>CM076583.1:20951654-21427669 GCA_034641835.2 Pinus albicaulis
TATTTTAACCAAATTGAATGGAATTTGAAGCCTACCAGAGATCTAACTAAGGGTTTATGACCATATGGATGCAGGTAATCAAGCAAAATGGTGATTGAATGGAAAGAACGAGAGCATGGAGAAGAGGATGAACAGGCCATCCAAAGTGAGGCTTGCATGAATGCCCTCAGAAACTGTGGGCTGAAGAAGTTCTTCCTTACACCCTGTCTACGAGCTCAGCCCGAGCTCCTCCAGTATTTAATCAATATTTGGGATGAACATGAACAAGTGTTCAGGTTGTGAGATTAGGTATTGGAGCTGGAGGTTTCTGATGTATATTTTATCACCGGATTGTCTCGCAGAGGTCCGATCCCTGTCTTAACTGGAAGCAGACCATCTGGCGAGAAGATGGAAGAAGTGATGGCACGAGTGTGCCGAGGAGCACAAATGGGATCAGGGAGCAAGAAGGTGGATATCCACACTATCCCCGATCTGGAATTAAGAGTTGTCCTACATACCATCACGCGGGCTGTAGGGTCGTAGGCACCGCACGAGGCCACAAAGGCCCAACTCCTGCTGGCCTTAGAATGCATGAGTCCCTTACTGTTTGACTGGGCAACAGCAGTAACAATAAACATGAAAAGGCAGCTCACAAAATGCAAACAAGCTAAACTGAAACAGTTTGGCTATGGTTCCATCCTGGTATCGTTCATTCTGGAACGTTTACCAATCTTCCAGGGCCAAGGGGCCTCAGTAGCAGATCCGATACCACGAGAGCCAAGAATGGCTCGCTGGGCAGCACTAATGCCCAGAGCTGGAGGCGGCCAACAGATGTCCTGGAGGCCGAAGTTCTTTAGGTGGTTACGGCGCCAGTTGATTGTAGTGGAGGACTGGCCATATGCAGGAACTGACTTCACCGGAGACCCAGATCTCCCACTGCCAGAAGGAGATGACTGGGACGAGGAGTTGGGTAAGACCTCATGTTTTTTGATTTTTTATGTTTTATGTTTTTTTTTGTTAATACACATTCGTCCTAACACATTTTATATATGTATGCAGATGTGGGACCTGAGAGACCAGCTGGGATGTCTCCAATCTCACGGAGGACTCAGCTCGCCCCTGATCCTCAGGGAGAGGGCACCGGAGGAGAGGAGTTGATCCAGAATCTCGAGGGCATTGCCCGAGGGATCCCAGACTATGCTCGGCTGGCGGACGTACCGATGGCATACCAGCGTCACACGGTGGGAGTTCCAAGTCGGATCCACCGAATCCTGAGACGCTTAGTGCGTGCAGTCACATGCTATCATGAGCACCATGCGGATTAGCTCTTAGGATTTATACCACACCTATTTTTTGAGAGACATATCGTCTCCGGATGTACTTAAGACGATTATGTATATTTTGACTTTATGTGACACACTCTATGTAAACATTTCGATATCTATATATATATGCATATCTATTTTTGGATGGATCTTTCTTTACATGTGATGATGATTTACAAATTGCGCAAATGTTTGTCTAATACCAAATTTGCTACTGCATCTGTTAATGTATTCAAATGCCTGGGTATATGATGATATGTAATGTAGTCAAAATTTATTTCCAGTAATCGAATACGCAGATACAGACGTAAGATGGACGGGTTCCTTACCGAATAGTGTCCGTTCAGTTGTAACACTACAAGTTGCGAATCTAGATACACGAGCAATTCACGGATACCAAGGTTTACTGCCTCGGTTAATAATTCTAACACAGCACTATATTCCACGATGTTGTTCGTGGTACATCCTAGACACACTCCTTGCAGGTTGAACAACTCACCAGCAGGATCATAGATTACCCAGGCTGCTGAAGACAGATTCCTGGTACTGCGGGAGGCACCATCCGCGAAACCAAAAAATGGATGAATAGACATCTGCACAACCAGGAAGACCCGATCAGCAGAAATATGTTTACAAAGCACACCACACTATACATGCACACAAATGAAAATCACACACCTATGTACACACACCACACCAAGAAATCACTTCAGGCATAGTACTTTTTAAGGTACAGCCCATTTCTGGGCTGCGCCAGCGGAACTCCTTCATAATCTATAAGCTCGTAGGCCCCGTTTTTCAAAACGTGTTTTACTATATAGGGCCCATGCCACATAGGCTGGAACTTACCGGCTCCAAGCTTGTCATGTGCTTGATCGTACAGGAGGACGAGGTCTCCTTCGATAAAGGAACGAGGAGAAACAGATTGATCAAAATGAGTTTTGACTCTCTTCTTTTGTGCTTCGATAACCAAAGCAGCCAGACGACGGGTTTCATCTAACCGTTCCAGATACAGAAGACGTTCTTCCTCAGCAGAAGTATTAGGTAGAAGCTCCACAGCTAATTTTAACGAAGGAATCTCGCATTCAACCGGAAGAGTTGCTTCCAGGCCATACACCAACTGAAATGGTGTGAACCCAGTTGCACTCTTTGCAGATGTTCGGTATGCCCAGAGAGCTGAGAACAGTTGGAGATGCCAATTGGATTTGTGAATACCAATTGTTCGTTGAAGCATAGTGACCAGAACCTTGTTCACTGCTTCAACCTGACCATTCGCCTGAGGGTAATATGGTGTTGAGCTGTCGTGACGCAAGCCCAACTTTGAAGTCAGCTCCGCCATCATATAATCTTGGAAATGAGTACCGTGATCAGTGAAGATGGCTTGAGGAACCCCGAACCGTGCAATAACATGGTTGAATATAAATTGAGCAGCCGTTTTACCGTCAGCAGCTAGTGTAGGCATCGCCTCGGCCCACTTGGTGAAGTAGTCGACGGCGACAATTATATACGCATGCCCCCCGGCCGAGTGAGGGTTACACGTCATAAAATCCATGCCCCATTTCGCAAAAGGGCTGACGGTAATAACGGGATGCAATGGTAAAGGCGGCGCGCGCATCTTGCGCTGAAATATCTGGCATGGATGACATTTACGGACTGCAGTGATACAGTCTTTGAATATGGAAGGCCAGAAATAACCTGCTCGCAGAATCTTCTGGGCAGTAGCATACCCGAACATATGTCCACCACAGGCGCCACTGTGGCAGTCATTTAGGACCTTTTCAGCCTCTTCCAAGGTTAGGCATCGCCGGAGCACCGAATCTACTCCAATGCGATATAAGGTATCTCCTACTATACGGTAGGGCTGGGACTGGTGCCGAATCCGACGGCGGGCAACTTTATCCAACTCAGACCGAAACGTCGAGGTCTGAAGATACACTATTATGTCACCGTACCAAGGGTCACGAGTACTGATGAGGAAAAGCGTTTCGTCCGGTATATGGTCTTCAGAGTGTGAGGGAGCAGAGTCTGTAGGGAGAGAACATATCAAATCCGCAAAGACCAGTGATTTAGTTGACTTAGCAGTAGTGAACTCCAAGTCAAACTCCTGCAAGATCACAATCCATTTGGAGTACTTTCCCCCCAGTAATTGTCTAGAAAGAATATACGTCATAGGGTTGCAGTCTGAAACCACTGTTATCGTACGCAAAAGGATGTAATGGCGAAAGCGCTGTACAGCATGTACTGCTGCTAATGCCAACTTCTCGACATGAGCATAACGCGTTTCTGGATCGAGAAGGTTCCGTGACATGTAATAAACAACATGTTCATCACCGTCATCATCATCCTGCACCAAGACCATGGCTATGGTGCTAAATGCGGCGGCTAGATATAAAGTGAAGTCGCGGTGGTAGTCCGGAGGACGAAGCAACGGAGCATTGACAAGCAACGTCTTCAGCTTCTCAAAGGATTCCTGAGCAATTTCGTCCCAATGAAAGGGAACGTTCTGCTTTAACAAACGAGTGAATCCTTTGGCCACCTCGGCATAATTCGGGATAAAGCGCCGAAGAAAGTTCGCTTTCCCTTGCAGACTCTGTAACTGATACAGGGAGGAGGGTGATGGGAGATTTATGATGGCCTCGACCTTTAGAGGGTCAAGGCGAATTCCGTCTTTCGAGACTATGAATCCTAAAAGACGGCCAGAATCAACGCAGAAGACACATTTATGAGGATTGAGCCTGATATTGTAGCACCTGCAACGAAGAAAGATCTGGCGGAGATGCTCAGGATGGTCCTCTCGCTTACCCGAATGGGCTGGCAAGTCGTCCAGATAAGGCTGAACGATATGGCGAATGTCATGAAAAGCATAGGACATCGCACGCTGAAAAGTGGCTCCAGCGTTCTTCAAGCCGAACGGGAGTTTTTTATACGCGAAAGTACCCCACGGACAGATGAATGTGGTCTTGTGTTGATCCTCAGGTGCAATATTGATCTGATTATATCCTGAGAAACCGTCCATTAAGGAATAGATCTCACTTCCGGCACATTCGTCGATGATCTGGTCTATAAACGGAGTGGGATAATTATCCTTTGGACAGGCGCGATTGATGTCACGATAATCAACACAGACTCTAATCGTACCCTGCTTTTTATCGACAGGGACAATGTTAGACACCCATTCTGTGAGGGGGATGGGATAAATAAAACCCGCGTTCAGAAGTTTTTCAACTTCTGCCTTGATGGCGGTGGCTTTCCGAGGATGCATGGGGCGTAAGCGTTGGCGCACGGGTTTCGCACCTGGATAGGTTGGAATCTCGTGTGCTACAATACTGGGATCAATCCCCGACATTTCCTCGTAAGACCACGCGAAAACATCTCTGAATTCTTTGAAAAGCTCAGTATAGACTTGAATCTCATCGGGAGAACAAGTCACACCCACGTGAATATTCTCAACGATCCCCAGTTTAACGGAGATGTTGATTGGGATAGTTTGAGTAATGTTACTCAGGTTACCCTCCGAAAAAACCTCGTGCGTCAAAATGGGCATTTGAAGAGGAGGGGTAGGAACCTGAGTAGCATAACGCTCCAGACAGTCAGTCATTGCCCCCAAGCTAGGCATGAAAGAGGAGCGATGATGTCCATCGCCCCAAGGCAGCTCCTCAAGAGACATAGTTTCAATGATAGCCTCATTGGAAGGAAAAGTCTCTTTGAGAGGATCAGGTGAATCAGCCTGACCAAGCCAGGGGGATTGAGAGTAGACGTCAAGAGCCATGCTCAAAGGAGCATGCTGAGGAGGTGGAGGATCAGATGCAGCAACAATTTCACAGTAGTTGATCTCTACTGGCGTCAAGGGCATTGATTCTCCAAACTCAAACACCTGCTCAGGCGTAGGAATAAGCCAGGGGTCATCAGACCTGGACATCATGTTGACTTGAGCGGTGTGCGGTGGTGGTGCGGGAAAAATACCCATGAGGACCGGGTCTTTGAAGAGACCAGGTCCCACACTGTCCGGGGGATTCGGAATTTGATCCACGTATGGCACGTTGTTCTCAGAGGTAGAGGTGAAAAATGACAACTGATCCACCGTGACAATCTTGCCCTCGTGAGGGAACTTAATGAATCGAAAGACGGTGGACGGCATGCAGAGCATGGCATGGGTCCAGCTGCGGCCAAGAAGTATATTGTAGTTGAGTTTAGCGTCAACCACTTCCACTTCTACGTTGACAGTTTTTCCCTGTAATGTGATCGCTAGACTCTCGAGAACGCCGAGGGGTTTAGATTCCCGACCATCAAATTCCTCAAGGGCATTGGGGGATGACGAAAGGGCTAGAGAGCCGATGGCCTTCCAGCAAGCGGAGGACATAACGCAGGTAGATGCACCTTCATCCACAATGGCCCTATGAATGTTCAGACCGTTAATCCCGACTTGAATAATCAGAGCGATTTGATGTGGAAGCCGGGGAGTGAAATTCTCCAAATCGAAGGTGAGAAGACTCGAGTCGGCGGGATCAATGCCCCCGATCGCAGACAGTAAAGCCTTCCGTTGCGAAGGACAACTTTGAAGAACTTCTAGCGCAGACATGGCAGACGGCGCCTGTGCCAAATCCTCAACAATGTTGTAATGTTGAGCGGCACGAGCATTTGGATTATAAGAAGATCTTCGAAGGACACCTTTAGGAGGTGGCTTCACAACGGGTTCAAGAGTAGGCTTCTCGATTTCCAACGGACCAGAGACAGGTGGGGGAGGCGGCCCATCCGCAACTGCCTTCCCGGGTGCCTGCCGCGATTCGTTGTAATCCTTCGACCGCGTAGCGACAGAGATAGGTGCAACACTCTTCACCATGAAAACCTGAGACCCAAACGGTGCAGATGGTGACGGCTGTTCGACCATCTGGGTCTGCTGAGATGGAAATGGCTCTTTTAAAACAGCCGGAGTCCCTTTAGGGCCCTTAAGAAGTTGACTAACCTCGGATCGTCGTGGACAATCCTTAGTATAATGGTCCCCTTCACAAATGAGGCAAGGGTACTTCGGTTTACGCTGAGAGCCATCCTCAGTGCGAGATTTAGATTCTGGCTTCGGGGCATCAGATTTAGATTTTCCTTTGCCCTTATTTTTCCCCTTGGAAGTTTTCTCCGTAGGATTGGCCTGAACGGCATTCACTTCCGCAGTTTTACCAGAATCGGAGGGGGAGGGATTAGCAGGAGCATTGTTGGAAGAATTAGACTTCTGCTTCCCATTCGAAGATTTCTTCGAATTCTGAGAGACAGAACCAATGACACCATCCACCGCAGGGGTAGGCGGAGCCTTAGAGGTTCCGGACCGCGGGGCATCAGGCAAGATATCATAAAGCGTGCCGGACTGAGAATATACAAGATCCAGATATTGGGCACGCGCAATGGCTTGTTCCTCCGTCACACACGCTCCCATCGCAATATCTTGAGCGATTTTATTCACAAAGGAGGTGGTGAACCAGTGAGTCAGTGTCTGATCAGGTATGTGAAACTTGATCAGTCTACGACGGCGCCGCCACTCATGAATGTGATCAGAGATGTGATTGGCTTTATCCTACTTCAGAGAAGTTAGGAGGTGCATCCCGGCTTCGTAACGAACCGGTAACTGAAAGTGCGTGAGGAAAGCCATGGCTAAAGAATTGAAATCTTGGAAAATTCTGCGGGATAACTCTATGTACCACTTAGCAACAGCTCCAGTTAAAGTACGCTGGAAGAGGCACAGGAGAATCGAATCGTCAACCCAAGAGTTAGACTAACACCAAAGATGATACATCATCACATGCGCCTGGGGGTCCTCTCTAGCTTTTCCCTCAAGCTTGGGGCAATCACCTGGTATCTTGGTGGGAACCGGAGGCCAATATGGATTATGTAAAATCAGATCATTGCTCAACTTTGAAACATCCGGAAACTCCAAAGTGGCCAGGAACGGCAATGGCGGATTGACCGGCATGCCAGACCCAGAATGAGGACCGTTACCTATACTCCACAATGGTTGTGAATATCCTTGCCCCCATGGGTTCTGTCCCATAGGATTCTGACCGTAGGGGGTGTAGGTCGATAACCAGACTGATTTGGATGCTGGTAACCAGAGTGTGGGGCCTGATAACCAGGGTAGGGGCCCTGATTATACGTCAGCCTGGTGTAAGCAGCGTTTGGATTTGGCTGCTGAGTATAGGTAAAACCGGGTGGAGGAGGATAATACTGAGAGCCTCTGGGGTGGTTATAGTTCTGTTGAGATTGACCATGAGGATAATAACCACCCTGAGGATGAGTAGGCTACTGAAAAGTGGAACCCCGTGGAGCCTGATAAGTAGGGCGCAGCTGTTGATTTGGCTGTGACATTGAATGAGTCGGCTGCTGAGCAGGGTTAATAGAATGAGCAGGCTGCCCTGAGTGAACAGGTTGACCTGACTGAGAGGGCTGCCCTGAATGAACAGGTTGACCCGGATAAACAGGTGGCGCCAGTTGAGCAGGCTGGCCTGGTTGTGAATGAGCCCCAGGTTGTACTAGATGGGCTGGTTGGCCTGGAGGCAGAACACCAAGTTGTACCGGATGGGCCGGTTGGCCTGGTGGTGGAATAGGGCCAGGTGCTTGCTGAAAACCGGTTTTACCCGAAGCGGAACCATAGGATGGTCCCGACTGATATGCAACGTTAGAAACAACAAGATACTGAGGTTTCATAGGTAAAGAAGGCTGGATTTTCCCCCCAGGACCATAGACCGGTCCCGATTGATACCCTGGATGAGGCTGAACAGGTTGACCGAAAGGGCTATAATACTGTCCTTGCAGACCGTACGATGGCCCTTGTTGGCCGACAGGATAGCCTTGAATGGGCTGCCCCTGTGGATCATAAAGATAGCCAGGTTGGCCCGTAGGTTGGCCTTGGAAAGGCTGTCCTTGTGGGTTATAAGGTAAACCTTGAGCATAGAGGTAAGCCTCAGGAGCGGGTAGACGTAAAATCTCCCCGTGCTCATCATACTGACCTGGGAAAGCATACACGGGAGTACCATCCTGTGCATAGTGTGAAAAGTAAGAGCGGTTAGGATCTTGGGAGGATGGTCCAACCTCGGCGTTCGGCTGTTGCAAAGACAACCGATACTCCTCCGGAGAGATGTTCTCCGGTATAGCAGTCGCTAGATAAACATTTTCAGGAGTTGGCACAGCCCTCGCAGCAGATGTCGTGACAACAGGAGAAGAGGCGGCCACACAGACAGTGGGCCGGACGGGAACAAAAGTAACGGGCGTCTGAGGAGACACCCCGGGTGTAGTAGCAGCTGGCCTCGAAGCAGGAGATGACACTCCCATAGAGGCTGCGGCGGAAATGATCTGACCCAAAGATCTGTATCCCTGTGGTAACGAGGGACTGGCTGTTGACATGTCAGCCAGCTCAGAGTTGTCTCCCTGAAACAATCTTCGTGGGAAGAGCTGATAGTCTTCACCAGACGTTGGGATTTCCTCACTAGAATCACTCATGGTTGATCCTGCCGTTAAATCTCGCAAGAGACGGCGAGGACTAGGAGGAAATATAGCAGCAACAAAAGGCGAACCCGATGTAAGAGAAAGGAAATCAGCTCCTAATATCAATTCAGACACAGGGTCCGAAAAGGGCCAATTGAACTCAACTGGTCCTCCAAAGGGTTGCTCAGCAAGAATCGGTCCCCCGTCAGGAAACTCAGAAACAATAGGCTGCTGCGGTTCAGTAGAGGATTGGGAAGCCTTTGAAGAATCGTCCGTGTAAGGACTACCAGTAGACGAAATCGAAGGTTCCGCCACTGTGGCAAACAGCCAGAGAAAAAGAAGCAAACACACACACGGGCTGAAAAAGAGTCAAGACACACGATCAAACGGTCAACAAGCAATATCTAACAGGGCATATAATCGTGGGTGATTAATTTTTTACCACATTGAAAAATAAGAAACTTCACCGTTTCATGTTTTAAGAGTCGAGAAACGATAAAAGATGACTCTATCTCTTTCAGATTTGACACAAGCGTGAAAGGACAAGCGCTTGACGGTCTTTTCAAATTTAGGGAGTCAGAAAAGACCAAATGACTGCTTAGGAATACTAGGCATAAAGGGTGTACCAAATAACCATGAACTGCAATATACACCTTGGTTTTAATAATGAAGAAGAAATCAACCAAGGAATTTCCGTACGTGCAGGCAATCTCCCCGAATGCTGTGTTCGGTGTATCACGGGTATAGGGTGGCAGACTCGGCTTCCTGTGGATAAAGGATTGAAAACCTAGAGGGGTCTCCCTTTATATACGCGACGGTACGGGGAGCACAAGTCCGTACTAGCGCTGTCTAAAGCCAATAGGCGAATGACAGTTGCTAGGTTTAAAGACGTCGGAACACGTCTCTAGCCTAGACCTCTAAATATGTTTCGTTAGATTTCAATGCTGCCTTAGGTTAATTGAATAGATTTTAAAGTTGATCTTCAATTAGGTTTCAATTTTCAGGCCCTAACGAATGTATTGTTTCAAAAACTCCTAAATGCAAAGCTACATGCCATAGTAGACCATTTCGTTCGATGAAAACTAGCTACAGGAGAGTTGAGAGTCTTTACACAAACCAAATGATCGGAAGACAAACAATGAGATCTCTAATGCAACTAATGAAATTGAAAACTTTTCATTCAAATCACTAATTACTAGTAAAATCGAAAAATTTCAATTTGCACTAATTCAACCAAAAGCACAAGAGATTTTTTTTGTAATTTTCAACGTTTGATAGCTAAATGCACTAAACAAACTGAAAATAAACGGAACAACTTGAGAAACGATATTGAGAGAGAAAAACGAACAAATTTCACTCAATGACACAAGCAATTAGATCCCAAATCGACCAAAGTCTCTCAAAACCAAGAAAAAGACTCAAAGGCTCCAATGGACCGTGTGATCTAGGCCCAAAGCAAGACCAAACGAAATTTGAATGAAGGAACGAGCAATCACCCAAAAATCGCAACAAAACAGTGAACAACTACTAAGAGGATGCGGAGGAGCAATCAGAGAGTCGACTGGACAAACGAAACACCAAAACTCCCAAGGAGGGCTCGATACACAAAGCCACTAGATGCCCTAGGGCTTAAAACGTGAAATCGATAGATAAAAGAAAACAACCAAAGGACGAAGGAAAATTCCCAGTCAAACAGGACTCCAACACACTCAGGTAGTCGAAAAATCAAGAAGAAAAGCACTGACCAGACCCAGAGAGCTCAAAACTGAGCAAACTCAAAAACCCTACAGGAGTGGCGCGACTGTAAGGCTGCAACTGGTGCCAGAAAGCAATTGGCGCGGGCTATACAAAAGCAACATGCGGCAATTGCCGTGATCGTCGGGCTAAAAAGCGCGCCAGTCGAGTTTCTCAGCCAAAAACAAGAAAGAACTACTCCAGAAGCAGATCAATGTACACTAAGCAAACCAAGAAGCAAAAACAACAAAAGAACCCAACCCAGAAGGCTAACCAAGCAAGGAAAATCATAAAATAATCAAAACGAGACAATCTAAACGAGACAGTGAAATCTAGACGTTCCCCAGCAGAGTCGCCAAATTGTTGAGGAGGTAAATCCCCTCTGCGGACACAGGCGATCCCTACTAGCCCAGCAAGGGTCTAGCAACAATCATCAAATGTTACAGCGCAAATTTCTAGTTGCGAATAAAAGACCAAAGATGGAGGCCTACCTGAAATCCAATGCTATGATCCGTAGAAGAGAGCGTTCCCGTTCCTCAGCCTCGGCAGATACGATCCTCCCACGATCTCCGCGGATGGACACCTGCACATGCAAGAAACAACACGAATACAAGCATAAAATCCAGAATACACAACTATATATCAGTCAGAAAGGATATAACTCATATTAACATAAGTGAAAACAGAGTGGAACCATAACCGTAATCATTCATTAAATAACAATCGAAAGAGAGTACAACCAATGTTCTGACGCCGCAGTCTCCTTCGGATGGGTCTCCAGTCGTTCACGTCTCGCGAAGCTTGCCAGGGAAAGGGCAAACCTCTCTAGAGTCTCTCGATGATAGTCTCCTTACTTGAGTCGGCCTTAAGGGAAGAAAGAGGGCTCTTACAGCACAAAGGCTCTTGGGAATTTGGAGATTCAAAGATTAGGCACTTCAAGACTAGCTTGCCATGGAATTGAGCAGGCTTTTATAGATGGGGAAGGAGGGAGTTGGGATCCCTATTATTGTGGGATTGGCCCTATCAACAAGGAAGGTTCCATGGGAGGTGGCAAACCACTTCCTTTCCATGGAACTCCCGCAGCCAAACCTCCCAACTCAAGATAGGCAATGGTTTCTGAGTTTGTTGAAACACAACTTCCGCCATCTTTATTTAAAAAACACTCCTTAAATTGGCTGGCGCGACTGCTGCTCTGGGACAGAGCGCCAGTTGGCGCGGCCTCTTTGTAGGATTTTCCCCATTGGCGTGAGTGATGAACTGTCTGCCCGCGCCAATGCAAAAGGAGATGTTTTCATGATTTTTTGCAAGGAGATGTCTTTAGGGCAATTGAAGCTCATGCTTAGAGGAATGCATTGATGATGGTTTCAAGGCATGACAATGTTCACAGGTCACAAAATGGGTCCTCCATTATGCGGAACGGGGAATGGTAGGGACGGTGACAAATTATTGTGTAACAACTGGGCTCGGTAATCTGACTAATATCTTTTTTCTGATCGGAGTTTGTCTCAGTGTTATGAAAAAAAAAAGTTCAGAATGATGACTCCGCTTCTGTAATTTTTCTTACTAACGCTGAGATTCATGCTCCAAAAAATCAATCTATTCTTGTGCATTATGTAGAGAGGTTTGAATATTTGTGAGAGTGTCTTTGTTGATTTTAACCATCCCATCAACAGTGGAATGTATTAGAGTATTCAACAATTCTAATACATCACCCATTCAATCCATTTCACAACAATGTCACTGTAAAAACTGTCTGGTAAATCAATGACTGCTAATAATAGAAATTACATGTGAATGTTGTCAGTTCATAGAATGAAACTCTAGCATTGGTTCATAGAGTACACTGCCAAGAAATATAAATGTTGGCTCGTATTGGTATTGACCCCTTTTCTCTCAATGATACGGGAAAGGTTTGTTCTTAAAATGTTACCCAGCACTCACGGTGAAGCTACATCAGTATCAAAGGCATAAAAAACATATATGCATGAGGAAATGACTCCAGAACTCAGAATACGACCTTGGGAGAACAATATCACCCTCAACACCAAGAAAATATGACCACACTGTGGCTATTTGAAGCACCCCACCATCCACATGTTCGGTGTTTTAATGAATAAGTTGAACAAGAAGAAATGTGACCCAGCGTTCGTCCAACGATGATGTCAACTCGCTCCTTCGCTAGTTTATGGAGTTATATAAACGTACTTAGGTTTCCTTTTAGATAGGACTGTAGCTTCTAATAAGTCCTTCCAAATTGCTTCTATAACGTTCATTCCTTCGAATTTTAATCAAATGAATTGTTTTTTACGCTCTCCAACCTTCACCGAAATGCTATCAACTCTTCTCGTTTTGGAGGCATTCTGTCCTCAAGGTAATTGATTCTTATCATGTCCTTCCTTTTGCAATGATGATACTGAAACTTGTGATAACTAACCAATACATATTATCAAAGGAAACCTCTCCTCTTGCATTTGAATTTACCTCCAAATTTCATCTAACATTCTCCAATTTATGCACCCAAATATCACCATCATCCACGACTCCACTACACAGTAGGGTTGTCTCTGATTTTCTTATCAACAATTGTGGTTTAACACTTAAAGAAATTGTGAAAAGACTTTAGGAAAAACATGAAATACCTTCACACAAAGTCAACCCAGAATATGAAAGAATTTTTGGCACCATAATCACCCGCAGGCCAACAAAGGAGCTCCCCCTCGCATTATGGTGTGGGCTATTGCTATGCACAATGTACACAAGGAAGACTGTTCGAAACTTTCTATCTATTGGTCTCTAAAATCATTCAAATACTTGCATAACATCTGTTGAAACTTGGGCTAAGTGTTTCAAGACTTTCTATCTACTGGTCTCTAAAATCATTCAAATACCTGCATAACCTCTGTTGAAACTTGGGCTAAGTGTTTCAGTTGTGTATGCTCAAAGCACGCACCCCAGTTACAACTACTCAAAGAACGCACCATTCCCATGCAAAAACTTCAAGACTCCATTACAATGTAGATAACTCAACCCATATGGCATATAATCTAGGGATAAACTAACTAATCAATACTCAACATGGGAGTTTCAACGCATATCGTTCATAAATACTGATGCTTCATTCACCATTCCAGTATCAATTTAGTAAAACACCATTAATTCTCTTCGACCAACATTCGAGTTTCAACCAAAGATATCTAAAAGTCTATGCAAACTTTAACATAGATGCTCACTTCATGACATACATGTAGAGTCACAGTGGATAATGGTGATTTCGGGAATGTGTAATCTTATACCAAGCGTTCGATTTATATGGGACAACGTTCAAGCGGAGGGAGTCAAATCGCAGGTATGAGGAGGGAGTTGAGTCGCATGTGGATAGTGTGGAGCGTTGTTGATGGAGTAACGTGGGGTGCGCAACGTTGTCCAACAACAATGGGTGGACCGGAATAGTGCGTAAGGCCTCAGGATTGTGGGCAGCATGGAGGGGAGTCGACTTTATGTTGTGGGGAACGAATGAGAGGGGGAAACATGAGACAATGCTTTTCATTTAATACAATAATGCACTAATCTTTCTGAAATCCCAATCTTGTAAGATTTTTGAGAAACAAGAATCTAGATCTGCAAAACAATAAACAAGCTTGCAAAAGAAGAAAGGAAGCGAGCAAGAATTGAGAATAGAATGAAATTGATTCTCCAATATTAGTTTTAGAATAAATACATAAAAGCAACTAAGTTAAGCTTAGTTGTACATGCAATAACTAAAGCTAACTAAAGCTAAGTGTGCTTTATCTTATGTTAATGTGTACATATGCCACATGCAAGCAATAAGTTAACTTAACTTAGCAAGTGCACTTCACATGCAAGCAGTAAGTTAACTGGAGCTAATCTAGGTGCATGTACACCAACACAGCTAGTCTAAGTGCATGTACACCAACACCCCCCCTTAAGCATAACTTAGGTGAGTGTGATGCGAAATGAATGAGTCCCGGCAACACGGCCATTTTAGGTACCCATATACAATGCATTAAAAAAAAAGAGGAAAGAGGGAAAACCCAGTGGGAAGAAAACCCCCCCTCAAAATATAATGCAAAAGTAGAGAAAAGACAACTGCTAGGCAGTCGTGTCCTTCACCCCGAGACGATCTCGCAGGAATCGAAACTTCTGCTCAGGGAAAGTCTTGGTGAAGATATCAACGATCTGCTCGGAACTAGGACAGTACTGAAGATCGAGGATCCCATCATGAATGAGTTCTCTAATGAAGTGCATGTGGATCTCGATGTGTTTGGTCCGCTGCCGCTGCACTGGATCTCTGCAAAACTTTAGCGTACTTTGATTATCGCACCAGATGACAGTTGGATGATGGACACTGATCCCAAGCTCAGATAGGAAATGTTGTAGCCAAATTTCCTGAATAGTGGCATTGACTGCTCCTCGATACTCGGCCTCTGCTGATGATAAAGCAATGGCAGCCTGCTTTTTGCTTGACCAACAAATTGGGCCGGATCCCAAAGTAAGTACATAACCGGAAGTAGACTTGCGATCAATGGTGTCGCCAGCCCAGTCTGAATCTATGAACCCGATGAGATTCAATGGACAATTGGCTGCATAATGAATCCCATAGGTGATTGTCCCCTGGACATATCGAAGGATGCGCTTTGCAGCGTTCCAGTGTAACTCATGTGGCTCCTGCATGTATCTGGAAACGGCTCCGACAGCATAGGAGAGATCAGGACGGGAGTGAGTGAGATAAAGAAGACTTCCCACAAGCTGGCGGTACAATGTGCAATCAACCAATGGTGTGTCTTTGCCATTCTCAAGCTTTATCCCTGATAAGAAAGGTGTGGCTGATGGCTTGCAGTCACTCATGTGAAATCGTGCCAAAAGATCTCTAGCATACTTTGGTTGAGAAATGGTAATCCCAGAATCACTCTGATAGATCTCTAGTCCAAGGAAGAAATTTAGCAAGCCCATGTCTGTCATAGAAAACCGCTTATGCAATGCAGTTTTGATGTTAGTAATGACAGAAGCTGAACTACCTGTTATCAAAAGATCATCTACGTAGAGTACTATGATCAACAAGGAGTCAATTTTCTTCAGAAAATAAACATTGGAATCAGATTTGCAGCATACAAAATTTTGAGATAACAAATAAGAATCCATTTTTGCATACCATGCTCTAGGTGCCTGCTTGAGGCCATAGAGAGACTTCTTTAGTTTGCATACCAGAGATGAATTCTGCATGTATCCCGGTGGCTGCTCCATGTAGATTTCCTCCTCAAGATCACCATGAAGAAAGGAATTCTTCACATCCATATGATGCACCTCCCATCCTCTTGCTGCTGCAATGGAGAGAGCTAGCCGAATGGAATCCATTTTTGCCACTGGAGCAAAAGTCTCATCATAGTCAACACCATGTACTTGCTGAAAACCTTTTGCTACCAATCGTGCCTTATATCGACTAACTTGGCCATTTGATGCTTTCTTGGTCCGGTAAACCCACTTGCATCTCAAAAGTTTGCGATTTGAAGGTAGCGGAACCAAATCCCAAGTTTGGTTCTCAATGAGAGAGTTATATTCCTCATCCATGGCGGCTTCCCATTCATGATGCCCATTTGCTTCTGCATAAGTTTGTGGATCAGATCCATGCATCATATAAGCATGCATGGGCATGGATGGCTCCATAGCTAAGAGTGCTTGCGGATCTTCCTCAAACAAAGGGATAGAGGCAGGATCGTCAAGGATATCACTCATGCTGCGCCATTTTTGTGTTGAAGGTGGTCGAGAATCTTCCAAACTACATGCAGAAGTATGATCTCGATGTTCAACAACTGGTGGTCTAACAGGGGTCACGGGAAAAGACTCATCTTCATCAGAATGCTGATCTGAAGTTTCATCTGCATACTCATCAATGAGTGGTGATGGAACCTTGGTAACAAGTTCATCTGCTGGTGCATGCAAAATATCTTCGTCAAACTTTACACTCCTTTCAATAAAGAGCTCTTCAGTGTGGATATCAAGCAATCTGTACCCTTTGACTTCATCAGAATATCCAACAAACATGCATGCTTTTCTTTGAGGCTCCAAAGCCTTTCTCTTCTCTGGAGGAATGCGGGCCCATGCTCGAGATCCAAAAATGCGGAAATGACTAACTTCAGGTTGCATGCCAGTCCAAGCCTCAAAAGGTGTTTTTCCAGTAACAGATTTATGAGGAGATCTGTTATGGATGTATGAGGCACAATTGATAGCTTCAGCCCACAATTTCGACGGAAGAGATCTTGCATGCAACATGCAATTAGCCATCTCTTTCAAAGATCGATTTTTCCTTTCAGCGACGCCATTTTGCTGTGGAGTGTAAGGAACCGTATGCTGCAACTGTATGCCTGCTTCATTACAAAGATTCTTGATATCTTTGTTGACATATTCCGTCCCATTATCTGTGCGGAGTATCTTGATGCGTTTTCCAGACTGATTTTCCGCATGCGCTTTGAAAATATTTAGATGTTGAAAAACTTCAGACTTGAGTTTCAAGAAGTAAACCCAAGTGAATCTCGTGTAATCATCTATAAATGACAACACATATTTTTCTTTGCTCATTGAAAGCACCGGAAATGGACCCATGAGATCACTGTGTACAAGTTCCAAAGGTGAAGAGGCTCTCCATGCATGCCCCTTCTCGAACTTGTCTTGTGGATGCTTTCCAAGAGCACATCCATTACAAACACCATCTGAAAATTCAATGGTCGGCAATCCTTTGACCATCCCTTGCTTACTAAGCTGTTGCATATATCTGAAATTCAAGTGCCCAAATCTCTCGTGCCAAATCCTACTTTCTTCATTTGCATGCGTAAGTAGCAAAATAGAATCTGATTGAGGAACAAAATCAGAAAATGTATACAAACGAGATTGATCATTTACCTTGCCAGATGCAATCTTCAAATTGGTTTGCATGTCATAAATGCTCACAGAATCTGGGGTAAATTCCACTTTCCTTCCGCTGCCTGTGTGTGTCATCTGATACACTGAGAGAAGATTCACAGAAAGCCTTGGAATATGCAAGACATTTTCAAAACTTCCATCTTCGAATTGCACTCTTCCTTGTCCAGTTGCTGCAACTGTAGAATTATCCCCCATGAGAATGGGAGGACTTGAGTATGCATGTAGAGAAGAAAATGATTCCTTTGAAGAAGCCATATGATGTGAAGCTCCTGAATCGATGATCCATTCTTGCGGTGTAGAATGAAGAGCAATCAAAGCATGCCCATTACCTCTTGGATCTGGTGCTTTTTCTCCAGACTTCTTCTTGGCATTCTCAGGAATGTGGTCTCCAAGATTGTGTTGCTGGAGTGTTTGCGCCATAAGATCTATAGTCTTCTTCATGCATGCAGATTCAGGATGAAAACCACGGTGGCAATAATTGCACATTGATTGCCCTTTCGTTCCTTTCCTTTCCTTTGAGCTAGATGATCCATCAGGGGGTTTGGGATGTCCTCCCTTTCTTGGATCAGGATCCTTCTTCCCTTTTCCTTTCTGATGGTCTTTGGAATTTTCCTTTCCTTTTGCATGCACAGTAAGTGCATGCGCTTTGAAATTTTTAAGTGTGCCCATTTTGATGAGCTTATCTTGCTCATGCATCAAAGACTGAATAAAAGAATCCAGTGAGGGCATCTTCCAAGCTGCACCAGTTGCAGATCTGACTGTGTGGAATGTAGAGACGAATACTGCATACTCTGGACCAAGTTTTGATAAAATGGAAAGAATCAACTGATTTTCTTGCTTGGATTTGTCGATCCCGCACCCTTTCAGCTGAACCAACAAGGCTTTATACCTTGTGAAAAAATCTTGAATGTTCTCAAAATTTCTCGGATCTAATGAGTTTAACTCATTTTCGAGAATGTGACCTTGCATTTCATCCTGTTTTCCAAACAATCCTTCCAAAATTTTCCATACTTCATTTGGAGTTGAACATGATTCAACATGAAATAGCAATGCTAGTCTAAGTGCATGTACACCAACAAATCTGCTTTAAAAATTGGTTCAAATATTAATTTAAAAAATCCTCATCAAACTTTATGCGCAAATAAGGTTCGAATGACAGTGCTTACAGAGGGGCGAATGACACTGTGATTACAAATGGTTGAATGACACTGTGTGTCGTTGTATTATAACCAGAATTACTGTGATACAAAGCCACACTGTGCGCAATTATATTATACCAAAGCCGACATCACAAAGGTGAGTGTATATAAATACCCGGTGGGCCATAGTTCGATCATGTACGGGCCGAGCAACTACATGATGCAGCGTGTGGGAGAAGCGACGGGAGTGTTGCAGGAGGTAGGAGCGAATGTTGTGGGAACTGAAGTTGTCGACAATGCAACAAGAAGGAGGTAAAGCCAACAGAGCGCAAATTGTAGCCAAAAACATATCTGCAAAAATAACACTTTTGTATGAGGGACAAAATTTCTGACAGAGAGTAAATTAATGCATGGTTCTGACATAACTGAGACGTACGGAGAGGCCACTGAACGAATGGCTCTGATATTATGTTAAACTTAGTCATGGAATAGGGAAGGATAGACAAGATAAGCATGAGTTGCATTATTATTCACAAAGATGCGTATATAAAATGCATTGGAGTGACCCTTGGTTTCACATTCCAAGTGGTCTCCTAGACTCCTTTTGTCCATTTGCCTTTTACACCTATTCATAGAGGATTAGGTGTCCAACAAGTTAGCAAAATTATAGTGATCTCACAATGCTTCTCTCTCTTCTCTTTGATCATAGAAATTAACTATTAAAAAGCCTCTCATAATCGCTTACTTTTTTAAAATTTGATAGACCATATTGGTCTTTGTGGACTTAAACATCATCATCATCATCATTATCATTATAATATTATATTTAAATTATAAATTATATATTAATTCTTTCAATATACAATACAAAATACATAAAATATAATCTAATTCTATTAATTTTCTCACATTTTCAATTTTTGGGCCCCATTGATTAGTTTATCCTTTTTTAACCATTTATAGTTTAATTTAATAATTTATATCTTTGCTCAAATCAACATGCACTCTTACCATTTGTTTGCTTTCTAGTCCTGAATGATGGGTGGAGTGTCCACCCTAAGGGTAAACATTTACAAAGACAATATGAACAACTTTGGAAATCTCCACTAACAAATTTATTTTCTATTTTCTAATTTATTATTAATTAATTTTCCAAATTAATTTATTATTATTTTTAACTTAATTGAAATTCATTTTCATTATTTTCTCTAATTTGTCTATCCCTTTCCTCCATTGTTAATTTACAATAAAAATGTGGTTTATTCGTTAGTTACCTTTAGTAAGGTAAAACATTTATTTATCTCAAACATATCTTTGAATTCTCTCATTAACCATTAAACTCTAGGATATCTCTAACACCTATTTAAGCTCATATGCATTCTTTTCTAATCATTTTGTTTCATTTGGTGTTTGAGGATGGGTGAAGTGTCCACCAAAACTTTGGACACAATCCTGGTAACATACACACTATGATGACCTCCATAAACAACACCATCACTATATAAAATAAATTCAACACCTAAAAAAATATTTAGATTTATAATATTATACAATTTAAATTTACCATTTAAAAAAAAAAATCTGCCAAATTTCTAATAAAAATAATTAAAAAAACTATTAAAAAACAACCAATCTATTAATTAAACTATACTATATTTTACACTAAAATATACTAATTTTTACACTAAAATTTTAAAATTTAAATGGCTTCATCCTTCATTAGTACTTAGTTTGAGTGGTTGATTAGTGAAACCGTTTCCATGGAGCAATGATTATGATCACGTGTATTTGGATATACTAGAAAGATGAAGTGGGATATTTAATGCAAAAACCGTTTATTATGGATATGTTATAGAGAAAAATGGGATTTTCAATGGAAAAGTATTGATTATAAGTAATTATACAGATGATATTGTTATAGAGATTAGATAATTGTAATGAGGAAATAATATAAAATATTGGTTTTTAAAGATTTATTTATTTATTTTTAAATTATGATAATTTAATAAGTTGATTATTATTCATATATTATATTAAAAAGATTTGAGTTAGTGTTATTTATTTTGACATTTAGAGTAAAAAAATTGGTGAAATTAATTTGTAGGGTCTATTTTAAAGGTAGACACTAGTTTGGTGATTTTGGGTTTAGAATCTTTTAGGGTTAATTCAAAGTATCAAATGACATCTTATGGGATCAAAAATTGTGATCTTAATTCTTAGCCCATTGCCATTGTTCTATACATTAGTAGTTTTTAAACAATGTGAAAGTCACTTTAATTGGAGTTCGTATATGGAAGTTATGCCTTCCACATGTTGATTTACCTTGTTCACCACCATAATACTAAGTGGATGTCACGTTAGCCCACATTAGTCACACAGATGGGTCTAGTCATGTGGGGATTGTTAAGAAGACTCTAGAGGTTCCAAAACCTTGATATTAAATGAGGTTTAAGGCATGCGAAAACCCTAACCTTAGATGGAAAGCAAGCTATGTTAAACATTAGGCTACTAGAAGATAAGGGTTCACAATCTTTTGGTATTGTTATTGTTTGATAGTTGAGTAAAGCATATAGGATTGTGATATTGAAGTATAACAAAGGAGGTAGAAGTTTCTATAGCAACCATTCAATGAAAGGAAGTAGAGGCGTCAAATATGCTTCCTACACTAATCCATGAGAAAATAATGTGCAAAAAAATAAAACATAGTAGTTGCAAACAAATGAAATGGACATCAAACCATTAACAACATGATATTCTCAGAAAATCCCTTCCATTGGAAAATCCCACAATATAAAGCACACACAATGTATTGTTCAGTAACTAAATGGCTACAATACAATTTTTGTGCTCTCAACAAGAGTGTTCAACAATAGCATACCCTGTTTTGGTAGCATAATAGTAAGATAAATATTACTCTCACCCTCCCTCTAGCCCTAATACTAAATAAACAAGCATAAATAAAACAATAAACCATTTATGGTTTTCCATTTCTACTTGATATGAAAACACTAGCAAGTTTTTCCTTTCCATCGCTCTAAATCATTCTCTACTCCACTACAACATTGCAAGGTTTTCTACTCCATTGAAACATTGGAAGGTTATCTGCTCCATTGTAATTCTACAAGGTGTACAACACAATTGTCCCTACATTCTCTCACTTGTCATATGCCTTGCAAGGGTACATGGGATAATGCATGAAATTACAAGCTAATTGTTAGAACCCATAAGGTCCATAGCCTCACAACGTCACTTGGATTTACTTATGCCCATTGGTTTCATCAACGCACTTGCAACATTTTTCGAGGTGATATGGATTGTATCATTAGATTGTTTGTCGTCCATATCGATGCTTTCATGGTGGAGAAATCAGAGAATTAACTTAAAGGGGCAACTTTAGTGGTGGGACCCATTTGGAGAATTGGAATTAGAAACCTTCTAGGCTAGTTTGAGGTATAAAATGACATTTTTTGGGGTAAAAAAATGTTTATGGAGCACAACCTGGCACTATTCTACACTTAAATATCTTTGCAATGGAGCAAGAATCACATCAACAAAGTTTAAATGCAAAATTTGTGCCTCCTAGAAGTTGACCTATCGTGATTAACCACCATAATTCAAGAGGATGCCACATCAACCCCCATTAATCATGGAAAAGGGGCTATTCACATGGGCACTATGAATAAGACTCTAGAAGGACCAAGTTGTAACTCATATTTAGGGTTGAATGGGTCAAACTGACCACTAGTTGGCTATTGGGTTGTGCTATAATTATGTCACTAGGAGGAAAAGGGGTTCTATTATATTTGTTGGCATTTTGTTCCATAATACAACAAAGAAGTTGAGTGTGGATAGAGAGAGAGCATAACAGAGGGGGTATGGTGTTTGTAGCATCTCGTGGGCCATAGTCTTAGGCAACTCCATAGAGAGTTCCTTCTCCTTTGTACTTGCATAATTTCCATTCCAAACATCTTTCAACTGCGTTTTTTTTTTAAGGGTTTCCTAGGTCATATCTTGATGTTATTGTGGTTTGTGAATGATTATTTTACATGTTCCCTATTTTCCATATTTTTTCCATTACATTTACAAGAAGAAAATAATAACTTAATAAATCCAAAAATATAATGAAAACTAACCCTCATAGTATATATTTTTGGATTTCAGTATATTTTTATCATATTTGTTGTGATAAAATTTCCAAGAGAATATACATGACAATTTACATATCATATTGTTATAAGAGAAGATGTCTTTGGGTATTTTTTGGGAAGTTGCAATGGGTCCAGGTCAATTTAAGCATAAAGTCATAAAACCTTGACCATGGTTGAATCTATTTTTAATCACCCTTGAGATTTGGTAGAACAAATATTCTCAAGGCTAGAAAAGGACGTTGTAGATATTAGCCATAGGATGAACCTCCGTATGGCGACTCTAAAAAATAAACTTGGAATTAGAGAAAATGAAGGTTCCAAATCAGAGGTAAATTGAGGGAAAATTAGGAGATTTAGAAAAAATAGAGGAGTACAAGAAAGAACCCAAAAAAGAAAAACCCAGTGTCAGTGCCATGAGCCATTCACAGTCCTCATTCAAGATGGAAGAGAAGGTTAACGTCAAACCATATCAATGTGAGATTGACACTTTGAAATTAAATCACTAGTTGCAATAGTTATAGGTTTATTTTAGTGTCCACCACATAGAGGAGGAATAGAAAAATTTGTTTTCTCATTTGAAACTAGAGGGACATACCTTGACCTAGTGGGAAAGCCACACAAAATTCGTGGGGTTAGAGGGGTATTTTATAATGACTAAGTGGGAGGACTTTAAAATTATCATAAATTCCCATTCTATGTTATTGGGCATGTAGAGGATCGATGGATCTGATGGCATTAATTCACGCAGAGATAAGGGCTAAGTGTACATGAGTATGCCAAACAATTTAGGAGGAGGAAATAATGTTGGGTATCTCCCCCAAGAACCCAGATGTACTCCTTGAGTATTTTGGGTTTCTACATACCTATCTACAAAAGCAAGTGATGTTGTTCAAATCCATAATGGTGGATGAGGTTTGTGTACATGCACAATTTTGAGAAAACATAGGCTAGAAGAAAGGGTAGTGAATTGGTTCAAAGAAAAAGGAACATAAGGACACTCCCAAGGAGATGAAGAAGAAGTGGAAAGGGGAAAAGGAAAAAAAAACATAGAAACTACAACAAACCAATGCAAAGATATTAGCAACCATTAAAACCATTTTAAAATTGATTTTCACATGAAAGAGAAGTACTTGAAATCACATCCAAATATCAACCAAAGTAACTGAAAGAAAGATGCAAAGAATAAAAATATCATAGCCATATATTCGAGCAATCAGATGGAAAGTAGCTCGGATGTGGAGTGAGAAGATTGTCTATACATTAATATAGAAGGGGGTGAATCTGAGTAGCCTTCAACAACGAGAAGAGAAGGAGATGACCAAACTCTTCCATATAAATATACAGGTCAATAAGACAAATTTTGATGCTATGTTCAACTCAATATCATAGGATAATTTTGTCGCGTCGGATTTGGTTAACAAACATGCATTGGAGATTCATGACCAACTTAGCCTATATCCCTTGGGATGGATCAACAAGGAGGTAGAGATAAAGGTAACCACACAATACAAAATTAGATTTTCTATCAATGTTTGTTTTATTGATGAAGTAGAATTGCATGTAATTCCACTTGATGTATGTGGAGTTGTATTTGGGAGTCCCTATACGTAGATGCAAGATGCAATCTTCATGCAAAGAGCCAACCAATATTGCCTCATCCAGGATGGGAAATTATTCATCATCAACATGCACAAGGGAAAGTCAAAGATTTCACTGGTAAGTGCTAACCAAGTTAAGAAATTGAATAGGTTTAGAAAGAAGTATGCTGGTTATTTTTAAGAGAAAATTAATATGTAGAAAACTAAATGAGAGAAAATTCATCTTTAGAGGTGTGACATCCCTCATTTTACCCATATTTTTGTAATATTTATTTGTGACTATAATGCTAGCATGTTAGCCACGATTGGTTGAGACAATATGTTGTAACACATAACATAAATTAATGTAAATTTAATTGATTGACATGAATGGAGGCACACCATGGATCTAAACCCCGAGGGGGTAACCCTATTACTTGTCGTAAACCAACCATTAGAAAATCGAGTTAATTAACAAAGGTTGGTTCTAACCCAATGGATCTACCTCATTGGAAAATTGTAATGAGATGGGATTGGGTGGTGTGGATAGGGGATCGCGCCCATCGCCATCTCCTTCATGAATTGAGGCAGAGACTACTGCCTTGAGAAGAATGGGATCACAGAAAGAAGGAAGATGGGGAACATGGAAGGAAAGGCAAAAAACACACGACAAAGAGAAAAAGTGTAGTTTAAAGAGATGTAATGAGGGTAACATTGGACAAAGATGGGAGCAGTGGCAAAGAAAACATTGGTTGCAATAGAGAATCCCTAGAGGTTGGGCATGGAGCATATGGAACAAAGTTGGAGTTTGTGACTGAGCCCTATGCTCATAAACTAATTGGGGTTTTTTCCTTTGAATCGTTGCACTTGAGGCCATTTGAATGTGTCTAAGCTTCAATGGTCAATGGGAGGCTCATTAGATGACTGAATCATTATGGTGCTTGTTGTATAGTTGTTAAACCACTTAGATAGGGAAATTTGAGTCGTTGTGGTGCTTGCTGGAGAATTTTTAAATTGCCTTTACATTGGACTAGAGACCCCTTGGTCCAGGTGGATATTGGTGGCCACTCACCTTTTCCACTTGGACCCCCAACATTGTTTCCTTTCAGTTTCCTTAATTGTAGCACAAATTTCTATTTTTGGAAGTTTTTTGGATCTTGAACTTCCGAAGTTGTTTTGAGGCCCTAAATGGATTTGTTTTTGGAAAACACACCAAGCCCTAAGCCCATGGGTAGGAGCTTATTTGGAATATTTTTTCCCTAATATCTAACGAGGTATCACACATGCCAAATAAAGATCATATGGTTGAATTACGACCTTGGGAAGTTGGCATTCCAACTAATCCCAACAAATCTCACGAACTTTTGGTGCTTCATATCCTAGGGTTAGGTTTTTGGATGTTTAGGGTTTTCCATTGTTTCTCAATAATAAAAATGCTTCCAAGCCTCATTATAACACAGTTCAGAAGGCATGTATCAGTCACATCTCTTCTCAGAGATAAGCTGCCATTGCTCGAGCTAGTTTATTTTCATTATGGATGTAAACAATTTTTAGTATTTGTTATTAATGAATTGAAGTTCAATTTTTTTTGTATCTTTATGTTTCTATTTAAATTTGTATTTCATTTCGTTCCTACATAAATCTAGATCAGTGGTATCATAGTGGTTTTCTCTTTCTCTGTTTTTCTGTGTATGTCCCCAACGAGGTTGGGGTATAAGGAGCTAGGACTTGAACTGGTTGAACCCTTACAAAACTGTCTTCACGGACCTCGACGACCTTCCATGTTGGAAGAAAATAAATATGAGGGAGCAGGAGATCCTTCCAAAATTTTGCTCGAAGAAGCCCTCGAATGACAAATGAATAAGGTGATGGGTAAATTCTCCCAGATCCTTCGACATGTATCAACGGGTGAGGCATATTCATCCGACAACCACCTTAGAGGTGCCAACCCTTCAAGGTACAAGTTAACTTTGAAATTCCTATATTTGAAGGCTAGATAGATGCAAATTCCATAGATAAATATTTAAATCTATTGGAAGGATATTTTTTGGTCCACAATTTTTCCAATAGGGAAAATATTACTTTTGCACTCCTCAAGTCTGCCCCCCACGTTAAGGAGTAGTGGGAAACCTACTGCGAGAAAAGGGACAAGGAACCCTCACTATTTTAAGCCACACCCACTTGGAATTCTTTACTAAATGCCATCAAGGAACGATATTACCTTGTCGAGAGCTATGAATATGAATACATAAAATTGACCACACTACAATAGGGAAGGTACCATGACGTGCCAGAGTTCACAAATATTTTTGATAGCCTTCACACAAAGTTGGGTATCAAAAATTCTAAGCGACATCTAATACTCAAGTACTGCATCTGTCTACACAAATACATCTAGGATGAGATGGAGTTCCTAGACATCTCCTTGCATGGCGCCGCATACCAATATGTTGTCAAGATTGAGCAGAAATTTAAACAGAGGAAGCAAGACATTGGATCTGCAAATATGAAGCAAGGAAAAGGCACCCCCAAACCACAGAAAAAAGGACAAAACCAAGGTGGGGTGACCAAGGACAATTCATCGAGGCCGTAAGCAAATAAAAACACCAAAAATACAACGAAGGACACGAGAAAGTGGTGTGAGTTCCACAAAATCCCCACTCATAACACAAATGAGTGTCGCGCCAAGCAGTCAATGGTGGTTGAGTTGAAGGCTTTAGAGTTATATGCATGTTATGAATCTGAGTCGGAACCCAACAAGGGGAATGGAAAAGGGAAGCATATTATCGATGCAGAGCCCAAAACCATCGTTTCCACCACTAAGGTCCAGAAGATTGAGCCCGAAGATCTAGAGGAAGGGAAACATCTCTTCCACTCACAAATATGGGTGAAGGGGTACGCGAGCAATGCGAAGCAGACATGAAGGTTTCCTTGGAGAGTATCTCAGCCATAATTAAGGATTATGAAAATTTATTTGAAGACACCATGGAAATATGGACCTCATTGCAGGAGGATCCACATTTGCAGTAGATTGAAGCAAAGATTCCGGACAAACAAAAATAATATGATGAGATTAAGGTGACGGTGCAGACCTTAGCACCTGCGCAACAGTTCACATGTCTTAAAGAAGGAAAGTTTCTACAAAGTCAGATTGACAAGCTGTGAATAAAGGAACATATCATCTCAGCAAGGATGCAGCCTTGGGAAGATGAGGCTATTCAGAGATAGCAGACAGTGCATAGTCAGCTGAAAAAGCTACGACATATGCAGAAAGATATTCTTCAGAAAACAATCGGGCCAACCACGGAGGAGTTGTTGAATGAAGTATGTTAGGCTGAAAAGAAGTGCGCCGAAATGATTCAGCCATTGAAGGACGCTTGCGACAACATTAGAGCAAAGAATCAGAGTGCACCAGATGGCTGACTTGGGATGAGTCACATGTGAGTGTCGTGGGCCTGTTGGGCAGGGCCCAACTTGGTCTAATTTTGAGTAAAAGACTCCGCATTTTGAGGAATTGGAGTGTGTGCTCTAGAGGAAAGAAGTCAATCACGTGGATTTGTAGGAGTATTAGGGGATTTGGGGCCGGTCAAAACCCCTCTTTTTATAAAGGGATCGAGTTATTATGGATGTTTTGAGCTTCGCTCATGGTTTGCAGACCATGGTATTATAAGATGTAAAAGCTATATAAGGAGATGTCTTAGTGAGTCAAGTCATGAATTAGAAGAATTGTATGAGCACAAACTGAATTATATGTGTTTTAGTTTGTTTTGGGTCTTCGGAGAAGGCTCTGCAGCTGTGTGCACAGACCACCCGCAACTAAGTGCGCGGGTCGAAGAAGGATTGTGTAGAAATTATACAACAAGCATGTATATGATGGATTCAATCCGATCTAACAATGTACTAAAGCTAGATACTGAATCACTTCTACAAATCAATTGCGGAATTAAAAACACAATCGCCAATCACATGAAGCAAAGAAGAATCAATCAAACCACAACACAGATAATTTCCCGGGGAAAGCTTGCTTCTCAAAACCCCACTATCTTCTATTGTATATTCAGCATGGATACATGAAACAATTACATACAACTCTTCTCACAAGAGCCCTCTTGTACTCAGCGAACTGTCTCACACTATCCTGGATAAAACTGACTAATACTTAGCCAATTTTCTGCCTCCTGACAGCCTGCCTGCCTTGCGCAATTCATGTGGAATGCAATCCCTATTCCATAGGAATTTTGGCCTTCCTTGACTGTGCAAGGATCATGGGAAATCCAATGGGTGTTTGGTTGCATGGGTGCAACCCAATAATCCTATAATTGATAGTCAACTTCCCTTTCACCTAGATCTCAACTGGGTTTCCACTGGAGCTGACATGCATGCAGCTAATAATAGTAAATCCTCAGTTGCATGTGAGATCACTGATTATGAATTAAATAATATTTAATTCACTTTATCTCTCACTAGTGTATCAAACAGATACAACTAACACAACTGATTTTAACTCACATAACTAAGTTAAACTGATTATAACCGGCATTAACTAATGCACCATTGCACTTCGAACTCTATTACAACTAGAATTACTCTACATGCTTCACCAACTACCCTCAACTTGAAATTCATGAGTTAACTGATTTTATCACACTCAATTAACTATTACAAGTTATTTTGAGATTAGATTACATTTTATTGTCCATCTTAATTAAGGGATAACTAAAATAGACATGCACCAAATTTAGCCCACACCAGTGTAGGTGTTGCTAAGACTTGTGGTCCCACACTAGTGTAGGTTCGGCTTCGACCTCCTAGTCCCACACTAGTGTAGGTGCTAAAATTTCTTGTTGAACTTCAACGCTCCCTCTCAACAAGAAAGGGATTATCCTTCACCCCGATCCTACCTCTATGGTATTCAAATTTGCTCCTAGTGAGAACCTTCGTCAGAATATACGCATCCTGATCTTCCGTGGGAATGTACTGAAGTAACATTATTTTGCCTTTGCACAAAATCTCTGAGATGGTGGTACCAAATATATATGTGCTTGGACCTATCATGAAACACAAGATTAATAGAGAGTTTAATGCAACTCTAATTATCACAATGTATCACTATCGGATCCATCTGAGAACCAAACAAACCAACCAAGATCTTTCTCATCCAGATAGCCCAACATGCAGCTTGACTTGATGCCATATACTCTGCTTTCGCTGAACTGAGTACCACAGATCGCTGCTTCCTGATGTACCAAGAATCTATAATCAATCATATGCTAAAGATCCGTCCTGATGTGCTCTTTCTGTATGATGGACTGCATGCCCAATCTGCATCTGTGAAGCCTTGAAGCTTCACTCCCTTTGTCCATTTGTACCATAATCCATACTCTGATGTGCCCCTATGGTATCTTAAGACATGATTCCCGGCCTTCCAAAAGAGCTTGGTAGGCTTAACCATAGCTTGACTCAATTGGTTAACTGCATAGCAAATTTCGGGTCTGGTGTTCACTAAATACATCAGTGAACCAACTAACTACCTGTAGACAGTAGCATCCACTACCTCTATAGAAGTAGCATCTTCTTTCCTCCAATTTCTCTGAAGAGGAGTGTTCATGGGTTTGCAGCTCCCCATGTGAAACTTTCCCAGTATCTCTTTGGCAACTTTCCTTGAGAAACAAAAAGTTCACCGTCCCGCTGCCATATTTCCAAACCAAGGAAATAATGAAGGATTCTCATTTCCTTCATTTCGAACTCCCTTGCAAGATCCTCCTTGCATGAGTGTATTAGTTGCTCATCACCAGTCAAAATTAGATCATCAACATAAAGTACAATAATCAATAGCTTACCCTCAACCACAATCTGGTTCAGGTTTATGTCAGCTTCACTTTTGGTGAAGCCCAGTCCAATGAAATAGCTGTCTATCTGAGTGTACGAAGCACAAGGTGCTTGCTTTAGCCCATACATTGCTCTCTTGAGTCGACGCTCATGCAACTCACTGTCGAAGATCTCGAAACCTTCTGGCTTCTCTATGTACACTTCTTCCTCAAGAACTCCATTGAGAAACGCAATTTTCACATCCATTTGATTAATGTGCCACCCCATCTACATTGAGAGTGCAAGGATGGATCTAATGGACGAGTACCTTGAAACAAGTGAAAAAGTCTCATCATAATCGATCCCCTCAATCTGTGAGAATCCCCAGGCCACAAATCTGGCCTTGTACTTCTCCACACTCCCATCAGCAGCTTGCTTTACCTTGTAGATCCATCTAGATCCAACCACTGATTTACCGACCGGTCTTGGGACAATCTCCCATGCACTGTTCTTGATAATGGAGTCATACTCCTCCACCATTGCATCAACCAAAATTGGTTGTTGGACTGCCCCCTGAAAGGAAGATGGTTCAGTCACAATAAATTTTCTCATTATAAGAGTCATGTATCCAGTAAACCTGTCTGGAGACTATATCTATCTGCGCTGTGAAGTAGGAGCTCCTACATTCTCTGCAGCATCAAGTTTGAATCTATCAGCTTCCGTGGTGCGCCTTCTACCATTTCTAATGGATGGCTCTACATGAGTGTTTTATGCCACTCCATGATCCTCCTCACGTGGTTGCTCCACATCTTGAGGCTCATCCTTGGGAACCAAGAGTTCCTCCTCTGCATGCAAATACAACTCCCTCTCAAGGGACAATCACATGGCTTTCTCCTCATCAAATTTTATATCCCGTCGCACAACAGTCATTCTGTTGTTTGGAAAATACACCCGATAGTTGTGGGGAGTTTCAGTGTACCCCACAAAAATCCCAATCTCAGTTGTTGGTGCCAGCTTATTCCCGACATCTTTGGTCACATGCACATAAATAGATGAGCCAAAAATCTCAAAATGTGAAACATCAGGTTTCTTACCAGTGAAAGCCTCTTGTGGTGTACTCATGCCAAGTATCCTATGAGGACAATGGTTATGCACAAATACTATTGTGTTGCATGCTTTCGCCCACAGATGCATCAATAGGCCTTGATCATGCAACATCCCTCTTGTTGCAACCACAATCGTTCTGTTCTTTCTTTTAGCGACCCCATTATGTTGTGGGTTATGAGGCGATATCAGTTCTCTCTGAATTCCTTCTTTGCTGTAGAAATTCTTGAATTCGTTAGAGATGTACTCACCACCATTATCGCTCCTAAGAGCCTTCACTTGCTTCCCCGTGTCTTTCTCCACCAGTGCTTTAAAATCAAGAAACTTTGAGAACATATGATCTTTCTTCTGCATGAAATAGATCCAACACTTACGAGAAAATTAATCAACAAATATCACATAGTACTTAAGTTTTGTTGTCGAAGCAACAGAGAATGGTCCACACACGTCTGTGTGAACTCTCTCAAAGATCCCCGAGGCTCGGTTCTCCTTCTCATGAAAGGTGGCCTTTACATATGTACATCCATTTCATGTGTCTGACTATGCAAGTGTACCCTTGGGAAGACTCGTAGAAATCTGCTGCATGACTTTCAAGGCTCCGTGGTGAAGATGAACCAATCTCCTGTGCCATAACTCATTCTCATCCCCTCTCACCACTTTGTCCGCCAGGCCCATCAATGCTGCACAACCATCTACATCCAACTTGTAGATATTCTTAACTCGAACCCCAATCTTCTTGGCTTGTCCTGTTGTTTTGTGTCACATGAAAACTTTTCCTTCACTGAAAACAACATCATAGCCTCTATCCTCCAACATTGCAACTGAGACTAAAATTTTCTTAAAACCTGGTACATGCATTACATATTTTAATTGAAAAGGTTTGACTGACTATCTCTGGAAGGTAATGGTACCAATTTTGGTAGCATTGTATCGCTTGTCATCACCCATTTCGATATGCATCTAGAGATCCTTCTCCTCCAAGCTACTGATAAGTTCCTTGTCTCCTGTCATGTGAAAGGATGCACCACTATCCAAATACCACACAGATCCCAATGCACTTGACACCATGCATGTGATCAATGAGAATTCAAGCTCAAATTGCGAGGCCAAAGCCTCACTGGCTACATATCTTGAAACCTTCTTGTTGTTCTTCTTTTATGGACAGTTAGTAGAATAATGCCCATGCTCAAGACAGTGAAAACACTTCACTCTGGACATGTCACGCTTCTTACCATCTTTGGACTCGAATTTGGAATGGAACTTCTTTCCTTTCCCTTTCTTCGCCTTGGCATCCAAAGCGCAATCTTCTTCATCTTCATTCTTAGATGAAGATCCATCTCTGGTATTCCTTCTGAACTCCTCCTGCACCGAATCTAACCACAGTCGTTCCCAATCTGGCAGCTTTTCCCTTCGATTGACAGAGTCTTGCTAACTATGCCAACTCTTGGGAAGTCTTAAGAGAGCTAAAATCACCAAATCATCATCTGCGACAGTAATGACAATGCTCCCCAGCTCATCCCAACATTGGACAAACTTTGTTAAATATTTTGGCATGGAGTCACATTTCTCGATCTTAATCTTCCTGCGTTTATCTTTCAGTGCCAATTTCCTATGGTCACTGCTACTCTGAAATATATTCCTTCAAGCCATTGTCTTCGAGTACTGCCTCCATCCTGTCCTTCCAAGAAATATAGTAAGAGCTGCCATCGAGTGCATACTCCATTCTCAAACTATTGAAAGCCATTTCGATCCTGAATCAGCTGTAGCACCAAGAAAGTATTTCTGCAAATTCGAATTCTATTCGGTCACCAAATCAACTCCTCCTTCACTATTATGATTTTATGTGCTCTGATACCATGTAGAAATTATACAAAAATAATGTATATCATGGATTCAATCTGATCTAACAATGTACTAAAGCTAGATACGGAATCACTTCTACAAATAAATTGCGGAATTAAAAACACAGTCACCAATCACATGAAGCAAAGAAGAATCAATCAAACCACAACACAGATAATTTCCCGGGGAAAGCTTGCTGCTCAAAATCCCACTATCTTCTATTGTATATTCAACATGGATACATGAAATAATTACATACAACTCTTCTCACAAGAGCCCTCTTGTACTCAGCTAACTATCTCACACTATCCTGTATAAAACTGACTAATACTTAGCCAATTTTCTGCCTCCTGACAGCCTGCCTGCCTTGCGCAATTCATGTGGAATGCGATCCCTATTCCATAGGAATTTTGGCCTTCCTTGACTATGCAAGGATCATGGGCAATCCAATGGGTGTTTGGTTGCATGGGTGCAACCCAATAATCTTACAACTGATAGTCAACTTCCCTTTCACCTAGATCTCAACTGGGTCTCCACTCAAACTGACATGCGTGCAACTAATAATAGCAAATCCTCAGTTGCATGTGAGATCACTGATTGTGAATTAAATAATATTTAATTCACTTGATCTTTCACTAGTGTATCAAACAGTTACAACTAGCACAACAAAGTTAAACTCACTTAACTGAATTAAACTGATTACAACCTGCATTAACTAATGCACCACTGCACTTCGAACTCTGTTACAACTAGAATTACTCTGCATGTCTCGCCAACTACCCTTAACTAGAAATTCATGAGTTATCTGAGTTTATCACACTCAGTTAACTATTACAAGTTATTTTGAGATTAGATTACATTTTATTGTCCATCTTAATTAAGGGATAACTAAAATAGACATGCTCCAAATTTAGCCCACACCAGTGTAGGTGCTGCTAAGACCTATGGTCCCACACTAGTGTAGGTTCTGCTTGGACCTCCTGGTCCTACACTAGTGTACGTGCTGAAATTTCTTATTGAACTTCAACAGATTTTACTGGAAAGACACATTATCAATAAAGAGAAGGAATATTCTGAGGTATTTATGTGTATTTGTGCAATTTGTTTATGATTTATCTTTAAAGTCGTGTTATATATTGCGAAGTCTTGTGTATGATTTTTTATGCATAGCAAGGTCTTTTATGTTGTTTATATGTGTTGTATTGGGTTGATTAATGCGTAAGACTGATAACGATGCAATGCACAATAGTACTAATTGATGAATAGGGCATAAACTGTAAAAGAAGATATTTTCATCTTCGCGGTTCAAAAAGGCATAAGGAAGAAGCATAACAGTAAATCGGTGTCCTAATATCCCTCTGGATGCAGAAACCTGGTTCTAGCGTCCCCCAATATTGCCTCAAGTGAGACTGCAGTCTACGCAACAAATCGTTACCAAAGGGGCCAGTAATAGAGGGTTTTGTTGATAGTGTAGCTACTCTGAACCTGGGTTTAGACCTCCTGAAGCCAACAAGTTCTTACTCTGGACTTATGATTGAGGAGGGAGGGGGGGTGTGGGGGGGTGTTAGCTTTATACTCATATAAACAATCAATAAGTCCAAATATTCACAAAATAATGAAATATTGAAATTATTAATCATGAAAGTAGACTTACTCTAGAAGTCTACTTACGACCAAAGATGAGTATAATGAGAGAAGTTTGGGATGGAGATCACACAAAATCGGCTAAGATATTTGTGGAGATATTCATGGAGATATTGTGGAGAAAGTTATGGAGGAGGTTCAACCAATTAGCCGAATTGGTAATTTGTTACGAGAACCTCATTTCTATATTACAAGGTCTCATGTATTGTGAGTGTGTATGTGGATAATGTATCATTATTATTTGTGAATATACAATTAGGCTAAAAGCCATTTCCGCCAAAATCTTTGTCTCTTGCTTTGGACATTTTGTTTTTATCGATTAATTCGAAAAACATTAACAATTGCCACTAAGTGTATTTATTTACATTTTGTTCCTATTCATTTTTTTATGGTGGGTAGTAATAATGGTTAAAAAAAAATTGTGATTTTTTTTTAGTATGAACTATTTTCAAGGATTTTAATTTTTGCTAGTTTCCTATAGAGAAAAATCTAAAAATATTTAAAAATCATGATATAAATATTACAATTACATCTTTAGGCCGATAGGCCTTCTCTTTTGAATCAACTCTTTTGTTTTTTCGTCAACCAATTCATTTTGGTAATGAGACATGTCACTAGTGAGACATGTGTGCAAAAAAAGTAGTAAGTTCACATATTTCCCTAAATTTTTAGAAATTCTCCCTGATAACTCGTTCTTTTGGAAATAGAATTAGGGATCTTTCTAGAAAGATTATTTTTCTCTATAGAAAGTAGCCCTAAACTTCTAAGTTGCCCAATTTGAGCTCACATGTCACTAGTGAGACGTGTGCAAAAAAAGTAGTAAGTTCACATATTTCCCTAAATTTTTAGGAATTTTCCGTGATAACTGATTCTTTTGGCAATAGAATTAGGGATCTAGGGATCTTTCCAGGAAAATTATTTTCCTTTATAGAAAGTAGCCCTAAACTTCTAAGTTGCCCAATTTAAGCTAGGAGGTTTCCATATAAATGGTGATCAGTGATTTCACTCCAAACCTATGGAGTATACACATTTCTGGAGACTGTATATATATTCAGTCTCTTCCACAGCGAGTGTTGTTTATTTATTTATGATCTAAATAGCAGTCCTAGGTCTTAGAGAATGGTTTGTATTCATGCAGGTGACTTTACTTGTGACCTAGATCAATCGCATGGAATAGGAGAATCGCAAGCTCAACTCTATGTTGAAGCGCATGATAAATAACTATGACGACTTGCATAAGCAAATCAAGTATCAGGAAAAACAACCCTTGACGTGCGTTGATGGAAACCAGGTATTTATTGTTTTGGGAAGATTGTAACATAGCCTTGGGATTCAATTAGGTTTCAAGGATCTCAAACGTTTTAATGCTTTTTCTTTTTGGTATTGTAGATATTCATTCCAGAAAATCGAACTGAAGACAATTTCAATTTCAGAATATTGTCTCCAAGATCTATTAATACCGACTCCAGCGGTGCAGTTTCCCATCACCCTTTTGATTCTCATGAACGAGTTGGGGAAAAGGATGGGAAAAATACCAGATTTATTTCCCATCACCCTTCTGATTCTCATGAACGAGTTGGGGGAAGGATGGGAAAAATATCAGATTTATGGACGATCAACAGCTTCCTTCCAATAAGAGGAAGATATATGACTTGCGGTTGGATCATTTTGAGAATGGGATGATTAATTTGTCGATGGAGGAGTCACCAACAAAGAAACATCAGGGGCTCAGCAATGGCTCCTACTAGTAAACAGTACCCGTGCCCAAAAAAATCATATTAGTGCGGACAAGATCCGAGGCTTCCGTGGTAATAATCGAATTCTTACTTTTTATGTAGATGTATAATTATGCGGGATTAGACAAATCATAGTTAATTTGAATCATCAAAATTGAATAATATATATATTAAATACCCAAAATATATATATATTAAATACTTTTTGATAATATATCTTAGACATTTTCATCTAATTGTTCGTATAATTTATCTTAAAACTTAAATAATAAAAAACCTTCCCAATAGAATTCAACCAAAATAATGCACGCTCACAATTTCTCTTTAAAACTTATGCTATGCTCTTTTCAACTTATGCTATTTTCAAAACTTAAATCTAAAATCTTTTTATAATTTCGAAATTTATATATTTAAAATCTTATATTTAGAAAATTGATTTTATTTAAAAAGAATTAATTAATTTTCAGAAGAGTGTCGTGTGTTCTGGCTTCTGCTGAGGACTTTTTGCAAGAGGCTGGCCGGTTTACTGCATTCCCATTACCTTTCCCGATACACAGTTGCTTATACCCGCCGGGATATACTCATTACCCACCTCGGTATATGCGTGGATGGCGATTAAAAAAAATGGTATTTTCTGAAATTTTCTTATTTCCAAAACTTAAATCTATAATCTTTCAATAATTTAAAAACTTTTATGTATAAAATCAACATTTAAAAATTTGATATTTATGATTTATTTTATATAAAATCTATCTAAATAGAAAAATCCAAGCTAAGGTCTTTGCAATAGAATGTAATTCTAATTACCGTGTCTTTTTGCAAGTTGGGATTTAGATTTTTTTCTATTATATTGTAATTGAATTTCCATGAATCTTTCTGCAAGTTGGGGTTTTTGCCATTACACTCTAATTAAATTTCAGTTAGTCTTTCTGCAAGTTGGGATAATTATATTAGTTGAATCCCACATCTTGTTGCTATATTGTTATGATAAAGCTTATTTTTTATTGCAATGTATGATCTCGATTTATGAAGGAAGCTATACTTAAATATGAATTCAATGTCTTTGCCTAGTGATCTCAATATGCATAAATGGATCCTTGACACACTCCATTTTTGTAAATTAAAATATCATCTCGTATATTAGTTAGACCAGCCTAGATCCATCTTAAATCTGGATCTATCAAGCGCCGAGAGGGATCAAATCTCTAGAGGTACAAACCTCTTTTTGTGAGTGCAAAACTTGAGGAAAGGTTTGCACCTCGAGAGATTTGATCCCTCTCGGCGCTTGAGAGATCCAGAGTTAAGATGGATCTAGGTTGGTTTCAGTCGTGTGCGGCCAAGGAAAATCTATCGAAAATATGATTAATTTTATCAATAATATGTAAATACAGATAATATAAATATAATAATTTTATATATGCTAAATATGTCTGATATTTACCTGGTCATTTTAATTTTAAAATTTTTTTAGTTACCTCAGTTTTTTGAGACGATAAATATTGTTAATAAATTTAATGATGAAATAATTTTTTGAATGCAAAGTGACAATGTAATAGTGTTGAATGATAGAAAATGAAAATAATAAGAATGTAGCCAATTACAAATAGTCTTCATTGTGATCAACCTCAAATTATTTTCTTTTTCTATTCTCATTGTCACCCTTGTTAGTTTTGTCAACTTTTCATATCGATTATATGAAAAGGACAATTGAAATAATAAACCATTTAAATATTTAGTTTGAACTATTGTACTAAACATCATACATTGTCTCTCTTACTCTTCAATATTGATAGGTTGATTTACTATAACACAAATATTAATGTACATTGTTAATAATTTTGTGTGCTTACACTGAAATCAATGCACAATCTTAATCCAATCACTTTAAAATTAATGTACCATCAATGTACATCAAATCAAAAATTAATGTCTACACTGAAATCAATGCACCTAATACAATCAATCAAATAAGATTACAAAACAACATATACACTGAGATCAATGCATCTAATGCAGGTAATCAAATAAGATTAGAAATCAACATCTATATTGAAATCAATGGATATAGTGCAAGTAATAAAATAGGATTAGAAACCAATATCTACATTGGTATCAATGCATCTAGTGCAAGCAATCAAATAGGATTATAAATCACCATCTACTTCCCTATCTCCCCCCTTGAACTACATCTCTCTTTCCCTCCATCTCTCCACTCTTTCACATCCTCCCTCTTCCTTCCTCTCTCTCCATTTCTTTCCCACATATATATCTCCCTCTCTCTTCACCCTCCAACTATGTTACTCTCTCTCTCTCTCTTTCTCTCAACATCTACACTAAAATCAATGCATATAGTGCAAGAAAAATAGGATTATAAATCACCATCCACACTGAAATCAATGCATCGAGTGCAAGAAATCATCTTCCCTCTCTCCCCCCTCCAACTACATCTCTCTTTCCCTCCATCTCTCCTCCTCTACACTGAAATTAATGCATTTAGTGCAAGCAATAAAATAGGATTATAAATCACCATCTACTTCCCTATCTCCCCCCTCAAACTACATCTCTCTTTCCCTCCATCTCTCCACTCTCTCACATCCTCCCTCTTCCTTCCTCTCTCTCTATTTCTTTCCCACATATATATCCCCCTCTCTCTTCACCCTCCAACTATGTTACTATATCTCTCCCTCTCTCCTTTTCTCCATATCTCCATCTTTATCTCTTTATCTCACCCCAAAACATATACACACTCCCTCCATATCTCCCTTGTCACTTCATCTCTCTCTCCACTTCTCACTCTCTATGTAATCCTTCTTCCCTCCCTCTCTCCCCCTCCAACTCCATCTCTCCATCCTTCCATCTCCCTCTCTCTCTCCTCCTTCCTCTCTCTCTCTCTCTCTCTCTCTCTCTCTCTCTCTCTCATTGCCCTCCAAGGCCTTCCAATCCTCTTTCCTCTCCCAACACACACACACACTCTCTCTCTCTCAACATCTACCCTAAAATCAATGCATATAGTGCAAGAAAAATAGGATTAGAAATCACCATCCACACTGAAATCAATGCATCGAGTGCAAGAAATATCCTCCCTCTTTCCCCCCTCCAAATCCATCTCTCTTTCCCTCCCCCTCTCCACTCTCTCACATCCTCTCTCTCTCTTCTTCCCCTCTATCCCTTTCTCTCCCACATCCATCTCTCTATATATATATCTCTCTCTCCCTCTCTTCACCCTCCAACTATGTCACTATATCCCTCCCTCTCTCATTCTCCCCCCATTCCCTCCATCTCTCCTTATTTTTCTCTTTATCTCACCCCCAAACATACACATACTCCTCTATTTCTCCCTTGTCACTCCCTCTCTCTCTCCACTTCTTGCTCCCTATGTAAATACATTACTCTAGATCCAGAGTTTGATATTATCTGTATTTACATTGAAATCAATGCATCTAGTGCAAGTAAGAAAATAAGTTTAGAAACCAACATCTCCACTGATATCAATGCATCTAATGTAAGCAATCAAATAGGATTAGAAATCATCATATTCATGTACATTGTTAATAATTTTGTGTGCTTACACTGAAATCAATGCACAATCTTAATCCAGTCACTTTAAAATTAATGTACATCCAATTGTATCAAATCAGAAATCAACGTCAATACTGAAATCAATGCACCTAATGCAAACAATCAAATAAGATTACAAAACAACATCTACATTGAGATCAATGCATCCAATGCAGGTAATCAAATAAGATTAGAAATCAACATCTATATTGAAATCAATGGATCTAGTGCAAGTAATAAAATAATATTAGAAACCAACATTTACACTGATATCAATGTATCTAGTGGAAGCAATCAAATAGGATTATAAATCACCATCTACTTCCCTATCTCCCCCCTCGAACTACATCTCTCTTTCCCTCCATCTCTCCACTCTCTCACATCCTTCCTCTTCCTTCCTTTCTCTCCATTTCTTTCCCACATATATATCTCCCTCTCTCTTCACCCTCCAACTATGTTACTCTCTCTCTCTCTCTCTCAACATCTACACTAAAATCAATGCATATAGTGCAAGAAAAATAGGATTATAAATCACCATCCACACTGAAATCAATGCATCAAGTGCAAGAAAGCATCTTCCCTATCTCCCCCCTCCAACTACATCTCTCTTTCCCTCTATCTCTCCTCCTATACACTGAAATAAACATCTACACTGAAATCAATGCATCTAGTGCAAGCAATCAAATAGGATTATAAATCACCATCTACTTCCCTATCTCCCCCCTCGAACTACATCTCTCTTTCCCTCCATCTCTCTACTCTCTCACGTCCTCCCTCTTCCTTCTTCTCTCTCCATTTCTTTCCCACATAGATATCTCCCTCTCTCTTCACCCTCCAAATATGTTACTATATCCCTCCCTCTCTCCTTCTCTCCATATCTCCTTCTTTATCTCTTTATCTCACCACAAAACATATACACACTCTCTCCATATCTCCCTTGTCACTTCATTTGTCTCTCCACTTCTCACTCTCTATGTATTCCTTCTTCCCTCCCTCTCTCCCCCTCCAACTCCATCTCTCCATCCTTCCATCTCTCCTTCTATCTCCCTCCCTCTCTCCTCCTCTCTCTCTTTTCCCTCCAATATAAAATGGATGAGAAATAGAAAAATATGGTATTTGGCCGACTGTGTTAAATTTATATATGTAGGGAGAGAAGTGATTTTTCTAATTAGATTAAATTTTAAATGTTAAATATTAAACATTATTTTTACATTTACGTTTACATGTTTATTGTTCCCTGAGATAGGCAATCCATATAGTGTACTTTAATTTGGCCCATGGTATTTAGCTGATGATTCACCTAAATAAAACCACTTTTTGAGTGTTCCTAAATATAAATAGGATTATGGAGTAAATATAAAAAGACGTTTTATTTATTTACCATACCTATGGTTTATTTATATTCTATTTATTTACCATACCTCTTTTATAAATATGGTATTTGGCCCATGGTATTCAACCCATGGTATTAAAGTGGTACATTTCTATACACTAGGACATATCAAAAGTTTACATTAATTAAATTTAATAATATTAATATTATAATATAATAATGTGAATATTAGAATTAATAATAATATTAGGGTTAATAATGTTTTTTTGGCATGTATTAATAATAATTTGGCCTATGGTATTTAGCTCAGGATTCACCTAAATAAAACCACTTTTTGATGTTCATAAATATAAATAGGATTATGGAGTAAATATAAAAAAGCCTTTTTATTTATTTATCATATATATGGTTTATTTATATTTTATTTATTTACCATACCTCTTTTATAAATATGGTATTTGGCCTATGGTATTCAGCCCATGGTATTAAAGTGGTAAATATATCAAAAGTTTACATTACTCACATGACATCTACACATCTCTATATATTGGGCCCGACATATCAAAAGTTTACATTACACACGTTACATCTACACATCCCTATACACTGGGTTGTAGAGCGAATGTAATCAATTTAGTATTTAATATTCCTAAAAATCCTATCAGCCTCCCTTTATACTTTTTGGGACAATTGCTAGTTATAATAGTCTTTATTATATATATATATATATTCTAGATTTTTAATTTTTAATATACTTTTTATATCTAACCATTAATTTAAAATCACATAAAATAATCAGCAACAAATTCAATTTTTAAAAATTAAAACTTATTTTTTATTTCTCAAAATATTTAATTTAATAATTTTTTTTCGAAATTTTAATATTTAAAATTTAATCAAATTCAAAAATTTTGAAGTAAATAAATAAACTATTATTAATAAATAATAAGAGGATAGAGTTTTGTGCTAATACTTAATGATAAAAGATCATGATGTGGAAAAAAAAAACAATATATTATCCCAACAATGTTGGGATAATTGGTATTCAAATTCACATGATAAACAAAACATTAGAGTACTTTTTTTTCAATCCAAATGAAGAAAAAAACTGATATGACAGTGGCAGGGAAAAAATAAAAACGAGTATTAATAAAAAAAATTGATATCTATAATGCGTGGATATAATAAAAACGAGTATTGATTAAAAATTGATATCTATAATGGATGGATATCCATGACTAACTCTTAGGATAACAAAGATTTCCAGGGGTGCATCGATGTTTACAAGATCGTAAAGTGTATTATTAGACGCAACAATTATGCGGAGTGCATCAAACCAAACACATGCCATACTACGGTTTAGGTTTAATACAGTTCTTTAGATTTTGAAGATGATGAGAATATTTTAATAAAATTAAGTCGGGACCATTTACATAATTATTAGTCCATGAATATAAATATTTTATATTAAGCTATATAATTTATATAAATATATTTGAAATGGGTCTATATATTGATTGATTGGACTAATAATTGTCAAACATCAAGCTTGTACATCACAAGTTGACAAGACATACTTACCCAACTATTTCAAACTCTGAATTATCAATTAAGTCAAAATGCATTACAAAACATTCCATTGATTTCTATTCAAGAGTACACCTATCCCATCAAATAGTCACCCACTGATTTCCATTGAAGCAACACATCGGGAAATGTGTGTAAGCCATATCTACATGTGTGTTTAACCATTCAACCTATTGAAGACAATAAATGACACCATTCAATTCACGAAATAATTTAGAGGACGCAATAAATGACACCAACCCTTTCAATTCAAGTATTAAACACAACAACCCTTTCAAATCAGGACAAAGGGAAACACAACGATCAACCATGAAAGCTTATCAGCCATTGGATCATGTACAAACTAATCCAAAACACACATTTGAATTTGGGAGATGGGAATCCATGGCAATCCATGCCAATTAAATTCTAGATCAAAAAACTATAAAACATCAACCCTTTTTGTTTTTCATTTGAGACATTCATTCTAGTCTTCAGCTGTTGGAGACATACAATCAGAGTGTTCACATGCAATCAGAGTGTTCAGCGAATGTTACAATCATTCTATTCATCAGCTGCTAGAGACATATAAACAGAGTGTGTGCACAGTATGACATTCATTCTATTCATCATTTGTTGGAGACATACAAGGTTTTGTTGAATAATGTTATCATACTGATTACTTTATCATTATTTTAGTTGAAAAACAAGGGTAAATTAAAGCCATTTTTAAATAAATAACGATATGAATGTCTATGTCTATTTATCACTTGTATATACTTATTAGAATTTGTCTTTTAATTATCAGATTATCAAATCAAGACTAAATAACTAAAAGATTGTAAGAACATAACTAGAAGGAATTAGACAAATAAGATGCAATAGACAATCATGTATTAGATACGAACTTGTTTATATTCTTGTACTTTCACTTGCGATCTTAACATCATACATTAGAGGAAATTTCAGCCTAAAAGTGGCCTCCTAAGGAAAATAATAAAATAATAGTTAAAATAATAAAATAAGGGTTATGAATTTTGGAGAGAAAATAATAAAACTACTTTTTTATGTTGTACTATTGGCTTATCTCCTTATCGATTTATCCAAATTTCAAGTGTAAACGCTCATTAGATGTGGAATTAAATTCCACATCCAACGAGTACCCATTATGCATACTTTTGAGAAAACTCACATTGATAAAAATTGAAAATACATTAAAAGATCGTGTTCAACACGTTTTTTTAATGTATCTTTAATTTTTGTCAATGTATGTCTTTTCAAAATTATGCATAATTGATACTCGTTGGATGGAGAATTTAATTATGAATTCAATGAGTGTATACACTTGAAATTTGGGTAAACTTATAAGGAGATAAGCTTTAAAAAAAAAACAAACAAACAAAACAAATTTTCTTCTTTTCCCTCCAAAATATTTACATGTACCTCTTTTTAAATTTAAAGGATTTTGATTGGTTTACATATTATGACATGGAAATTACGTGAAAATTCCGTGGGCACTTTTAGTTGAAATTTCATCTAATGCATTGTCTTATCTGAAAGTATTGGCTAGTGGCATTTCTTAAGTTCTCTTGTAACTACAGGGCTCAGGTTTTCTTGAATCGTCTCCTTTTTTCAATTTTTTTCAAGGTTTTTTAGAAGTTTGAAACCTCTCTATGGCTAGTGACTCATTTCCTAAAGTTTCCTATTATGCTTCTACACTTTGGCCCTATAAAGGAGAAATATATAAGGCTTCATTCTTTTAGGCTATTCTCGTAATTTCACTTGCGAATCTTAACATCATATTACAATGAGTGTGTAACCTTACTCTCTTCACTCTAAATCTTATCTGAAATTATTGGCTAGTGGCATCGCTCAAGTAGATTTGTGACTAACTACAGGGCTCAAGTTTTCTTGAATCATCTCCTTTTTTTCAGGTTTTTTCAATGATTTCTAGAATTTTGAAACCTCTTTATGGTCAGTGCCTCCTTTCCTAAAGGTTCCTATGGCTTCTACCCTATGGTCCTATAAAGGAGAAATATAGAAGGCTTCGTTGTTTCAAGCTCTTTGCTGCAACTAAAACCAATGTCTTCAAAGTGGACATTTCATTGAATTAATGAGGCCAATTATCCTACTTAGCATATCAAATCACTATCCTTCTTTGAAGGAAAATTTTATGGTTGTATTTTGTGAAACCCCTTCCCAGGACCAACAATAATAGTATGTTACCTCCCAAACACTCATTTTAGGTGATAAAGCCCTAACGCAAGTGAGACCTAGAGGTAATGAAGAAGGGCTACCTTCCATTTTAGTAACCAATTTCAATGCAACTGTGTGAAATTTAATATCCTTGACTAGGCTAGGGAGAAAAGCCACGATGCCAGAATGCTAACTCAATAAAGTACTAGTCCTTCAATGTACCACTGTCAATGAAACATGGATTGTTGTAGCTTACTGGCAATTATAGATGATGCAAGTAATGATGGGATCAACCCTTAAATCATTCTCAAGATGCAAATAACAATACCTTCCAGTTTAGTAACTAGTTTCAATTCCATTGTAACCTCAAATACGACCCCTGCAAGTTAATATCATACTACTATAATAGCAATGCCTTAGACCTGATTTTTTTTCGACAATCAGCAATAGGTCACTGTTAAGGAGAAGTAAGATTACAAGTGATTGAAAAAAACACTCCAATAATCAATACCATGCAACAAACCTTAGAAGAGCCTCACAACCTAGATAAATCAATAAGTAAATCCCACAACCATGCAAGAGAAAGCTAGAAATTGTGTACAAAGATGAAGTGTTGACTTCGAAGGCAGAGATCATAATTCCACAGATACATAGATAGATGGATACAAGTCAGATGAAGATCCAAACATAGAGAATACACATGATAACGAAAAAACGACCACAATGATGCAAGGAGATAACTCAAAGTACTGAACTATAGTATCTAGGACAATTGAACAAGGCAATAACTTGATGCTGTAGAACCTATAGCAAGTAGCTTCCTATGTCAATAAGAAAGAATACATCTAGAAAATCAAAGGATTTGTAGGGTTGCAAGGCACAAACGACCTACACGACATGACCCCCTAAAATCCCACGACACAGTGATATCAACCCAAGTATACACAAAAAATCTTAAACTTAAAAATATTATAGCATGTGAGTTATTCCACTTGGATTTCTCTTCCAATAAGAAATACAAACTTGAATATTCTTGTATAAAAGAAACATAAAACTTGTACAAAGATGACAAGAAACCACCAAGACGTACTAGTATAGACCAAGAACTTTGTTTTCTATAAAAAAATATATACATTTGTAAGAATAACCAATCTGCACATCAAACCAATGAAGCCAATATTGTAAACTACAACGAGATAACACTCCCTTAATGCCAAGAATAAAATCCATAAATAATTTAACAAAAAATTCACAAAATTCTTCATTGATATGAATGGATTACTAGGTTTAGTTTTAACGTTAAGATAAAATCATCGCTGATAAGATATTATATGCTCATATGCAACTTGAACTCTGTTGAGTAAAATACCAAGTTGCAACGTGAACTCTGTTAAGTAAAATGCCAAGTTTCCTACACAAATGCAGGAGTTCACAACAAGCAACAAAAGATTATGTTAGTCATATGTATTCTACACTATCACTAGATGACTATCGTTTTTCTACACTCTATTGAAAATAACATTCTCTGACTATCAGCTATTTTCAGAAATCTCACTGCCTTCATTATCCTCATTTAACCTATTCACTATCTCTCATTTCACCCATTCAGATCACTCTCTTATTATGAAACCCATGATTGACCCTAAAAACCCCTACCCCTACCCTTTTCCCTTCCTAAAACCCCATTCTCCTCACAAAATCCTCCCTTTTCACTCATTTCTCTCCTTCCCTTCACAATAATGTAAAAATCCTTTTTACATTGTTTTTGAAAAATAATACTATTTGGGCCTCCTTTTTAATAAACTTTGTTTGTTATTAAAAACCGACCCCTTTGTATTTAAAGCCCCCCACTTTGAAAATATTTACCTCTCGCATCCATATAACCCTAGCCCCTCAAACGTATTAAGCGCCTCCGCTTAAAACATCCTCGGACCCCGCATTATTAACCCTCATGCTAAAAACATTCAAACCCGACATCGCATTTAAAACGCAGGACCCACCATTCAAATTCACCCATGACCCACTTCTCGCCTAACAACCGTTGGATCTTGACCTCTCCATCCAACCGTTGTCACGCCTCATCGCGAATACAAATGCGTGAAGGTTAAAAGCCCCCGAACCTTGCGAAATGGGCGGTATTCCCGCCGTCTCATCCGCCATGCATCATTCCCCAGCCCATATCGCACCCCTGCGAAAAGTACCATTTACCACTTGAGCCCTATGCAATAAACCACTTACCGTTTTCCCGCCTACTGCGAAACCATTGCCTCGTTCAAACCTACCGACAGCTCTGAAATCTCTGCGATAGTCCCCGTCCGCCACATAAACCCCTCCAAATCTTTTGATGACTTGAAAAATCCCAAACAAACGCAAGAAAACCCGCAAGCCCCCATCTTCCCGGCTCTGTCCACAGCAGGATTTAATTTAATGGTTGTTTCTAATGTGCAGGTGATTATACATGGTGGAGAGTGCATAATTTTCATCTCTAAAAGGTCCGAAAATTGTTTAAATAAGCTCTCTAGGTGACGATCCAGCAACTTTTTTTTACTCAAAAGGACCAGGAGCGCAAGAATGATGGAAGGCAGTAATGGGTCATGACTGTTGTCGATCCTTCAAACACTTCAAAGGCAGGGATGGAAGCAAAGGAATAAACACAGTCAGGAGAACAGTAAAAAGGGGTTAAAGGGTTAATCAAAGGTTAAAGGCAAATAAACAGGATTAGAAGACAGAGTGAAGATAGAAAGAAGATTAAATGAATTAAACAGAGAAAGCAAAGTTTGGGAGACAAATCAGAGTTAAGGAAAAGATAAACCCAAGTTTAAATCAAATCAGAGATTTAAAGACAAATCAAAAGAAAATTAGCACAAAAGACATATCCGAATGACTAAGGCACCCAAAAAATACTTCTTCAGACCACATCTGCCACCTACAAGCCTCATTTCACTTCAATAAAAGCAGCTACAATTATTAAAACAGTCAGAGATATTTTAAAGCAGCTCAACAATTATTGTAAAAGTTAATGAAAGTCAAAAAGTCAAAAATATCTTGAAGTTAGCTCGACAATTAAGTTAGAAGTTATTATTACAGTGAGTCGGTCACATATATTCTTGCCTTGGGCCTTGCGTGGTCTCAAAGGTCAAGAATTATTTACTCTGTAATAACTATGGTCTGAAACCCTAGCTTAGGATCACCTCCTCATCTGCAGATAAATACTGCATGTATTGTTCATTATTGTTGTTAGTTGGTTGGATGCTTGATTAGAGGATTGGCTGCTAGGATGGATTTGATCAGACTCTGAGTTGCAAAGGTTATTACACTGGAGTAATGTAATTGTTTTGGACATCATAAATACAAGCACATTCACAGGATTCTTGAGCTATGTTAATGGTGAGGTTATCCTTCTTTGTCATTGTTTCTCTTCTGTTTTCCATATTGTCCATCATTTCTCTGATAAAAGAACAGATATTTTAGATTAAGATATCTTGTCTTGGCACCTTAATTTTGTCTGCTTCTTTCATCTTAATGTTTTCTTCTGCAAGGTCTGATTAGAGAATTCAGGGTCGTCCTACTCTTTAGTTCCACCTAGCTTGTTGCCTTGAATTTTACTCAGTAGAGTAAAGCCAAAGAAGTTTATGGTTTTCCCTGTCCTTTGGTTTTGCTGGACATGTTATTTTCAAGGCCTTCTTTGAAGTTTACGTAGTAGAGTCCAGCCAAAGAAGTTTATGGTTTGCCTTGTCCTTTGGTTTTTCTTAAATTGTTGCTTTAAAGGCCTTCTTTGAAGTTTTATTAAAGAATTCAGGGGTATCCTGCTCTTTAATTTCACTGAATGTTATCTTAAATGTTTTCTTTGTCTAAAAGTAATAACTAGAGAATTCAAGGGTGTCCTGCTCTCTAGGATTGTTGGATTGTTGTCTTAAGATTTACCTAGTGGAGTCTGGCCAAAGAAGTCTATGGTTTGCCCTGTCCTTTGGTTTTTCTTAAATAGTTACCTAAAAGGATTTTCTTGTTGAAGTATAGTTAAAGGATTCTTAATTTCCCTTTAGTTTTACTGGTTTCACAACTTACTGTCATTTCATATTTCATCTAATCTAAAATATCCACTTGATATAGTTAGCTTGCCCTATGAAAACCCTTGCAGATTTGATGAACAGTTAAATCCTTTTATGACTCCATAGCCCATTGGATTAATTCTTCTCACAGTCTATCTATTCAACTGAAACAATCAATCAATTAACCAAAAAATCTATCAACCAAACAAAACAAAAAAAACAGTCGTAGAACTTCATAATTAACCTAAAATCAGAAAACATAAGCATAAAGATAAATCATTTTCATCACAAACATAGAGAGAGCCCTCTCTGAGTCCAGGAAGGCTAGGTCCTTGGACTCCAAAGTGGTATGATGTCGTTCCTTGTAGAGTTGTTCTTTCCAATCTTGCAAATCACGGGGAGCCAATAGATTCCATGTTGTTAATAGTCAATACGTGTTACTTATCTTTTTCATGTTGATATTAGAAGTCATACAAAAATACAATTTACTCTAATGCTTATCAAATTTCTTACTTATGTTGTACTCTAATACAATTTTGACATGGTATTATTAATTCTATACTTATTTGCAAGAATTTTGTACATGTAATTCCATTTCATGAATGATTGGTTAACTGTTGAGCAAAATCAACCCTCTTCTTTTTTTTCTTTTTTTTTTCTTTTTTTCTTTTTTAATTAGAATTTCGTGGTAAATATAAAGGTTGTTGCAGCAATGCCAAGAGTTTCAATTGTAGATTGGACAAGGAACAAGAGGAGGTGAGGGACGAGGGGGGCCCAGCTGCAGACCAATTCATCAAATGAAGATACGGGGGGTGATGTGAATGCTCACAATGCTCCCAGCAATGTCGTTGAAAAATACATTGCGGTAACAAATCATGATATCCCACCATCAACCACAAAGCCACCTTCAACCACAATACAAGGTGCAAGTTCAAAAAATAAAATCAGTGCCATCATAGGCTGGACAAAGAAATACATGCTCATTGCAATTGATGACATCGATTTTAAGGGATATTCAATCTGTGCATCTACAAAAAATCATGGTATTGATGCCTCTAACATACATTATTGGATAAATGGGTTGACTAATACAAAGCATAGAGGGCATGTTACAGTTATGACAGAAGAGGAGGAGGACGAGGTGGTCAATTGGTGTAAAGAGATGGCCCAATTGGGACATGGGTTAGAGCTTATACAACTTAAATCCACAGTAGCTCAAATCTGTCGGGGGAGGCCAAACCCCCAAAAATATGGTTTCCCTGATAAATCATGGTGGAGTGGGTTTAAGAAGAGACATCCAGACCTTGTGTTATGTACATCTAAGGGCCTTGACAGAGACAAGGCTTTAAATCCACGCCCTGAAATTGTGTCCAAGTTCTATAACACTCTTTCTTATGCATAAGAGTAATACTCACATGCTCCAAACCATATATGGAACTGTGATGAAACAGGCTTACAGGAAGGAAGGAATTGTGGTATGCGAGTAATTTCCAAGAGAGGGAGCATAAATGTGCCTAAGATATTTCCTAAGAGCAGGGAGTGGATCACTATTCTTTGTTGTGTTATTGCAATTGGTTCTTCAATACCAGGATTTTATCTATTTAAAGGTAAAACTCAACTAAAAAACTATAAACATAATTGTGAACCAGGTGCATGCATGGATGCACATCCACATGCATGGATGACAAAGGAATTATTCCTTAATTGGCATTGTCACTTTGTTGCATTTTTACCAGGCGGTGCCTCGCCTGAAAATAGACACCTATTGGTTTTAGATGGCCATGGAAGCCACATGGATGTGTAGACAATTGAGGAGGCCAACAATTTGGGCATTGCCCTGTTAACATTGTCAACTCATACCACTCATAGATTGCAACCCCTTGATGTCAGCATGTTTGGGCCTTTTAAGAACTATTTCAGGGTCGATTGAGCTTCATGGATGGCAAAGATTCCAGGGGTGGAAGTAAAGAGGTACGAGCTAGTTGAGATTGCAAGTAAAGAATTTAAAAGAGATGAAGCTAGAGCAAAGGAAAGGTTGGAAAGACAAAAAGCAAGGGAATATATGGATCATCAAAAACAATTGGCAATGCAAGAGAGAGAGGCAAGAAAGGTTCAACAAGTGTTGGAAAAAGGAGGGGTGACAAGTAGGGAAGACCATGGTCCAAGCTAGTTTGAGGAAAATAGGATGTTGTCCAACATGTTGGACCAAATTGCAAAGCACACACCATCATACCAAGACTTGATTAACATCTAATTCCCCCGCTGTCAACGAAGGGTTATGCCCACCTCTTATACCCCTACCATTGTAGGTTTAAGTCCTAACTGTGTTTATATGACACCTACACTCAGTGATGGGGTTAGTAACACAAGTGGACACATGGGCTACTCATTCCCTCCATTGCTACAAGGATAAAATTGGAGACAATCATATGACAACATTCAGGCACATCCTAATCAACCAATCTTGGGTAGTCCACCATACTTGGGTCAGGCAAGCAACTCAACAATTTTGGGCAATGTAGGAAATGGAGGCCATTAAGCATAGGGGTGGCATGCCTTATTTTTTGTAACCACATTGCAATGTGATTTTGGTAAGGATGAAATATGTTGATTGGTTTCATAGTATAAGCTAAACTTCTACACGGTTAAGTATTATCCAGTTCATCATATTGAGGATTGCAAATGATAAAATTACCATTCTCTTCTACACAATTACATCCAGTTTTACTTGATTTGAGAATGTTTTTTAATGGCCAGTGTGATGGACATAGAACAAATGTGGATCAACTAAATTCAAGAATTTGAACTATGTTGGGATAATATGATTTGTAGATAATTGAACTCTATTGGAATAATTTGATCAACTGAAATGGACTAAATGGATTAACTTTGATCCATTTTAGGTCCATTAAGGTCTTAATATTTAGCCACCTTTGTTACTTCAAAAATAAAATGACAAGCATTTAGCCACCTCTGTTATTATTCCATGCCCTCATGGGATTCACCAGAGAGTGACTCAGACAAAAATAATAAATACCATACCACTAAATTCAAAGAAAAACACATTTTCATTTACCACAGACATTCAACCACTAAAACACACCACTTGAAAATATAAAATGACTAGTACTTAGTTGCCTCTATTAATCTTCCATGCCCTCATGGAATCCAACAAACAATGTCTGAGACCAAAAACAATAATAAATACATCCCCTCAATTGGTCAATAATGGGCCAGTGCCATAAGAAGTATCCCAAAGACAAAACCCAATTCATCATATTAATGATTGCAAATGATAAAAATATCATTCTCTTCTACATAGTTACAATAAGTATCCCAAAGCTTAAATGGACTAAATGGACTAACTTTGATCCATTTAAGGTCCATTAAGGTCTTAAGATTTAGCCACCTCTATTATTTCAAAAATAAAATGACAAGCATTTAGTCACCTATGTTATTCTACCATGCCCTCATGGGATCCACCAGACAGTGACTCAAACAAAAATAATAAATATCATACCACTAATTTAAAGCAAAACACATATTCATTTACCACAAACATTAAACCACTAAAACACACCACTTGAAAATATAAAATGACTAGTACTTATCCACCTCTGTTAATCTTCCACGCCTCATGGAATCCATCAAACAGTGCTCGAGACCAAAAAAAATAATAAATACATCCCCTCTGTGGTCAATAATGGACCAATGCCATCGGAAGTAGCCCAAAGACGAAACCAAACATATCAATATAAAACCTAGTTCATCATATTGATGATTGCAAATGATAAAAATACCATTCTCTTTTACACATATTCATTTACTACAAACATTCAGCCACTGAAATACACCACTTGAAAATATAAAATGACCAGTACTTAGCGGCCTCTGGTAATCTGCCATGCCCTCATGGAATCCAACAAACAATTCCTGAGACTAAAAACAATAATAAATACATCCCCTCAATGATCGATAATGGACCAGTGCCAGAAGAAGTAGCCCAAAGATGAAACCAAATATATCAAGACAAAACCCAGTTCATCATATTGATGATTGCAAATGATAAAAATATCATTCTCTTCTACATAGATACATTAAGTATCTAAAAGATGAAATGGACTAAATTGACTAAATTTGATCCATTTAAGGTCCATTAAGGTCTTAAGATTTAGCCACCTCTGTTACTTAAAAAATAAAATGACAAGAATTTATCCACCTATGTTATTCTGTCATGCCCTCATGTGATCCACCAGATGATGACTCAGACAAAAATAATAAATACCATACCACTAAATTCAAAGCAAAACACATCTTCATTTAACACAAAAATTCAACCACTGAAACACACCACTTGAAATTATAAAATGAACAGTACTTAATTGCCTTTGTTAATCTGCCATGCCCTCATGGAATCCGACAAACAATGCCTAAGACAAAAAAAAATATAATAAATACATCCCCTCAATGGTCAATACTGGTCAATAATGGACTAGTGCCATTAGACATAGCCCAAAGACGAAACCCAAAATCCAACAAACAATGTCTGAGACTAGAAAAAATCATTAATACAACCCCACAATGGTAAATAATGGACCAATGCCATCAAAAGTAGCCCAAAGACGAAACCCAACATATCAAGATGAAACCCAGAATCTAACAAACAGTGCCTGAGACTATAACACAATTAAGCCCAGAATATAACACAAATTAACACAATCAAGCCCAAAATATAACAAGCAAGACCAAAGATTAAACCCAACATATAAAGACGAAACCCTAGCATTATTCCTTCAACTAACAATTATGCCCATAATTAACACAAATTAACACAATTAAGCCCATAATATAACACAAGTAAGCTCACAATTAACAAAATTAAGCCCAGAATATAACAAGAAATACCAAAGACAAAACCCAACATATAAAGATGAAACCCTAGAATTATGACTTCAATTAACAATTATGCCAAGAATTAACACAATTAAGCCAAAAATATAACACAAATTAACTCAATTAAACTCACAATTAACACAATTAAGCCCAAAATATAACAAGCAAGACCAAAGACTAAAACCAACATATCAAAACGAAACCCTAGCATTATGCCTTCAATTAACAATTGCACCCAAAATTAACACAAATTAATCCACATTCTAACAAAACCTATTCGTATTCTATAATTGACATATAACCTAAGAAAAACTCGTCAAATTTACACAAAACCCACTGTTAAAAGTGTTTAAAAACATAGGAAGACAATTTGAACAACGGAACATTAATCCATCAAGTTAAATGTGTTTAAAAACACATGTAGAAGTTAGGCTAGTAGTACAAAGTCCAACCTTCCAACTCTCCTCAGCTTCCTTTATGTCAGCGCACCACAAGAACCCCATATGCTCCAAAAACCCTAGTGCGCCACAAGAACCCCCAAACGCCCATAAAAATGAACCGCAAATTGCACACTTACCTGCAAACAATCAAAAAATTCCTAAGACCAATCAATGTCGGAGAATCATGCACAAAACAAGAAAAACATGTCAAAAATTTTTAAAAAAAACCAAAATTAACCTGAAAAACCACTTCGAAGCACGAAACCACTATATTCGCCATCGAGTTGAGCTATATCTGCTATAGGGACGAACAAAGGTGAATACCCAAGCTGATACACCATATGGGGAACTACAAACAACACAATAAACCAGACCAAACATCGCATAAACAACCTCACAACCTCTCAAACCAGCTTCGCAAATGCCCAGTGACCAGGTGCTCAAAATTATGCTAAAAAATCAAAGTTATTGGAATGGTGTGGAACCTGAACAACCGTGTATATCTCATCATTCTGAATCTGGCACAACTCTTTTCACAAAAAACTGATGCCGTATGCTCCCATAAACACGTTTTTTTCCATTTTGTCAAACAAGCAATTTTTTTGGAAAAAAATGCAGGACAACCCAGTCAATCCTTACTGCTGACTGTGCATGCCTAGTTGGAAGGTTGAATGGTCAAAGGTATTTTCTCTAGCAAATCATGTTGTGCCAAGTGGCATGTTTTTGCTGGTTTTAAGATTCGGGTTGTGATTGTTTTATAGGTGGCCAATCACAGGCTACCACGTGGCACGGCCAGGGGCCACCACATGGTAGCCCAAGGGCTACCAAAAGTTTGTGTGCACTCTAAATTAACCTCAGGCGGGTTTGAACACTAGACCTATCTCCAAACAAGGCACAACCCAACCGTTGGGCCACGACATTCCTTATTAAACCTTATGAACGAAATTGTATTTAAACTTTAATGTTGGCAGAGGTCGGGGTAAGGGGCTAGGGCTTAGCCCCGCCCCCATGTAACACCATATGACCATAATGCCGAGACCAAGGGCGCGGCCCATTAATCTATTTTTTTAATTAAAAAATATTTTAATTAACGACGTTGATTATGGCTAATAATTCAGATTTAAGGCCTTAGTGGAAAAATTGGCGCCTTGACAATTTCGCCCGGCGCCTTGACAATTTCGCCCGGAAAATTGGGCAATATGGCTCTTGGTTATCAGATTTGGAGGCGAAATTGTAGGATGGTGCTAGATTTGATGGAATTTGTGACGTGTTTAGTGCCAAAAACTTGGGAAATCCATAACTAATTTTGTTTTTGACCAAATTGGGAGAAAATTAAGGCTAGACAGACATTTATGGGCATTTTGGAGCCATTGGAGCAGGCTTGAGAGTTTTTTGAACATTGAAAATGTATGTAATCACACTTTTGAGCATAATAGAAGAGGTCCAAGCCATTTGAAGTTGGACCAAGGAGATGTAGCCCAGGCGGGGTGAACTCCTTCATCATGTGTTGTTGTGTTACTGTTTATGGCAATGTTCATGTTTGTTAGATGTTGTTGTTCAATGATTTGTTCATGTTAATTTGCTCAAGAAATTTACATAAAAACATATAAAAGCTCAGTTTTAACTTGCAATTTACCTTATAATCCTCAAGCACTTTGTTTATATTTTGAAGAGGAATTTAGCACAACAAAACTAATTTTCCCATTCAGATCAAGTTGGTATCATAGCACTAGGTTTACTTGTGCAAGGATATTTTAATTGTTTTGCAAGTGTTTAAATGCTTAGAAGGTTGAAGATCAAAAGAGGAGAAGGCAAGATTGTGGGTGTAGGTTCTCAAATTGGAGCAAGGAGAAGGAGGGCACAATTCAAAAGAGGAGAAGGCAAGATTGTGGGTGTAGGTTCTCAAATTGGAGCAAGGAGAAGGAGGGCACAATTTCCACAATCTCCACCACAAGATTCACCTCATGTTGTACCTGAGGCTTCAGTAAGCATGTCTCATGAAGGAGGAAATGATAACATGACAAAGGATGAGAAGTATTTTAGGAAGGCTTTCTTTGACATGACAGAGATGGTGAAAGTCCTAAATGAAGAGAGAAATACAAGGTTGCAGGGTGAAATCTCCAGGCCTCCAAGAGGAGAGGGTTCCCTAGGAGAAGGTAATGGAAATGGTGATAAACCACCATCATCCTCCCCACCATCTTCACCTTACTCTTCATCCTTTTCCACTACTACAACCCTTACTCATACTCATCAACATACCTCAAAAGGAATTGGTAAAACACCCTTGTTAAAACTTGATATTATATTTGTGCTACCTATGTATAATGTTGAAGTGAATGGAGAGAAGCTTGAAAATTGGGTTCGTCAGTCGAAGGTCTATTGCAAGATTCAAAACCTTCAAGATGTTGATACAAAGATTCAGCTAGCTTCCTTGATACTGGAGGGTGCAACACTAGTATGGTGGGAAGCCAAGACACGAGATGAGATTAAAAAACATTGTAATATCTCAATCCCTTGGTTGATTTCATTGCTGCAATTAAAATACAATTTTACCCTCTAGCATATATGCAGAAAACCATCATGAATTGGCAAAAATTTAGACAACTTAAAGGTCAAAATGTGCAATATTACACCCAATAATTTAGAAGAATGTCTCATATGTTAGGTGTTGATTTGCAATCACAAGACACATTTTTGAAGTATATAGGGGGTTTACATAGCTACCCAAGGTCTTTATGTTCAATCCCACTAGTTTAGATGAGGTTTGTGTGCAAGCCACTCACCTTGAGGCAAGAGGGAGAAATATTCCAGAAGATGGTAAAAAGAAGCTATTTAAATGTGGAGAGAAAGGAAAGGGTTTCAAAGGAAAAGGAAAGAAAAATGCATCTGTTAAAATAAAATGAAAACATTGTTCCAAAGAGGGTCACGATGAAGACCATTGTTGGAAGCTTCATCCATAGACGAGGCCCAAGAAATTCAACAACAAGGGAAAAAAAAATAGTTGCAACCACTCAACAAGATTTAGGATTTGATTCGGGCGATGAAACTAAAATTACAGACATGGGTATGAAAGGAAAAGAATCCATTTCTAGCACTAGTTCATCAAATTTTCACACTAGTACTCCAAATAAAGAAACAAGGATTGAATTATTCCATGTGTGGGTTATTGCAAAACATACAAAAATCGACACATTATTTAAGTGGGTCTCAAGCCAACTTGATATCTGAAGACTTAGTCAAGAAACTTAATCTTGAAACCATTCCACATCCCAAACCATATCCATTGGGTTGGATATGCAAGAACACAAATTTACAGGTTACAAGAAAGTGTATTCTTCGGTTTGCAATCACAAAAAACTTCATTAACGAAGTTGAATTAGATGTTGTACCGCTTGATATTTCAGGAATTGTTTTGGGTAGTCCCTACCTCTACGATAGAAAAGAAATCTTATATCGCCATGAAAACAAGTACCACTTGTTCAAAGAAGGTGTGGAATATATTGTGAGAGCTCATCATAAGAAACTAAATCTTTCATTAGTTAATGTAGGACAAATGAAAAGACTAGTGAATTCAAGCAAGAATTGTGTGATTCGTATGATTAAACCAAAGAATGATGTTGATTATGAAGCATTTCAAGGTTGTGATCCAAATTTTAAATCTAATTTGGTTGAAGTGGTTAATCAAAATAATGAAATGTTTCAGGAACAAAGGGATTACCTCCCAAGAGAGGAATCCAACATGAAATACAGTTGCAACAAGATTGTCCTCTTCCTAAAATTGGCATGTATAGGATGTCGGTGATGGAGAGTGCTAAAATCAAAAATCAAATTCAAGAGTTTTTGGACAAGGGATCATCCGACCAAGTACTTTTCCATGCGGGTCACCTATTGTGTTGGTGCCAAAGAAGATGGAAAATGGCACATGTGTGTGGATTTCCGTGCATTGAAAAAATTTATGGTAAAGAATCATTATCCACTTTCTATAATAGATGATTTAATTGATCAAATGAATGATGCAAAGAATTTTACTAAGTTGGACTTAAGGAGTGGCTACCATCAAATTATAATTGTTGAAGGTGACATTTGGAAGACAACATTCAAGACAAAACAAGGTTTGTTTGAATGGGTAGTTGTGCCTTTTGGTTTATGTAATGCTCCTGCTACCTTCATGCGTGTGATGAATGACGTGTTGAGGCCATTTCTTTATGAGTTTGTCATAGTATACTTGGATGATATATTGATTTTCAGTAAATCACGTGATGAACATGTCATGCATGTAAGAAAATTACTTGATGTCTCAAGGAAAGAACAATTTTGTTTAAAGATGTCAAAATGTGAATTTGGTAAAACTTCTTTGGTGTACTTGGGGCATATTGTTGAGGAGGTGAGTTGAAGATAATTCCCTCTAAGGTTGAGGTCATTATGAATTGGCCAACTCCCAATACAGTCACTGAGGTAAGAATAATTTTGGGAGCAGCCCAATATTGGAGGAATTTTATTGCTAACTTCTCTTCTATTGCAACTCCATTGCATGCATTGACTAGTGTGAAAAAGGTCTTTGAGTGGGGAGGAAAGCAACAAAAATCATTCGATGATTTGAAAGAGAATATCAGTTTAGCCCCAATACTTGCACTACTAGACTTGAGACAGCCCTTTGAGATTCAAACTGATGCAAGGGACTATGCCATGGGCACAATCCTTATGCAACATGGTAAGCCCATTTCATTTCATTCAAAAAATTTCAATGGTGCAGTGACTAACTATCCTACTTGTGACAAAGAGATTCATGTGTTGGTTCAAAGTGTGAAAAAGTGGAAACACTACTTGATGGGAAAGGAAACCGTCATACACACAGACAACCAACCATTTCAATACTTGCAATCCCAAACTAATTTGCAGCAATCAAGCACTTTCGATGGATGGGTTTCCTACAACAATTCCACTTGGTCATCATGTATAAGAAAGGTATATACAACAAGGTTGTTGATATGCTTTCTAGGCTTATTGTTAGTGCAACTACTTTACTCAAGCATAATTATGTTTGGCATGAAAGTTATGTTGAGCAATATGAATTTTATAATCACTTTCAAGATGTTTATGCAAACTTGAGTCAAGACAACCAAGTAGAGGAATTCGATTACCATGTACATAATAACTTGTTGTATCGTTTGGGAAAGCTTTGTATTCCACATGGGGAGAGAGTGAATTTCATAAGGGAAGCACACACTTCTCTTATTGTTGGACATTTCGGTTTAAGCAAAACAATGTCACATCTTTAGAGGTATTGTTATTGGCCTCGTATGCTTGAAATTGTGTCACATTTCATTAAAGGTTGTTCATTGTGTGCAGTCAGTAAGCCTAGCAATAGGAAGTTAGGATTGTACACACCACTTCCCGTACCTTCACGTCCATGGGATAGTGTTTCTATGGATTTTGTAGGAGGTCTTCCATTGTCAAAAAGAGGTCATGATTATTTGTATGTAGTTGTGGATAGGTTCAGTAATATGTGTATATTAATGCCATGTAAAAATAAAATCACAGCTGAACAAACAACTTAACTATTCTTTTAGTATGTTTAGGTTCATTTTGGGTTACCCACATCCATTATTAGTGATCGAGATTCTCGATTTGTTGGGAATTATTGGTCAAGTTTGTGGGACTTGATGGATATCAAGTTGAAAAAGATTACAAACTTTCATCCACAAATAGATGGTCAAACCGAAGTGGTCAATTGAACAGTCATGAATATTTATCGAGGATAATGCATCAAGCATCGTAAGTTGTGGGATGAACAGTTGCATTACATTCAACATCCTTACAATCGTGCAAAACACTCCTCTACACAAACATCACCATTTGAAGCATGTCTTGGATACTTTCCTAGATCGCCATTGGATTCATTTTTGGGAAGAATGTTTCTATCTATGGCCATAGCGACATAGACAAAGCCAATTATTTCATATAAAAAATCCAATTGATACATCAAACAATTCAAGATCGGCTTGAAAAGAGCCAAGGCAAGTACAAAGTAAAGCATGATAAGCATCATGTAGATCACAAGTTCCAAGTTGGTGACGAAGTTTGGCTTCACATTAGCAAAGAGAGGCTTCAAGGGGAAGGTAATAAACTAAAACCAATCTGTTATGGTCCTTTAAGAATTTTGGAAAATATTGGTGACAATGCCTTCAAGTTAGATTTGCCTTCATACATGCAAATTTAATCTGTGTTTAATGTTGAGAACTTAAGGTTGTATGAGCATCTGCTGATTGAATATCAAGGATAAAATGTTCAGATTCCATCTATTGGATACTTTTCTCTAGAATACCTTGATGAGCTTCAACAAGACACGATTCTTAATAGAATAACAAGGACATCAAAACAAGGGAGTGTAGACTACCTTTGTGTGGGGCTCAAAGGAACAAATCCAAGCAAGGCCAAATGGATCGAGATTAGAAAGGTGATGGAACTATACCCTCATATGCTAAACAATTGAAAGTGATATTTTGGGGTCCAAAAGCTTCTAGTGGGGAGGAGTGATTAGGTGCTCAAAATTATTCTCAAAAATGAAAGTTGTCGGAATGGTGTGGAACCTGAACTACCGCATAGATCTCGTCATGTGCAACTCGTTTCACAGAAAACCGACACCGTATGCTCCCAGAAATGCGTTATGTTCTTTTTGTCAAACATGCAAATTTTTTGAAAAAAAATGTAAGACAACCTAGTCAGCAATCCGTACTACTGACTGGTCATGCCCAGTTGGCAGATTGACTAGTCAAAGGGATTTTCTCTGGCGAATCATGTTGTGCCAAGTGGCACGTTTCCGTTGGTTTGAAATGGAAAGCTGTGATTGGTTTATAGGTGGCCAATCACAGGTTGCCACGTGGAACAACGAGGGGCCACCACGTGGCAGCCCGAGGGCCACCAAAAGTTTGTGTGCAATTTGAATTAGCCTCAGGCGAGTTCGAACACCGGAATTATCTCCAAATAGCAGACCGCCCAACCGTTGGGCCATAAAATTCCTTATTAAACCTTATGAACAAAAGTGTATTTAAACTTTAATGTTGGCGGAGGTCGGGGTAAGGGGCCAGGGCTTAGTCCCGACCCTCCCCCCCCTCTGCCACCCCCACATATAACACCATATGACCATTATGTTGAGACCAAGGGTGCGACCCATTAATTCATTTTTTAATTAAAAAGGATTTTAATTAACCACGTTGATTATTTAAGGCCTTAGTGGAAAAATTAGCACCTCGACAATTTCGCCGGGAAATTCGGCAATCTGGCGCTCAGTAGTGGATTTGGAGGTGAAATTGTAGGATGGTGCCGGACTTGGTATAATTTGTGGTGCGTTTAGTGCAAAAAACTTGGGAAAACCATAACTAATTCATTTTTTGACCAAATTGGGAGCAGAAAGAGGCTAGACAGGCATTTTTGGGCATTATGGAGCCATTGGAGCATGTTTTAGAGTTGTTTGAGCATTGAAAATATATGTAACCACACTTTTCAGCATAATAAAAGAGGGCCAAGCCATTGGAAGCTGGACCAAGGATACATAGCCCAGGCGGGGTGAAATCCTTCATCATGTGTTGTAGTGTTACTGTTTATGGTGATGTTCATGTATGTTATATGCTGTTGTTAATAGATTTGTTCATGTTAATTTGATCAAGAAATTTAAATAAAAACACATAAAACCCCAGTTTTAACTTGCAATTTACCTTATAATCCTCAGGCACTTTTTTTATATTCTGAAGAGGAATTTAGCACAACAAAACTAATTTTCCCATTCATATCACCCCATAGCCCACGAAACTCTACGCAAAGGACAGATTTGGATGCAATAAATATCAGAGCATCGTCGCACAAGTACCAAGAGTGAAAACAGACAAGTAATAAGCCTGAACATAATAACCCTGTTTGTTCGAGAAGCCTCCAAGTAACTGCGAGAAACCAGCAGGCAAGCCCTTGTAAACCGGCTGAAACGATAACCATGTACGGAGGACACCTGGCTGCATGTGGAGGACAGATGTCATATGCCACCTCAACTGATCCCAGTGGCATAACGTGGATTCGACCTATACCTTTTCGTCTATTGGCATCTCTCCCTTATGTAACACGTTCCACTCTTTAGGAAATGTTGTGGTTATCAAACCATATGTACAGAATCAATCATATCATCAAGGAGATCCCAAGAAGGTTTCAAGTATACCAAACATTTAAATCCTAAAATACGTGCAAGAATCAAATCACCTTGGATAATTTTTTTTTTTGTACACTTCTGAAGTTTTAAGTTTTTTTTTTTTTGGTCAAACAATTTTTTATTTATGACAATTTTATTAAAAACCACATACAAATTTTCAATCAATATACAACAACGAATCACAAAAAAATAATAATAATAAAATAAATTTAAAAGAATAAAAATACAAATATTTTTAATTTTTAAAATATTTAGTTTATCCCCGATGGGGGTGCTTTCCAAGAATGACGAAGGGATAAGAGGCATTCCTCCTTCAAATGGGGCAACAAAAAATCATGATCGGGATTAAATGCGCCTTGGGAGGCTACTTGTGGAAGTTTCTCGATGCATTCCAAAGGTTTTTAGGAGGAGTAACTAAATCAATGGTTATCATTCTCTGCAAAGATATGAGTCTAGGTTATTGGAGAAATAGTTTTATCATTGAGGCTAGTTTCCTTGGCTCTTTATCCCTCTATTGGTGGCGAGACAATCCCAATAATTTGGCCCTCCTCAATCGTTGGATCGTTGTAATTCTCAGCCTTCGTTCCATTCATTTGTCTTAAGATCCCGACATGGAAAATGACAGACATTGGGAGAAAGGTGGTGAGGAGTGTAGGCTTGAAGGCAATGTTGAGGTAGCTAGAGAAAATTTCAATTTGACACAGGCTCCTGAATGGGTAATTCATTGCTTGTTTATTTATTATCAGGTGTCTCTTAATTTTTTCTGTGTGGGAAGGAGTATTTCTAGCCACAGGGAGTTCCTTGGACCTGCTCTGGTGGGGAAAGGAACATGACTACCTCATCGTTCTCGGAGGCAGAAGTTGAAAACCCTGACAATCCTTTAGTTGGAGGCTAGTGAAGTCAGGGCCAAACCCAAAAGTCGAAACCTGTTGGAATCACAATTTCCATTACACCAAAACCCGCATTGCTAGATTTAATAGATCCTCGAGAGGAAATTAAACACATGTCACAAAACATTATAAGGGAAGCGATGGATTATCCAATGTGCAACAATCACACGCCCCCCCCCCCCCAAACGCCATCCAGGTGTGATTTGAACTTGAGACCTTTGGCTTTGATACCACTTGTTGGAATAAACATTTCCATTACACCAAAACCTGCAGGTGTTAGTAAACATATGCATCACGAGAGTTAACAGATCCTCAAGAAGTGGTTAAGCACATGTCATGAAACACACGGGGAGCGCTGGATTATCCAATGCCCAACAAAACCCTGTCAAAAGTGAGGAAGTGTGGTGTAATTTCAATATGGTTGTGGACATCACATAATTCAAACTTGGTATACGCCCTAAGAAGACATTGCCTTCTGGCGGCACAACAAGTAGACTTAAGAGAGGTGGGGCGCCCGCAAGGAGGAGCGTCGAGGCAATAGAGAGAAATAGCACAATAGTAATGAGGGAAGAGGAAAGGCTAGCACTTCAGATGCAACTAAAAAAAGGACAACCGTGAAGGGGAGGAGGAAATCAAGGATGGGAGGAGCATGAGGGGGATGGAGAGTTGGACCCTCCTTTCAGGAACTTGCATGGCCGAGTGAATTTACCTACACATTTTGATTTTATAGAAGCTCAACTCCACCTGCTCCAACGCATTGTTGAACAACTTTCTCAAGCCTAGAATGAGGGTAATGCTGAGTTGGTTGGGCCCCCGATAGTCATATGCAAAAACTAGCGACGCACCCTAGATCATCAGGCTGCTCTGTGAAGGAACTAGAGGTATTTTCAGGCTTGCATGGAAATTTTCGAGGCTCACATGGCTCATGTGGAATGTCACATCCATGAAGCCTTTCTTTGCTGAAAAATCTGCCCAAGTAGCATAGGTCAACCCTGCTGCTCCTCCTTATTTGCTCAAATGATTACAGGTTGCTTATACGTTCTAAGTAATTTTTGGGAAAATTTTTCTCATGGCGCGATATGGATGTAGTGAGGCTCTATTTGGTAAATTTTCTCTCTCTCTTGTTTTGTTTGTATCTGAAGGCCAACAAATCCAGTTAAGGTGAGGCCAATTTTGCATGTTGTTAGAACTCCCCCTGATGTAATATTCTAATGATATAATGAAAAAAGGTTGACTTATAAACAAATATCATTTTGATATTTTTTTTTTTCAAAACTTTAATAAATTTGAGAAAATCTATACAAAAATTTCAAAACTAATTAAAGTGAAACATTTTTTACCTCAAAGCAAAAGCAATATAACCTACCTTCGATATGTGTAAAATATAATCACTTAATTGCCTAAAGGGATTGGATCTAATGGTGGAAAGAAAAGAGTTGTTCACTACTCGGTAAAGTTGAATTTCTATGAAGGTCTAGGTCAAAGCCATGGTGGCACCTTTAGGTACTAATTTAACATGTGGTAGTTGTACCTAGAGAGATTTTATTAAATGGTCTTGTGATCCCACTCGCCTAGCTTTAAAATATATGTAATGTTATAATCATTTAATTAAAAAATACTTACAAATAACTTTTAGGAAATATATTATAGTTATCATACTTTTGTATTAATATTAATATTTTCAAATTATTATTTAAATGAAAAAATATATTATTTTAAATCAATTTGATGGTGTTAGCGGTGGTAGTTAAAATGAGATAAGGAATTAATTAATTTTCTTTAAAATTTATTGATATGTTCATAAAATTCTAAGAGAAACATTTATGAATCACTATAGTTTTGATGAGCTAAAAGTTTAAAAAAATTGGTATTGTTGAAAATATTTTGAAATTGATATTTAATTTAGGTGTTCATATGACATTTTAAGAGAATGTGACTTCATATTAACATTATTAGTCTCACAAAGATGGCCAATTCATAAACCCACAACATTTTATGGATTGTTCAATACCCTATTTCACTACAGAGCTCATGAAAGCTTGTTCTTACCTAACAATGTTGATTTTGTTCTTTATAATGGTTGAAACATAGAGATTCTTCTTGTACCTTAATATTATTTTATTCTCTAATTCTTTATTATGCTACAAAATTTTCTTAAATTTAGATTAACTATATTTTAAATTGTTATTATGATGAGTGGGAATATTTCTTGATATCACAATGATTTAGCCAAGACTTTGCATGTTTATGCTAACTTTGCTTGGGTCTTAAGTGGATTTAACTAGGTTTTGAAGTAACCTTAGGAAGCATCTTGTCTTCCATGTTATTTATTTTGTTTTTATACACTAACTGCATATTCATAGCCATGCTCTCAAATGGGGAATGATTCACTTCAATGAGAAGGATAAGATATGATGTGTTGTCTTTAATTTTACAGTTACAATCATTAAAAACTTTTGGACTTGCTCTACCTTTCTCCATGATTTTCTAGAGATGTTGAAACCCAAACTTCACAACTATATTATATAGTACGAGTGAGAAGAGTCTTAGAGAGGAGCTTCTTATTATCCCAAAGCGAAAGGTCCACTAATTCACAATGTTTCCAAGTTCAGCTTTCAACTCTCCATTTATCCTTTTCAATTCTATGGTTCCAAATGAACATGTGATGAAGATCCATTATGAGATATTTGAATAAAGTCACTATCTCTAAATTGTTATTCTCATACAAAACAAACTAGAGTTAGTAATCTTTTCAAATTTTATTATTATAAACTTTGTTACGTAATTGTTAAAGCAAAAATGCTTGAGAATGTTTAATAACTCGTTGAGATCATAAAAATTCCTTACCTTATAGTTTCATTAATTCAAGATTTATTAAAAAAAATATTGAAAAAAAATATATATTAAACTTCTCCATATTTATTAATTAATCAGCATTGTAAATATTACATACATATTCCCACAGTAGACTTTCATACTAAGACTATTCTTGTACACTTTTATATATATTTTCATATTAACTATTACTATAATAACTAAAAATATGGCAAATATTGAAATCTAAAATTAATAAAACATTTCTAACATTATGGTGAGGGCTCTTTTTTTTAAGTCACGTATATATATATATATACATATATATGTATATATATATATATATTGAACAATATATTTTGTTTTTGGGATCTCGGGTGTTCCAATGCCAATTTAATGGGATGGGATGGAGGAGGCTGCGATACTACGCATATCGCCCTCGAGTGCGAGGTGTTAAATGGAATGTTGCCCGGCGGTAGGCTCCATTTATCTTCCCCTCCTTCCAAAGCTGTGCTACTTGCAAATTTTAGTTCCTTCGGGCAAACTATCATACTTTTCCTCTGCATGCTTGGGCGGGATTCTCACCATGAAAGCAGTTAAGTTCTCTGATCTGATACGCATGGGAAGGACGGCTTGGGAGCATGTTGAGGTATGGCGCGCTGTGGGTGGGCTTCACTCGCAACAGGCTATTTATCACCTGCTCTCGGCTCCCGTTCAAAATTGTTCTGATGTCAAAGATAGCAGCGTCTACAGGTGGGAGAGAGTCGACCAGCGCTTGGTGCATTTTATGAGAAGGGAGGCTGGTGGATTGTCAAGCGCCTGGTGGATTGTCAAGCAGCTGTTGCGACCCCATTTGATTTCTCTTTTGGGCTACCCTTCGCTGGTTTTCACTGTGGTCTTGGAGGTTCTCTGGAACCCGCTCCATCTCATCATGCCCAGGTTACGTCACCATCTGAGGAGCAGAAGGGGAAGCACGCGGAGCCATCCTTCCCATGCTCCCTCCAGCCCTTCTCCGGACTCATCCTCCTTTGGGGAAGGCTCGAGCCACTACCCCAGAACTCGTTCTGGTCGGGGGCGCTCGCATGATTAACGCTTGTTTTGGGGTCCTCATTCGCACCGTCCTCCTGCCTCCTCTGCTCCAACTACAGGCACGGCTCGGTTCACTTTCAATAGCAGTCTCAATCGCCCTCGGATAACTTCCATTCTCTCGGTGGTCTTCCTTGAAGACAGCGTTCCTGGGGACATCAGCTCGCTTCCGACTGCTCCTGCGGCGAATGTTAATGCTCCAGACACCCAATTTTCGGCTTTCAATCTTGGTGGTCGCAATTTCCAGGCGCAGCCTCCGCCTCACCCTGCAGAACCGGTTCTGGATGAGGATATGCTTTCTGCTGATCATGTGGCCCTGGCTTCTCAAGACGAGCCTGCTTCTGACATGCATGCCACCGGCTGGTGCAGGATTGAGGAGCCCCCGGAAGACTAATGGGTTCGTTGCCTGGTCTCTTTTCTGTCTTTGTCACTCAAACTCCTGGGTTTTTTTCTGTTATGGAAGCTTTGCTGTTTTTCTGGCCCTCTTTTGTATCTTCGGGGTCAAAGTATCCCTCAGAAAACTATGGTTCTGCACCCCTGCGTGGGCATCGACAGTTTACAACACTGTTTTTTACGGGTAGATTTTGCCTCCATGGCGACGATGCTTGACTACGGTCTTGATGTAATTTTACCCACTTGTTAATAGATCAATTTTTACTTAGAAAAAAAAAAAAAAAAAAAACAATATATTTTGTTTCTTATAATTTTTTTTTATTTTTTTTATATATAATATAACATAATTATATAGATACAAATTTGTCATGTAATTGTAGTTTTTTGTTTCTATCATTAACATTGTTATATAAATGGTATGGATTATAATAATCATTTGTTTTTGGGTTAAGAAATTTTTATTAAACAAATGCATCTATTTCCACATATTAACAAGATCAGCATAGTAACTTCTTGCTCTTTAGTAAAAAAATAGTAAAATTATTGTGTTAAATGTAAAACAATGCAAGTGTATTTAGCAAATGTTTTACTGAAAAATAATTATTAGCACTTTGGAATGTAAAGAGTTTATTGTTATACTATTATAAGTTGTGTGCAAAAAAATTATGCAGCATTGATGCTTTTATTTGCAATAAATAGAATGCAAAACTAAATATAATTACTATGCTTTCACAATGGTAACAATTAGTTAACCTCATTTTAATTCTATTAACCAATCTATTTAAACAAATTATTCCGATAAAATTATAATGGAAATGTTTATATATTTAAACTTTAAACTTTGAAACAAGTCTCATAATCATTATGTCATATAGTCTTGGAGATAGATTGCAAATTGATGATTTGAAACATGGACAATTACCAAATTCAAAAGAATATAATGTATCTAGAAAACATGCTTACAAATTTCATAACAAATTAACAAACATTATTTAAAAAAATATCATTTTAAACCATTCACAAAATTCATCTCAACTTCATTTGTACCAGTAAAATAAGCAAATTCTGTTATGTAAACTATTATTTAGAGATTCTGTTTTAGAGTATAAACAACTCATAAATAAGTGTTCCACTACATAATTAACTAATTAATTATATTTCATAGCCCCAATGCATAATTAATTAATTAATTATATTCAAATTAATAAATATCCATTAACAGTGATGCTCGACTATTGTACTTGTGTGCATTATTTAATATAATATGATAAGTTTATTTAGAATTTCTTATTATTAAAATGCCTATCATAAAATTCAATAAACGTCTCACACAAACAATCAATAAATAAATAAATATAAAGTTGATAGTATACTTTTTTCAGATTTATTTGTTTTCGATAAAATGGAGCATGTTTAAGCGAATTGGACCGAAGACATCATTAACAAGCATGTATGCCAAGTATGGAAGCTTGGCGGATGCTCGCATACTGAACTAAATGATGTTTCATGGACTGTGATAGTTGCTTTTATTTTAGAGATGGGTGCTGTGAGGAGGCATTAGCCTTGTTTTTCCAATGTAGGTAACAAGGTTTCAATTATGCTTGCCATGTATCATTTTTATTATTGCAAGCCAAACTTACATGAGTTGGGCACATCCAGATTCCAGAATATTGAATTTGTGGATAAGTAAAGATTCAATAAGCAATTAATTAAAAGATATTTATTTGAACACCATTAAAATGTTAGAAGTGGGTACAATGAGAAAGATAAAAAGTGAACAATTTCATTTAATACTTTGCATTTAATGTTTATAAACGTTCATCTTTCTGTCAAACTTACAAGTTTGATGAAGATTCTATTTTAAATGTTTTTTTTGTACTGCTCCTCTTACACACCTAAGTTTGCGATCAATTTCCATAATTAATAACGTGGAATATTTGTGAAGGAATTGAATGACATAGCAAAAAAATGAATAACTTTCGCTATGTCATTCAATTATTTCGCAAATGTTTTACAATGATCTTCTTAATCCCTTTTACCCCACTGTCACTACATGAGTGATGCAAGAGACCGCGATAGTAATGGTGATATGACAACGAAGAAGCATCAGTACGAAAAATCGGCTACACCTCAATTACAAAAAGCACTTTTAAGATGATTGCCTAATAACATCTCCAAATTCACAATCAATAGTAGCAGATGTAAATGCCAATAATTTTTCGTAGAAGAAAAAAAAGTTGCACTTTGTTAAATTGAAAAATATTTTATAGGTTTGACTAAACTAATATGTGTGCCCAATATTGATTGCGTAATAATCTCGGGCATTGGGGATAATAATATTTCCTAAGTTTATATTTTTCTCATATTTAATAATCTCGGGCATTATGCATAATAATAATTTGATGTCATAATGAGATTTGTTTAATCGATTTATTTCAATTTACACTGATCACGTAACTTAACAATTTTATGTCTTCGGTTTTGAGTGTCGCATTTTCACTTATGGTTTGAGTTTAAGTCATCTCTCTATACCATGAGTAGTGGACAATTAATGACACCTTTCCAGGATGATTAATGACATACAAATTATTTATTGAGTTCTTTGTACCAAAAAAAAATCATTTTTTTATAAATACCGAGATTTGATATGTATTGTTATGTCACTCGGTGAAAAATATTTCTAACAAATTCTATTTATATCCACATAAAATCAGTCATTTCCCTATATAAACTAATAAAAAAATAAAAAATCAAATTTAAAAAAATTAAATTTATTTTTAATTTTCAAATTATTAGTTTAATATTTATTTTTTTCAAAACTTTCATAAATTTTAGAAAAAAATTTTAAAACTAATTAAAATTCAACACTTTATTGGAATTTCTATTATTTTCCGACATAAAATTAACCATAATCTAAGGAGACTTTAAATTTGCTTGGAAAATCATGGGAATTCTAAGATTTAATTTTTTTTTGTCAAAGTTCAAGATTTTGAATGCACCTGGAGTTTTTGATGATGGTGAATCCATTTCCATAGTCAAAAACATTATTTAAACATCCTAGGGGAGAGGGGTCAGTTATTGGACACCTTGGCAGTAACTGGGCCCCCACGCCCCCTGGAGTGCCACGCGTGCGTATGACAACACGCCCTCTGTTGCAGGCACGTGTCATGCGTACAAGGAACTCGCTCTACTGGTCGACGACCTCTCCAGCGAGTGGCTTCCCGCGTTTCATTTTCACTCTGGGGTTGGTCTATGAGCGTTTGGATGTCTGTTTGTTGCGCAAAGCCTGCACCAATGCTCGACGCATCCACCTCAGCCCTCCACGTGTTGCATCACGGGTTATGGAGCATTTGCACTCCTGGTTCGAGTGCAGGGTTTGAACTTGGTGGTTATACCTCGGCTCTGTGGTGGTTATACCTCGGCTCTGTCGTGGTTATACTCGGCTCTGTCGTGGTTATACTCGGCTCTTTGGTGGTTATACTCAACTCTGTGGTGGTTATACTTGGCTTTGTTGTGGTTATACTCAACTCTATCGTGGTTATACTCAACTCGGCTCTGTGGTGGCCATACTTCAGCTCCGTGGTGGTGATACCTCGGCTCTATGGTGGTTATAGCTTGGCTCTGTGGTGGCCATACCTCGGCTGTGTGGTGGTTATACTCGGCTCTATGGTAGTTATACTCGGCTTTGTGGTGGTCATACCTCAACTTTGTGGTGGTCATACCTCAACTCTGTGGTGGTCATACCTTGGCTCTGTGGTGGGTTTACCTGGCTCTGTGGTGGTTTTATTTGCGTTTGGCTTTGCATCGTTTTCAAGTCTCAATGCTCAGAATTGTGCTTTCAGGTGCATTTTTAAAGTCTGGATGCTCGGAATTGTGCTTTCAGGTGCATTTTTCAGTGTGGGTTTTCCTTTTTTTAAATGTTTGTGTTGCCTCCTCTGTGAATGGTTGTATTCTGATTGAGTTTTTTCATTGTTTGTAGGTCAATGCAGTTGGCAAGGAGGAAGGCGAGGAGGGAGAGGAAGCCGAGGAGAGCGGTCATAAGGTAGGACCCTGTCCTACCAGTCATATGTCTGTGTTTTTTAACATGTTTAACTTGAAGGATATGTTTATCTCTTGAGCTTGTTTATTTTGTTTCTAAACTCTTGGGTTTTATGTAAATTGTCTGGTTTTTTAACACATTTAACTTGAAGTATATGTTTCTATGTTGAGCTTGTTTCTTGTATTTTTGTGTAAATTTACTGGTTTAGGGTAGGGTTTTTGTGTAAATTAAAAGGAATCTGTGTAAATTGATTGGTTTTGTGTAAATTGACTGGTTTTTTAAACACATTTAGGGTTTAGCGTTTTGTGTAAATTGAGATTTTGATGTTGAAATATTTTTATCCGCCATAGAGCCGAGGTATAACCACCGCAAAGCCGAAGTATGTTAATAATGTTTTATATTCTGTACATGTTTTCAATTAATTTGATGACATTTTCTCATACTGTGTTAATAATGTTGTCTAAATTCTCATATTGTGTTGTTAATAATGTTGAAATTTTCTCATATTGTTTTATTTACATTGATATATGCACATGTAAAGCAAATAAAGTTGTCTCTATTCAATAACCTTAATTTTACAGTCACTTCCATAGAGGTATTTTACCTTTGTTCCTAGTTTCTCTTAAGAGTTTTGACTTGCATGTGAAGTCTCGGTCTTGCTTTCTTGTTTCACAAAGTCGAGGTATTATAGTCACTTCCATAGAGGTATTTTACCTTTGTTCCTGGTTTCTATTGAGGGTTATGTCCCACAACTTCTTAATCAATTAAGAGGCAAGATTATTCAATCATAGCCGTTCTCATTGCAAGACACGATTTTTCAAAGTGGGGCAATGGGCCAAAACCAAATTGGAATTTGGTGTAAGATCAGGACACAAATTTTTGAGTGGGGCAATGGGCCAAAATCAAAGTTGGAATTCGGGTGTATAGACCTTTTTGCTTAAATATCAAAACGGTGTTCATAGTCTCCCTCTCTTTATTGGTGACTTTTATTGATGAAATTGTATTAATTTTCATTTGCACTAGTATATTGATACGAGGTTTTGTTTGCCCAGTCTAATTAATTAAATTGTTTAGCATTCTTTATTTTATCATTCCCTCACACAATTTCGTTATATAAGTGTCTTTGGTTTGCTCTCCTCTCTCTCTTGCCTTGCAAAATTCTTTTGATGTTCCTTATCTTCCCTTGTTTTTTGTCTTTCCAACCTTTCCTTTGCTCAAGCTTCTATTGTTGCAATATTTGCAGCCCTCTTTTTTATTGGCTAACTCCTTCTTTCTCTTTTTAGCTTCCTAAATTTTATTCATTTTATGTTCAGTCTCGAACATTAAATTCATATAATCTTCAGATGTGAGCAATTTTGAACTCCTCCCTAAACGAAGATAATCTGAGGTTGAGTTCCTTGATGAGCCCTTCACTCTCTCTACTGGTAGCTTTAGGAATGCACCAAGTAATCTCTGCTTTTTTGTTGCCCCATGCTCCTCCGAACATGACACTTGGATTTCATCCTTCGGGACAACTGATTGGCCCCCATTTTTGTCTTTTTCATGTACTTCATGCTGAATAGGCTCCTCTTTCGGTGATCCATTTTCCAAAAAATAATGAACAAGTTCGGTGTTCAACCCTGATGGTTGTGAAGGCATGTCCATGCTTTCCTCATTGGTGGTAGATACATTATTTCTAGTGATATTCATCACGACCTTTGCCAACCATGATGGTGCACTTACTTGGGTTGGCATGGTCAATTTCTCATTGTTAGCTACGTCACATGGAATATCACATGCATAATTCACAGGTGGTTTAGTGGGTGTGACAACCTCACTAATATTGTTAGTTGGTTCATGAATGAACTGTGTCTCACTGACTTACTCATCATCATCACCATAGAACAACCCTTCTGGACATTATACCTTCAGCAGAAGCTACATCTTCTTGGGCACCTGCATGGTCTTGTAAGTTCTTTGCTTCTTGACATTCCACTTCAAATGCTTGGCTACAACTGGTATCATGCATAAGAGCATCAAAATTAAGTGGCCATATACCAGTCCTCCTAAATCCAGCCTTGATATTGGAAGGTGTGAAAGCCCTTTTAAATGCTTTACTTTCTAGCTCAGCTAGCTCAAACCTCTTTACTTCTACCCCTGGATTCTTTGCCATCCGTGAAGCTCACTCGACCCTGAAATAGTTCTTGAAAGGCCCAAACACACTCACATCAAGGGGTTGCAATCTATGAGCGGTATGCGCCGACAATGTTAACAGGTCAATGCCCAATTTATTGCGATTCTTTGCACAACCATGTGGCTTCCATGCCCATCTAAAATCATTAAGTGCCTATTTTTAGGCGAGATACCACCCGGTACAGAAGCAACAAAGTGGCAAAGCCAATTCAAGAATAGTTCATTTGTCATCCATGCATGTGGATATGCAGCCATGCATGCACCTGGTTCACAATTCTGTATATAATTTTTTAGTTGAGTTTTACCTTTAAATAGATAAAATCCTTGTATTGATGAACCAATTGCATTGACACAGGCAAGAATTGTGATCCACTCACTGCTCTTAGGCACATTACTACTCCCTCTCTTGGCAATTACCCGCATACCACAATTCCTTCCTGCTTGTAAGCTTGTTTCATCACAGTTCCATATATGGCCCAGGGCATATGAGTGTTGGTCATATGCAATAGAAAGAGTGTCATAGAACTTGGAAACAATTACAGGGCATAGATTTAAAGCCCTGTCTCTATCAAGGCCCTCCGTTGTACGTAACACAACGTCTGGATGCCTCTTTTTAAACCCACTCCACCATGATTTACCAGGAAAACCATCTTTAAAGGGGTTTGGCCTCCATTGACAGATTTGAGCTATAGTGGATTTAAGTTGTATAAGCTCTAATCCATGTCCCATTCGGGCATCTCCTTACACCACTCGGCTACCTCATCCTCCTCCTCTTCAGTCATAACTGTAACAGACCCTCTACGCTTTGTATTAGTCAACCCATTTATCCAATAATGTATGTTAGAGGCAACAATACCATGTTTTTTTGCAGATGCATGGATTTAATATCACCTAAAATCGATGTCATTAATTGCAACGAGCACGTCTTGCTTTGTCCAGCCTCTGATGGCACTGATTTTATTTGTTGAACTTGCACCTTGCACTGTGGTTGAAGGTGGATCTGTGGCTGATGGTGGGTTGGGATGATATGCTACCACAAATTCCTTTTCAACGACATTAATGGGAGCATTGGGAGCATTAGCATCCTCATCTGGTGAACTGCTCCGAGCTGGGCCCCCCTCGTCCCTCGCCTCCTGTTCCTTATCCAATTTTCAATAGAAACTCTTGGCATGGATCCAACAACCTGCATATTTACCATGAAATTCTGATTTAACATTGTATTCGAGTACAACATGAGTAAGAAATTTGATAAGTACTACAACATAACTGTATAGAGTAAACTATATTTATGTATGAATTCCAATATTAGCATGAGAAAGATAAGTAATGCCTATTGATTGTTAACAACATGAAATATTCTGTTGTTTGTTGTGAACTCTTGCATTTGTGTAGGCAACTTGGTATTTTACTCAAACTTGCATTTTTGTAGGCAACTTTATATTGTGTTTTTTTTCTAAAGGAAAAATTCGTAATTTTATTAATGGAAACAAAATTACATGTTACACTTTGCTGTAGTTTTCAGAGAAATATGCAAATAATTGCAGCTAGAGGCTAAAATACATGGGGAGTGAGAAATTAAATTTTCCTCCCTTTTTTCTTTTCAACCTTTCGCCATGGACCTGGTGATGGCAAAGTTGTGATAAGTGCAAGCTGATTTTCAACTATGATTGCTCCATTGTCCTTATCCGAATTTGAAGTGTCTGAGTTATGCTGTCTTTTGTGTCCTCCACTTTCTGGTGCCTCTTGGTCCAATGACGTCGGAGCCGTGTTTGATGGCTCTTGCATCTCTTGTTCTTGTGTCTCACCTTTGGTTGATTTCTGGTTGTTTTCTTTTGGGATGGGTTTCGTCTCATCCTCTTCCATCTCCTGTTCTGGTTCTTCAGAGGGAAATTGCCAACTCTTTGTAGCTTTTCCTGTCTTTTTTTTTTTTCTTCTTCTCTGTTATCTCTTTTAGCTTCTGGACAAGTGTTCTGCAAATGCCCTGTATTCCTGCATATTCTGCACCTGAAAGTAGTGTTCTCATAATCGAGATGGTGCATCCATTTTTGCTATTTGTGAGTCAGCAGGATGCATTCTGGAAGCCCCTTGCTGAGATCCACTTCCACACAGATGCGTGCAAAAGTGTAGACCCTCTCCTCCATGCGTTGGGTATCAATTTTTATGTAACTCCCAATCATGTCTCCAATGCTGCCTAAGACATCTTCATTCCAAAAATGAAGTGGGAGGTTGTAAAGCCGAACCTAGAGAGGCATTTTAGTGACCTCCATGGTGTTTGTGTCAAAATCTAGAAACCGTGGTGTGGTGAATAGTTCGGTGGATCCCCAAAACCACGGTCTAGTCTTTTGGATGTGTTCTCTGGTCTCCGAGGATAAGAATTTAACAATGAAGAATCCCTTTGAATAGAGGTGTATTTCACAGTCTGTTGTCTAGTTATTGAAAATCCAATGGAATAGCTCCATTGGTTTTGGCCAGAAGCAATTAAATCTGCGGATGAGTGCTTGTGATTCAAATACGGATCTATTGTCATCAATCTCAGGTAATTCAATCTGCAATTCTGGAATCTGGTTGAGTTGTTCCACAATGTACGGTTTAGGGGCATTAGCTGCCTGTGCTATGGATCAACAACTATGTTTTTCCCCTTTAAAATATCCTTATAGGATGAACCTTTGGGGTACTCATGACTGGTAGAGTTTGGTTCCCAAGGTCCCTGAGCTCTGTTCTGCTCAGCAGCACCACCCCTCAGTCTCAGATTGAGATATATGGTGGTATCAGGGCATATACCATAATCACAGAGAAAGCTGGAATCTTGTAGCGATCTTCCTTCATGTATGAGGGACTGTTCATGGCATGGATAACCAGTGGTATGCCAAATGGATAGCTTCAGGTCTGTAACCTGTTCAGATACATTTATCCAAAACAACAAACTGTTTCCCTCAGGGGTTTTGACAAAAATCTAGAAATTATTTGTGCTTACCCGTTTTTCCATTGCATTGATGTCGATTTCGAGCTTTCGCTGTTCCTGATTTTTCTGCTTCTGTGATGACCTATCAGAGACTAGTATCCCTTCGCGCTCGCTTAGATAACTGGTGGCCCAAGAGCAGCCCACCATCGAGGACCAGCACATAGTGTCAGTCTTCCATAGGATGCGCATTGGGCATATAGGTCTCCTCGCACTGTAAACAACAAAGATGTTTGTCCCAATGTTGTTCGCCCGCAATAGAGCCAGTGCATATTGCCCACAGCCACCAAGTGGGGTGTCGCATAACACATACACCGGTGGAAAGTCTCCGCCATGCTCTCCGGTCCACTCAGTGCGTTCGCCAGCACGAGAGTCACGCACAGCGGCTTCGTCCAAGTGACTCAAATACACAGTCCACAGTCAGGTATGCAGCGGACCCGAATATTTGCCGCCGCAGGGTAATAGCACCACCCATCCCCAAATTTCTTCCCATATGCCACATAGCCTCGATAAGGGAAAACCCAGATCCTTCGCCTCTCAGGTGCGTCTCCGCAGGGGTCATCAAGGGAAACACTAAGGCCAAAACCATGTTGGCACCCCCTGTTCGGCGAGTTCCAGCTTGCGGCGGCAACGATGGGGGCATGAAACCCTAGGACAAAGAAAAATGCGCATGCGCTCTCCACTTTTTTCCTCGCTCTCTATACTGTGTTATCAGCAAGGATTTTATCTTAATGATAAAACCAAACCTAGTAATCCATTCATATCAATGAAGAATTTTGTGAATTAATTGACATTGAAGTGGAACGGACCTGGTTTACCTGAACAGTTGAATTTGGATTACATTGTTGCTTTGAATTATTGAATGATTTTCAATATATTGTATTTCAATTATGTATGACTTCTAATATCAACATGAGAAAGATAAGCGATACCTATTGACTGTTAAAAGCATGGTTGTAAGCTAACATGGTTGTAATCAACATGGATGTAAGTTAACATGGCATCTTCTATTGTTAACATGGCTGTAAGCAACATACTTTTTGGCTTCATTAAGACAAGTTTGGTGACTTTGTTAAATTCCATCTATTGGGGGCAAGGGTTGAATAAAGGTATTGACTTGGCAAGAAAAACTAACTAGATAGGCCATTCGATAGGACATTCATAGTTTTTGGTTAAGTTCATATTGAAGCCTTTGTATTGGTGTAGAGGTATTGACTAACAAGACATTCATGGTTTCTGGTTAAGTGTATGCAAGTTTCAAGATGAATTCCTTTCATGTCCAAGCAGTCCTAAGCAAATTCACCATGTTGTTTTTTAATAATTTCTACCACCTATTGTTGTTGTTCTGTACTTAAGTATGTACCTATGTAGAGTATTTTTCCAGGGCTAATTTCAACAAGTTGAGTGCACAGTTCTTGTTTCCACCTATGGCTGCAATAGTGAATGATGCAAAAATAGCAGGATAGAAGGTTTCCTGAAACTTAGGGCTAAAAGCATAATTGTAAGGGCCATTGTTTTACATGCACAAGTGAATAAGGGAATTTGAACCTTAAATCTCCTCCAAGTAACATTGTTTTTTATTTTATTTGTTAATATTCTTAACGATTTGATTTGGTTGATCATGTAGTGAGAGGAATGGCAACACTTGGCCTGGGAAATTCACAGAGCCATGAACCCATTGTCTAGTACTTAAGTATGTATCTATGTAGATCATTTTCCCAAGGCTAATTTCAACAAGTTGAGCACACAGTTCCTTGTTTCCACCTATGGCTGCAATAGTGAATGATGCAAAAATAGCAGGATAGAAGGTTTCCTGAAACTTAGGGCTAAAAGCATAATTATAACCGCTAAAAGAAACATGGTATTCAATGCATCTTATGATAGATAAAAATTGTTGCAAGACATGTTATTATGTTTTCTCTTGATATCCCCTTGATTTTTCTAAGGGTTATATTTGTGACAATAACAATATGTATTTATTATTATCACTAATACTAAATAAGTGGGGACCCTTAGTCAAAAATTTTAAAAATTGATTAGTGCTTGTATTTCCTTTTTCAATAAAACTTACTATCATAAACTTAGGAGAATATTCTTTGAAAAATCTAAAAAACTTAAGTTTTATGATAGGATAGAATAAAAATCATTCTTTAAGGAATATCGCATCGCAAAAAGGTAATGAATACCTCCTTATAAGCGGAATTCTAAGATTGCGAAATCGCGATGCAAAACTACGCACTAAAAGAACATTCATCGCGCAGAAGGAAAGGAGTAATACTTGAATACCTCCTTATAAGCGGAATTCTAAGATTGCGAAATCGCGATGCAAAACTACGCACTAAAAGAACATTCATCGCATCGCATGCTTCAAATGTCATATGTTACGCTGAAAAATCTCATAATCACCGATACGCGATGGCACATATCGCAAATCGCATTTCGCAGAAAAACACATTAACGGATGTTTGTAATATGTTACGTTATTGCGATTTTGCGATGTTGCGATCCAATGATTTAGCAATTCAGCGATTTTGCTATTTTGCGATATTGCGCTATTGTGATATTGTAATTCCACGAGATTGCGATCTGCGATATAGCGAAATCAAATCGCATATCACCTTATTGCAGATCTTTAAGGTTCATTATACGAAAAAAATCCTTCCATAAAACGAGACCTGGTTATGCGCTTTAATGTTAATCAATGAATTGGTTGTCAATCATTAATGAAATATGGTTTCATTCTGATCGAAGAGCTATTTCACGTAAGGTGGTATATTTTATACGTCTTCAGCATTTAAAACTTTCCCGTCACCTTTTTCCTATCATTATTCTCACTTAATTCGTACACTGCAGGAGCGAAGAACAAAGAACTATACAAAGCAGTATTCAGGGTATTATGGGAAAGAAAGACAAGGCTCTGAGTTCTGAAGATAAAGAAATGATGCCCTTGTATATAGACACCGCCTGCAACAAAGACGCTGGTATTACTACTAGGGAGAGCATGATAATCTACTTGAGGAAGAGAACCCCAGAGTAATGGAGGTTACAGCTACTGCAGACTCACATGGGTTTTCTGATGTGTCCATTACAGAGCTAGCTTGTTCATTCTTGCACCGAATAGCAGCGAGGCCTAAAATTCTTCCATACACGGATATGGTTAAATGGGTACTAGACAACACGGATATTACAAACAGACAGTTTAAGACTCTGGGTCAAGAACTCATTGGTTCATTCATTCCACAAGATTTGAGACTCATGTATCATTTGCCGGAGCCACAGGCGACTTATAACAAACAGTTCATGGAGAAGTTTGCCAAAGAAAATTAAAACCTGGCATAATGCACCAAGGACTGGTCAAGGAGAGACGAACCACTAAAAAAGGATAAACATGGTATGTATAGTACTGGTTCTCTCACTTCTTCGTATTGTTTTGTTGCTGCTATGCTTTGTAGGCTTTTTGGAAAGCCAGACATTAATAAGTTTTCATCTAAATGGCTACCATTATTGAATGTTGTTGTTAATGATACTATTGTGGATTGGGCTAAGATATTATCTGACAACTTAGCCACAGCTATTTTGAATTATCGGTCCAAAAGAACTGTTTCTCAGATAATTTATCCCCCTTTTTACTTATATGCTTATGTAATGGATTCAATCTGTTATGTTTCTAAGTTTCCTTTAATGGGTTGGAAATGGACGACTCAAGACCCCTTACCCATTCATATTTATCACAACGAATTGTGGGATTCCAAGTTCATTCCCTATTTTTACAAGATTTGCCATGGAATCATGTTGCCCCTGTACATAATGTTATATGATAAAGACGCTCCAAGGTTTTCTCCTGAAGCAGAGGTAGACATACTTCCTGTTGCGAGATGGTTTGGAGAAGAATTGTTTACATATGTTAGGGTATTCGGAAGTTTTGCTTCCCCTCATGTTTTACCTTTGTATGTTCCTGACAAACTCATGGCGCGAGAAATTGCATATCAAACCTGCAGAGAAGGAGGTTTGACTAAAGATCTAAAGCAAAAAAAGAAGGCTATCTGGCCACAATTTCCTGTGGCCTATGGGGCCTTTTCATTATCTGATGTTAGTCATGCATTCAAAGAAGTAAAAAACATTACATGTTTACATTTATTCAAGTTTCCAAGAAGACCGTTCGATCCCTATGATATTGTTAAAAATTTCACTACTGCAGTCAAGATAAGAGTGTTTTCTAAAGAAGATGATCTTTTTGATGACATGTTCCAAGAAAAAAGAACACTTAAAGAGGTTCTACATTCGGCTCAAATACGGTTTCCTCCAGCAGAATTTCAAGAATTCAAGATATACAGGGAAAGGAGGCTAACTAGTATCCCTTTGGATAAATTACGCCTGAAACACATAAGGGAACCAACTCCTAGTATTAGTCTCAGTGGAAGTTTAGGTACAGACATGTCTAAGTCTAAGTCCGGGAAAGAAACCTCTGAACACTCTAAGAGGTCTGAAAATGACCATGATAAAAGTGAAGGGTCGGTAAGGGATACTGCCCAGTCAAAGGAGATTTTACAACAACAGGTTTCAACCTCTCCACAGTTAAATATTCCCCCTCTCATTGTACAACAACCATCAGTCAGAACTAAGTTAGATAAGGAATGGGAGACATTCAATGATTTGATTAATATTGAAGGACAGAACACACAGACACTTGTGAGTAATGTACAGACAACAAAAAATATAGTCACAGGAATAACTACCAATGTCTCAGAAATGGAACATATTCCCATTACCCCATCCTCTGAACTTATGCTCAAAATAGAGGAAATTCCTCCTCTTGATGTATTCTATAGTCCACAACACAAGGCAGTGGTAAGAAGAGAAAGAAAGAAAAGAAAATTGGAAAATGTGCTCTCTCATGATGCAGAACAATTAGATGTCCTATGGCAAGATCCTACTACTGATCCAACTGAAAATCTCACTAAATTATCTCAGATCAAAGGGGCATATGCCTCTGCAGCCATTGATAAATCATCTGAGGTATGGAAATTATTGAATGAAAAATAAGATCAAGTACAGGTTCTGCAACAACAATTACAACAAGCCAACACCAACAATGAAGCACAGAAACAACTTGAAAAATTACAGCAAGACTTCCAAAAAATGCAGATAGGATATCAGAATAGCTTGGCTGAAAAAGAGAAATGGCTACAGGTTATGCAAGAGATGCACAAGGATGATCCCAAGCTTACAGAATTCATCACAGAGTCTATTTCTTTAAATGATCAACTACTGCATCAACAGGAAATATTATGCCAAATAATATCACAGTGGAACTCTTATTGTGAAGAAAGTGATAAAATCACTAATCATGTCGTAGACTTACGACATGATTATGATTTAATTGATAAAAGAGTTACTGAATATTTATCTTGGCAAGAAACAGAGGAGGGGAAAAGAGTAGGTGCACCAATAATCAATGACAATCACAAAGTAATGCTCTTTAATAATTGGGATGCACAAATCAAGAAAGCAGAGCAAGCAGCGGAAGAAGTAGCCACAACAGCAAGCAACATTATTAATTGCATAAACGAAAATTTGCACGAGGCAAATCTGATCTTTGAAACTACTCCAGGATACCTACTGAAAGCACAGCAACTACAAACAGACTGGAGACAGAAGGCTCAAGAAAAGGAAGAATGGATTAAAAGATTAACAAAGTTAAATTGGGATTCTTACTGGGCATGTTTGGTAAAACCACACAGCCAATGCATGACTCTCAAATGTATCATCAATTCTACCGAGAAGATGGCGCCTGCTCTTGCCAATTCCATTTTCACAGGACAGTTAATGTCTGATGTCGGCCAGCCTACTCTTCTCAAATCAATGCTGAATACTTGCAATTTCAAAGAACAGATTCACAAGTAGTTAGTTGTTAAGTTTTAATTTTAGATTTAGTATTAGTTTTGCTTTATTTTTTTCCTAAAAAGAGGATGGTCATTTAAACCGTATCCTACATTTTTGTAATAAATTATTTTTAGATTTAGTTAGTAGTATTTAAACCCTTCTCATGCATTTAGAGAAGGGTCCTGAAATTTGTCAAAAACTTGTCCTCAGAACATGCACTTTTGCACCCTCCGAGGAGGCATTGATGAATGAATGGAACATGATTTATTGATATCTACGTTTAATATCTACTATTGATGTTGCACTTTTGTACTCTTAGTGGATGTTGGATTAAGAAGAGATAAGTCATTATTACTTGAAGCTCATGAGTAGAACTAGTTATAAATGGTACTTTTATCTCTTAACTATTTCTGCCTTTGTGTTAAAGTGATATTCATGTTCAGTTGTTTATATATTAATGCTTGAATGCTTGAGTTATCATTTGGCACTTTTGTACGGTGATAGCTATTTATTTATGCTTAATATATGAGTAGCTTATTATGCGATATGTTTTTCACAACTGTTTCGTCTAACTTTTTATACGAAGTGGTTTATCTTTATTGAATTATTTTCTTATAACAGTTGAATGATATTTATTACCAATTGTTATTTGAAATCATTTTAGATCGCATAACGGAAAGATTACATCCCGGGTTAGTGTAGAATTAGATATTTCTGTTTATTAGAATACAATTGCATGTTATTAGATTAGAGTTAGAATAAAAGCATTTCACTTAGGAACTTTTAGAAAGGAAATATCAATTCTCAACACACACACACACATATTGGGAAACTGGTCCCATTATCCCTAGTCGGACCCACTATACCAAACAGAAAAGGAGCTGCCAACCAAGGTCCAGACTGGGTGGGTATCCCCCTTGTTGTATACCCGATTTTTGGGGCTTCAACGGGTTAACGGAAGGCTTATACATTCTTCCTCTCCATAATGGTTCTCCAACCAAAGAGGGACTTCATTTACTAGTTAAGTAGGTGGACAAATTTCCAATTTTTGGATATGAGATCCATTAGAGATGGTAATTTCTCCATTCTTGCAACCAATGACAGCATAAACAGTAGCTAACCAGGGTCGTCATAAAACTATTGGGTGCCCAAGTTTAGTGGTTTTGGAGGATATTACTATGAAATCTATCGGATATTCCCAAGAGGCCACAATTACAACCACATCTTCCAAGACTCCAATGGGCTTGACAATATATTTATCTGCCAATTCCAACATAACAGGTGTGGGGCTTACCTGTTTTAGTTGTAGCAAGGTCATGGTATCAACGGTAATTGCATTAATGGTTACTCCCAAATCTACTAGAGTATTAGGCAGAAAGGTCCCATTGATTCCTATAGTTACCAATGGATTCTCTATTGACTTATTGTATTGTAAATAGACTTCTATGAGTGTTTGCATGAGCTCTGTTTTATTATGATACGCTCATAATAATTTTCTTTCCATAACTTCTAAAAGTGAACATGGAGGGGCGGAAGGGAAGGATAGCATGGGTCACCCATCTCTAGAAAGGGACTAAAGGCACAAACCTCATCTAATAAATAGGAAACCATGTTCAATTTGGGAAATTTTGGAACTATACTTCTAGGAACACTTGGAAATGTAGGAACACAAGGAGGAATTCAAACTACTAGTTCTCCAACTGGATATGAAACCGGAACAACTACAACTGCTGAATCAACTGGAACTGTCTATGCTTGCTTTGTTGCTTTTCTGTTTGGTGTTTTACCCTTGCTATTGGTTTAGGTTATACTAATGACAGATCAAACTGTAGGAACCACTTGCGGTGAACTTAACTAGGACTTAACAGATAAACCTAATATATGAACATATTAATGCACTGCTATAAGCAGGCATATCCAGGCTGCTCACAACCATATTCAAATCTCACGGTTAAATCTTTACCATGTGGGCAATCTTATTAATGTGTCTTTTATTTATGCTAACCGAGGTGGCCTCTGGTTGCAATGGCTATTCGGGTTTTCTGCAGTTACTTCAAAGTCTGTCTTCTCCCGGCGATCTAATCCTCTGATGGTTCCTTCCAAATTGTTTATTAACTGAACTTCTGGCTGAGCTTCGGAAGTTACTGGTTTTACCCCTTTTAAACCCAGCACTGCTTCTGTTTTCTTTCTTTGTGCTGCTTTTTGCATGGTTACTTGTTTTCGCTAGCAGCGACTGATATTGCATTACATTGGCCTCATCCATTGTCTTAGGATTTACAAACTCGATATGCTCCTTCATATGGGCGGGTAAACTGCTCAGAAACCTATGAACTTTGGCCTTCTCTTCTCTTAAATACGGTACATAGCGCAGTAAGGATGTAAACTTAGTGATAAACTCGTCCATAGTCAGCTGTCCCAGCCTTAAATCATGAAATTCTCGAGCCTTTTCATCATAGAAACGTTCAGTCAAGTACTTGTCTTTGAAGTGTTGTTGGAACTTATCCCATGTTACATCCTGATCCTCTATTCCCCGCACATTCTTCACTTCTTCCCACCATAGGGTGGCTTTATCCTTCAGCTGGTAAATGGCTAACCGTGCCTTGAGTCTGCTATCATAATCATACACCTGAAAGTATTTGTTCATATTAATCAGCCATGCCTCTGCCACTTCCTCCTTTTCACCATCGAACTTAGGTGGCTTTATCTTTCTGAATTCCCTGTGCAGCTCCACCTTCTGTTTTTTATTTGCCTTCCGTTCAGTTTCATTTTCAGACTCAGCTTCATTAAAATTTCGGTGTGGAAAACTTCGCTGTGACACACTTCTTTCTCTTCGGTCTATACCTTGCTCCTCTGAGTGCTGTTCGTCTCCTCCTTGGAGCTCTCTGTCAGCACTGGGCTTTTCAACCCTTTGATTTTGTTTATCGGAGAGGCTCTTTAATATCCTCTCCTGTTCCTGCATCATCCTTGCATTATCCTTGCGTACTCTTTCCATCTCTTCCTGTAGCTGTTGTACTGTGTGCAACAAAATGCGAGTTTGGTGTTGTTGTTCTTCAATCAATCTGTTAGACTGCTGATGCTGCTCTATTCCCAGCTGAACCCACATTTCAGGGTTTCCTTCTGGTGGGGGTTGAATCTCTCCGGCATTTCTCTGTTGCTGTTGCGACGGTGTCCGCCTTAGTTGTCGTTCCATTATTGATCCTGTTGTGCATGAAATCATACATTTTATAACGTCACGATCTAATTAGGCCTGAGCGTTGTAACGCCGCTCCGATACCATATGTAACAATCACCATAAAAAAAAAAATTAAAAGATTTACCAATTTAACCATAATTACTTACCCACAATGCATCCGGATCAATTTACTTCTGGATTCCGAGAAATATATAGACCTAGTGTTAAGGTTTTTATCATATACTATGTTGGAATCATTGCATATATAATTACATTGAAATTCAGCTGCGGTAAGTGTGATTGATTTCTACGTACCTACAGGATACTCCGGATTGATTGTTAAAACTAGACTGTGCTATGGTAATTCACTTCACCTACCATACATTTATTACACAGGGTCCTCGGAATTAATTGGTACCACCGGCCTTATCCGAATTCCGAAAACATGTTGGCTTACCTGTCATCTCCGTTTGCAAAGTGTTAATTGCGTGTTAACTATAGATGACTGATAACTCGAAACTATCGCCCCTACGTGGCTCAAGATCTGCCGTTGAAGGGTTTTTCGATCCACGGTGGTCAATCGTTAGGGTTTTCTATGACCTTGATTCGCTAACTGTTTTCCGTTCATTCTCGCCTCTGTGCGATGGTTCTGGAGGCGGTGGGGTTGAGGGGAAACTCACAGGTTTTTCGTCTGCTCCTCTGGAGAGTGAAGCAAGGCGAACTCCACTGCGGCCTTCGTCCCACACAGGTAATCTGTCCCGCTCCCTCAGCGCTCATGCACAGAGAAATTTGTCCGCTTATCTCCTTCAGAAAGGTTTGAATGTCGATAGTTATGGTTATTTACTTCAGAGTTTGCCTTCTGGTTGGGTTTTCGTTCCAGTCCTTTTCATTATCAATCTTTGCTGCAGTATTGCTGGATTCGTTGGCGGAAGATATTTCACAACCATCGGGTTCTGCTAACCTCTTCTACAGGTATTAATCCCTCGAGGTTATTTAAATTCTGAAGTTTCTGGTTCTCCCTTTTGTTGATTAAGAATGCTGTATGTTAATGCTTCTCGTTCTCTGTTCGTCCGACTAAGTTTCCTTCCTTCCTTTTACGGAGTGGCAGGTGTGGCCTGAACCTTCCATACTCGCTTGGTGGCTTCTAGGGTTAAACGAGCTCTTCTTGGCAGCAGCCGAACACTGGCGCGCAACTACAGGTATTTACCACGCAGGAGTGTAAACCCCCCTCTTGCTTATCTGATGAGTGTGAAATCGGTAGGGTTCAAAATGGTGTATAATCCACCTGTTATGTATTATTTCAGGGATTTATTGGCAATAGCAATGCATTATGGCCTCACGTCGACAGGATGTGATGTTTCAGTTCTTGGAAGGGTTTCTAACTTCCGAGTTTCAGTTCTCAGACTTTTACTTGTATAATTTATGCAGGGCTAGAGTTATACTCGCCCGGATTTTGAACTAAGAACTGTATCGTCTTTGATTTATTGAAGTTTACTGTATAATTTTCACTGTTGGGTACTTACCGCATGCCTATGCGTTAACTGTATGTATGGCGTTGTAGTTTGTTCTAACTCCATTTATATAAGTTTCCATTTCCACGATTTAATTACATGGATATGCCATACTGTGGGTGATTCACCGCTGTTCTCATTCTTGGTTAATGGTTCTGTGCCACAGTTCATATACTCAGTCTTTTTCCTATAGTGTTAACAGAAGTAATGAGACTCATTCTCGGTTTCTTGCTCTTTCGGTTTCTTGCTCAGTATTATTGTTCTGAAATTTCGACATCTTTCCTTTGTTTTCTGTCAGGCTGTTTCGTCTTATAAGAATGATGAATCGTTGTCCTCTACTGAAATTATCTAAGTGTTTCTACAGAACTTCTTAGTTTTGTTCTTGTTTTGCACCTTTTGTTTATGGATTACAGCGACCGGACCGCCCATCTATCCGCGTAACTATCATAGGAGGAAAAGGCGACCAACCCATGACCCTGGTTTACCGGTTTGGGTTAACAGTCTTTCCGAAGTTTATCAGTCAGTATTTCTTATTTTAAAAAAAATCTCCTTCTACTTACGAGGGTTAACTCAGGAACAGAAAGATTAAATTTCAGGGTTTACAGATTTACTTCACCAACCTTCATAATACAAGAAACCAGAAATAAATAGGTGACACTATTTCATTCTAAACTCCTTTCGTTCTTTCAGCAGATTTGATAAATAGAGAACTAAATATACAACACTAATTTTATGTCAGCCCTATCTTAATAGTAGTGTTGGAATAACCAGAAAACAATTTCTTTTCCTATTTTGTAAACAAAACAAGGGTTATCTGCATCTTACTTGTTTACATGAAATACTGTCTGATGGTTCTGTTGCCTCCCTACCACGAGCTGGGCAATTACGTCCCACTTCTCTCCCCCTAGCTTCAAGTCTGGAGCGTTACACTCTGTTCCGTAGGAGGAATTCGTGACATTCCGGTCCAACCCTCCTACTCCAGAGGCGTAGAGATCTGGGGAGATTTCGGGACAATCCGGTCCAATCTCCAACCCAGCAAACAAATCTGTTCTGGAATTTTCTCTCCAATTTTTACAGAGTCCTCTCTCCTCCTAGCCAACCCCAAAAATTCCCCTCAAATTCCTCTTTATCCCAGATTTTTCTTTTTGGGTAACTGTAAAAATAGTTTTTTCTTTAACTAATTCCAGATCTTGAGTTATATTTCTTTTTACCATCAATTTTTACTCATGAAAACTAATTCCATAGTAAATCCTTTTATTCAGAAATCAAAAATAGTTTGCTCAATATTTAAATTAATTCATCCTTAATCAATAAAACACAACCATTACCACAATGAATATGTGTGTCATGTAAATGTTTATACATTTATCCTATGATAGTATCTAATAAATAAAACAACTTCAATGGCATATTATATAGTAGTTTTATAACGAGTTTTCTATAATGGAATTTTTTGAAAAAAATTTCGATATATTTTTTTGATATAATTTTTCTAAAACCAGGTGGGAATTCATTAAAATGACAAGTTTGATGAGTAAACTCTACACAATCTAAGTGCCTTAGAGGTCTTTCAAGATGCTAAAATCCATATATGCAGTCAAAAAACCAGTTTAAATAACAAAAATCAAGTTTTCACCTCAAATTTTTCTGCCGGATTCCCGCCAAAAACATCCACCAAAAATTCCAAAAAGTCCTATTAAAAACAACTCCGCTTTATAAACATTGTTGTAATGATCTTTGAATTGCCATCTGCAGATATAAAACAAATTTGCAGTGCAGGTATCACATTAATACTTACTAGAGGATCTCCACCTCCATATCCTTCCTCCCTCAAGTGCTATTACCATAACATAAACATCATCATGATATTTCAGCGATCTCCCCGAGGGATATCCAATAATTAATAGAAGTCCATACCATCTTTCTTGGCTACTCGAACAAGTAATTATTCAATGAGATGTTGCGCAGGGTCACCATCATGATTATTTGCCATAAACAACTTCTTGATTGCGTAAATACTGATACAAACCATCTGATGAAAGGACTAAGAACTGATCATTTGGCCCAAGGCTATGATGATGAAGGGAAGGCATGCAAGTGATGTATGGAGTTGTCCCAATATAATCATTCTAAACATTTCCTGCAGGGCATTGTTCCACTTAGGCTGCTTGAGAAATCCTGCTCCAAATGCATGAGTGACTTTCAAGTGGCCTTTGACTCAATCATTCAAAATAGACTAGCTGTCATCAGGATGTTTGGCTTTAATTCTCATTTCTTCTTCTTCAATGCTGAAACTTTGATGTGTTGATAATTGTAATGCACTCAACTTTGTTCTAGGAGTTGGAAATTCTGAGCCATTGTTCCCATTGGTGTAGAATCCTTAGGAGGTTCCTCTATTATATCCTTTAGTTCTGACACCATCGAAATTGACACGATGAGGAGCATCCATAGATGATGAGCTTGAGATTAAATTCACTAATCTTTATCCTCAAAACCTTCAACAAATGTGGGGCTACTAGGGTTTCCTGCCATCCTTCCAAGGCTACTTGTCCATGGAAAACTCCATTCAAGTTTTCCACTTATGTAATCATGACATATATTAAGAATGTTCTTCTAGGGCTACTTGTCCATGGACAACTCCATTGAAGTTTTTCACTGTCATTCATTGGAGCTCAAAGCATAAATTCCTCCTAAATTGAAAGTGGAGTTACCAAGTATTGATGTAGAGCCTAATCCTCCAATTTGAGAGATTTAATATTCGATAGCTTTTTGACTTGGGAGACCTTTTTCTTCAAGCATGTTGTTTCCATGTGCATGCACTCAATGCAAACCCTGAAACAAAACATTATATGCCCATCACTCATTAGTTATGTCCAACTACGATCCTCATACTCACATCATTTTAGTCCAAAGTCATTTTAATATTTACATAGACACAAATTCAAGACATATCCATATTCATTGTTTAAAATCCAATATTCCATATGGTCAAAAACTTTTCCTTTTCATACGCTTCTTCACCCTTCTATTAACATTCATTATTGCCCCCTTCTGTTAACATTCATTATGTCGCACATGTAGCACACCAAGACACTTCCCTTCAATATTCACTGCTCCACCTTCCGACGTTCCTTTGCACCTCTTGGTGCAATTGCTAGTTGAATGTCTTCAGTAGGTTGAATGGTTAAACAAACATTTACATATGGCTGACACACATTTCACCTAATATTGTGCAGCTGTTACCTAGCAATGGGATGTGTTGCCCCAATGCAAAATCAATGGGTGACTGTTTGATGGGATAGTTGTACTTTTTGATGGAATGTTAAAGTTTGGTGTTTGACGATTGTTGGTCCAATCAAATATGGGCCCATTTTGGACATATTTATATAACTTAATATAAAGAATTTATGTGCATATTTTAGTGAATTTATAATTATTTTTTGATTAATGTGTGAGTCCTTGACTATAACTACTATTGGTCCTTGCACAACAATAAAAGCTTTTTCCCTACCACTATGTTTAGCTGTCCAAACAAATTTGCCAACTCCGTTAATTATGCTCTAAGTTACAAAATTTAAACACCATTGCAAATCTGACAAGCTTGTCCCACAAATCCAAAGTTCAATGCTTTCCAAAGTTCTAAGCAATAGTAAAAATCCGACAAACTTGTCCCACTGCAGCTGGAATCTGAATGTTTTCCAAAGTTCTAAGCAAAAGTGTGAATTTGACAAACTTGTCCTCAATACAAGTGGAACTTTAACGCTTTCCCAAACTTTGGGGAAATAGCTATGGCCTCAGTGGTTTTGGAAATTTGGAACACATAGTTACGACAAATCTGTCAACTGCTTAAAGTTTGCCTTACTGTTCACTTGGACAAGTACGAGGAAAGCTGCAGGCAAGAATGGAATTTAAGCGTCATACTGTCCCGTTGTTCCTTTTCAACCAGTAAATTCTGAGCCAAATTGAAGCTGAATACAATAATATTTATTTTCGATAAAAAAAAATTGAGAGTACTTTAATGAGGCAACAATTTTGTCGACTGTCAAATTTCAGGCTCCAGGGTTTTTGATTGAGCAGAATCCATTTCTACAAGGTTAGATTTTTTGAAAACAAATATCGCTGAATTCTGGCCAAAATTAACTTCTCGGGCAAAATTGTTGCCTCTGTATGCAACCCTTAAAAATTGTACACTGGCTTTGGCAATTACATTCTGGAACATCTTCATATAAATTATTGCGCATAAGTAAAAGGATTCACAATCTTTACGTCTAATTCGAACTACTTTGAAAATGTGACATCTAATGGTTTCCCGGGTTTTCTCGTTTTCAAATACTTGACACTATTTCACGAAGCGAGACCGGAATGTACAGCTTTTAATTTACAGAGCAATCCATTAGTCACGGTAGTTCGCCAATTTCCCATATCCAAACTACTTTTGCGAAAATTTCAATGAAAATTGTCTTTAAGACAGCCAACTAGCACAGTCAAACCTGCTTTGAATATGACCGTAAAACATTAACACAATGGCGATATCATTCGAGGAGCTCGGACAGTAGCGCGGAACGGACAGACAGCTAGGCAAGCGTGGAAGCGGTTGCTGCTGTAAATGCCAATCGGAATGGTTGGTTTTGATATTAAAGAACACTTGTCAGTGGGTCAGTCTGTTTACCTAGTGCATGAAGCAACTTTATAATGATGTATAGATATTTTTGTCAGAGTCGGAGTTTTTCAAAATGATACAAAATTCTTAAAATTAAGAATTTGGATGATACTGAACTTAATGAGATTTACAAGATCTTCTCATTTATTAATATGTTCTTGAAATCTGATACCGAAACTCAATGAGATTTACAAGATCTTCTCATTTAATAATATGTTCTTGAAATCTGAAAATGATCAGAGGCCTCAATCGATGTAGATTGCAATTCTAAAATTCTCTTGTGTTCAAAGACCTAAAAACACCTGTAAGTTTGCAGTGGCTATTTCAATGGTTAAGAATGTGGTTTTAACTCTAGCGGACTCCAAACGCATTCCAAGATGAATTTATCAATCGAATAAATGTCACGACGGATCGAACCCCAAAACGGACTCCGACAGACATGTGTACCCGTGATCCCACGGTAACAGGGTGGGTTGCTTGTAATTTTCCTTTTGCTGGTTCTGGCATCTCTTGAGAATGACGGCACCCTCAAAGCGAGGGTACTGCCTAAAGCTTAAAAGCACCACCAGCTGGCGTGACAGGCAAGGCTCTGACGACCTGGGTAACTCTATCAGCAGCAGCAGGCTTAGGATTAAATGCCATGACAGCATTTCTGCTGCTAAAGCTTAAAAGCACCACCAGCTGGCGTGACAGGCAAGGCTCTGACGACCTGGGTAACCCTATCAGCAGCAGCAGGCTTATGATTAAATGCCATGACAACATTTCTGCTGTTCTCATTTCGTTACAGCCTGGCACTAGGGTTTGGGTTTAAATCTTTAAATCTTCTCCCCCACTCGCCACTTTACATAGCAGAAGGCAGCGGATGTGCAAACAGCTGGCCCGGTTTCAAATCCTCAGACGAACAGACTTTGGCGAAGTAGAGTGTCGCCTCGCATACATTCAATCCGAGATCGTTTTTGGGGACATTTGCAAGTTATTACGGAAAGGTATGTTTTTGTCAGGTTCATTTCCGAAAGAAACCCCAATATTTTTTTTAAAATTTGTTTAGCCAACTGTTATCTACAGGGTATTCTATAATGGGTGCAGTAAGAGGGCATTCCACACCAGTCATCGCAACTGTGTGTGTGATATTTGCTGCGTGTATTGCCCTGCTGAGTGATGGGGTGAATGGGCAGTTGAATTCCGACTGGGTGTCCGAGCTGGGCTCGTCAAGGGATGGACGGTTTGATCTCGGGATCGAATCCTCCTCCGCAACCGAAATGTGCGATGAAGGAAGCTGGGGAGACTGTGGTGCTACTTTTGACGAGGAAAATGAAAATAAAGAAAGCCATGGGAGGCTTCTGAGGAGAATCCGATACTACATCAGTTATGGTGCCTTGGCTGCGAATCGAATCCCGTGCCCTCCACGGTCTGGGAGATCCTATTACACTCGAAACTGTTACGGAACTACAGAGCCCGTCAGACCTTATCACAGATCATGCACTGCAATCACTCGCTGCTTTAGAGACACTAGCTAATAAGCTAAACGAGGCCCTCGTTCTTTTGCTTGGCCAGCTTATTGGGTTGTATGCTCTGCACCAAAATATATACATTTATTTTCTCTATGATTCGCAATGTCAATTTTATGCAGAATAACTGTTTTATCATAATGGGTGATATATCGTCCCTGTCTGCAACTGACAGGGTGTGGAACTTTGCATTGTGATTTTGAATTGAAATGGTGTAAATTTTGTCAGTTAAATTTACCAAAGTCGTGGGAAAACCTTAATGGTTTTTATTCTAGGCTCTGCAAAATTGGATATTAATATTCACTATTTTTTTGTTCAGTAAACTTAAAATGCTTTAAAATTTTGGATTTTGATATTCAACTTCATTTATCCAATAAACTTGATCTATTTAAGATTTGGATTATAACATTTAATGAAGTAAATTATTATGGAGGACATAAATTCCGTTTTCTATTTTTATTTTTCGCCCATTAAAAATTTCAAATATTTGCGAAATTGAAATTTAATGGAAAAACGGTAAAATATCAATAAAATTACCTTCGGATGATTCCTATTTCAATCAAAGACAGTAAACCTCGAAAGTAGGAGGGAATGTCTACACTATTTTTATTTTAATATATATATATATATATATATATATATATTTTCTTTAAATATAAATTTGTCTGTGTATAGCTTTACAAATTCGTAGTGTATAATTTTACAGGAAGAGCATGTCAATGAAGTGTGATCTTTTGGACAAATTCGAAGCGTGTATTATTTGACAGGATTAAAATATATAAATGTGGAGAAAAGTGCATGACAATGAAGTGAGATCTTTTTGTTTCCCACCCGTTGGTCTACTGGTTCGCCGTCGGAGGCAGTCGATTATCTTGTGCTCTGCTTAACGTTAAATTTTGTGCTGTGCTTATCGTCGGAAAATTTTAGGAACTAATATTTACACGTAGACTAAATTTTTATATTTTTTCAAAAAATTCGCAAACCTAAACTATCTAAATTTTTATATTTTTTCAAAAAGTTCGCAAACCTAAACTATCAGACTTGTGCAGTATTTAATGTGTGTATTTATGTACCTATGGTGGTTTATTTAAAACAGTTTGGAACTAATTTGAAAATTTAAAGAGAATTTGGTGAAATAAAGAAAAAGCGGAAATGGGAAAGTTACTAGTTATTTTTGGATTTTCCAGGACTTCGGTAACTTTTAAATTGCATTGCAAAATTTTGACTCCTGATAAATATTTAGTTTCTGGCAAATTTTCTTCTAAAACTTAAATTCGCGGCAAATTCTCTTATACAATTTTGAAAACAAAATTTAGGTCATCTACAGTGCATCATTGATGAGCGTATGATGGTTGATAGAATGGTTTAATGGGAAGATGTACAGCATCTATGAGGGATGTAATGGTTAAATAGAAAGATGTACGATGATTATCTGTCTAGCATTTATGAGGATGGTTAATATGATGGTAAACTGTGCGGTATTTGTGAGATTTCGACTACTGATATGGCGAGCCTTATTTTAGCTGTCATAGGCCCATTAATGCGGCCAGGCAGCTGATGCCTGTTGTCGGATTAAAGCTGCAGATCATCGTGCTCAGGGCATCAGCTGCCTGGCCGCATTAATGAGCATATGGCAGCTGAAATAAAGCTCGCCCTACTGATATTAGCTGTAAGAGACCGTGGAATAAACGGTGGTTTTCTAGGCCAATAGTGCAATGTTGTCGTAGAACTGAAATGGTGGTTTTTTGGATTATTTCGAAGGCCATTTTGTTGCAAAAGCTAATACTTTGTTTATATGTGAATCCAATTCTAGCAAAATGAAATCCCACTCAGTAGTCCAAAAGACAAACACTCGAAACTGCGTAGTTGACCTTTCATTCTGTTTTTCAAAAATATCAACTTAAATTTTTAGGTCATTATACTTTTAATAAAGTGAAGGTTGATTATGCGAAGTGCTAAAACCTAGACATATCAGAGATTTACAGGAAGAGTGCAGCGACATGTCGGAGATAACAAAGAAGGGATCGGTGAGACGTTATAGAGAGATTGGTTCACTGGTTGACAATGACGTTTGTTTCCAGCATAACTGCTTCAAATGGTAGAGTTCAATGGGGTTTGCTCAGGATTCCTTATTTAATTTTTCTTTAGCGTGGAAAATATATGAAACATTTTCTGACGGTGCAACAGGTTCTTCTCAGGCTATTGACAATCTGTTTTTTTTTATTCTATTAAGTTTGCAGATGGCAGTTGCTTTGGTGTTCTCAACTTATGCTCCTAGCTATTAAGAACGGTAGGGCATTGTTGTAGTAGCATTTGAAAAGTTTTGGAATGAAGTCATGATCAGTGCTAAACCCACAAACTAAGTCACTGACAGTGTTCTTTGCATTGTAAATTTTAAAAGGAAATGGTGACATTGGCCGTCCACTGTTGATTTGCATTTGTGAACGGGTGCATTTTTGGTGGTAGCTAAAACCCTTTTCAAAATTGATTGCAAGTTGCTGGGCACAACTCAACTTGGTCTAGATTTTGGCAAAGACTGCATTTTGTGGGGCGGAGTGGACGCGTTCAACATAGAACAATTTGAGGAATTAAATATATCGCGTGTAAGGGATGGGTCGAAGCTTTTTTTTGTAAGAGGAATTAAATATATTGCGCGGTGTAGTAAGGGTTTTGAGGCAGGTCTAAGCTTAATTTTTTTTTTTAAAAGCTCGTGATTTTGTAAAATATCAATGATTTTTATTTTTATTTTTATTTTATTTATTTATTTATTTTTTCTGTAAAAGTGTGTGATTTTGTAAAGGATTAATGGTTTTTTTGTAAAAGCTTGTGATTTTGTAAAGGATCAATGGTTTTGAGAGATAGTTGCTTGTTTTTAAAGAGTCAATGGTATTTGGACTATGGTATTTTGATTATATAATTCTACAATGTAATAGTATATATAGGGTAAAATATTAAAAAGATAATCATTAGTTTTTGATCTAGATTAGAGTTATGGCTAAATTATTATTATGATCTCTAATTAAGTAGCAAATGAGAGACTGCAGATTAGTGCACAAAGGCTTGGAGAAGAGTATATAGTTGAGTGAGCAAGCCAAGAACTGGTTGTTGTTCAGAGATTTGTGATATTAAACAACGATTCATGTGGACGTAGAGGCTTATACTGGGGTGAACCACATTAATTTGGTGTCGTTGTGTGATTGATGTGTATATTTGCTTAATATTTGTTGTAGGATTACAATTATATTACAAGTGCATTTTACTTTAGCACAATGATGGTTTGTGGTTTTATATGGCATGTATAGGTGATTAATTTAATGTGGTGAAGTGATTTATAAGTGCTAAGAATAAGATAATATAATAACAACACATCTTCTAGTCCTTGAAGGCTGCAAAAACTTGGTTTTGCATCCTCTCATAATCACTTTGGGGGACATTGCAATCTGGTTGTAGATTGTCGTTGAAAGAGTCAGTGATCAAGGGTTTTGTTGGTACGCAGTATAGATTGAACTTGGGCTAGCCCAAATCAAGTAAATACACGAAATGCGAGAATTTGTGGATCAAGAAAACAAACATCCTCACATCAGAGGCTTGGTTACAGAAGTATGTTTTTACAGATCAATACAAGATTTTCTTTGGTTCTTTCAAGGGTGGAGAACCTATGGTGTGGACTCTTGAATTAATACAATGACTCAAGAGCACCGACAGTAGGATTTCAAGCGCTGTCGATTTATGGATTGATAACATCTTGGGGGGATTCATCATTGAGTTTGTTGTAGACTCAACTGTGTTTTACAATGAAATGAAACAACAATTTTTCAAAGGACTGAGACGTAAGTATTTAAAATCTTTGAAACTTTGGATTGAGATGCTTTTGTGTTAAAAGAGAGTATTACATATGCAATTAGATTGCTTGTTTACTTACGTTTGAAAGAAAAGAATAAATCTCAGCAAAAGATTGGAGTAATACGGAGTCGAAATAGATATAGTAGATACCAGAAAGATATCTCGTTGATAAGATCCGAAGGCTTTTGTAGACACTGATTATAGTTATCTTTTGAGTGGATTTGAAAGTGAAAGAGAATAAAGTCACTGTGATAACCCCTAGGGTTACTTTGCAGTATTCTCCCTCCTGGCTTGAGAGTTTGCAGTAGTCAAAATCTAGTAATAGAGAGGGTGTTTTTCGTTTTCTCCTTTCCCGTATCCCTGCTACACCCCATCTCCCACCCCCTCCAAGAAGAAGTATGACTAATGATATTAAGCTACCCGTTTTCAAATGAACTTGATTAGAGGATCCATTATAGTTTTGGTTTTTATGTGAAGTTGTATGGATAACGAAGCAAATCAACGATGAGAATATAAAGACACTGCAGTTTGTTACGACGCTGCGAGATAGAAAATTGACATGGTATATGAAGTATTCAAATAATCAGAACAAAACGTATGTAGATATTAAAAAAACATTGCTAAGGGAGTTTAAGAAGTTGAACTCTGAGTCACAGTGCATCACTGAGTTGAAAGAAATCAAACATCAATCAATTGAGTTTCTTTGAGAGTTTGATCATAGATTTAAGGTGTTATTGGATCAGGTAAGCTTCGACATAGCGTTGCGACAACAAGAAGAATGGTTTATAGTTGCGCTGCTACTACATATCAAATTACCATTGATGCAACACAAGATAGAAAGTCGAGCTGAAACCTTATAGATTGCAATGAAATTGGAAGCTTCGCTTATATGGGATACTAATGCAGGCATGCAACATATTCATAATCAGCTAACGAATCTAACCCTATAAATACAAGACATCAAGACAACCATGTAATCTTTAGGGATTACATCGTTGGTGGGACACTGAATCCCTTGAATGTAGGATTCAGTTTGTGGTGCGAAATAAGTAAGACTAGAGATCAACATTGTTCAAAACACTGTTACTTGTTACAGAAATATGTACACACTCCGATGAACCTATATTGCAAATTGTATAAATCGTAAGACACGATGAGAATAATGGTCAGTGTTACGAATTAATGATGGAGTGCGGTGTTGACGCTTATAAAATGCAAGCAGAAGAGCACGAACATAAGAACAATGGACAACGTGGTGGTCGAGGAGGTTACCAAGGAAAAGGTCGAAGTGGTAGCGCTGGTTGAGGACGTGGACAAATCATTTGCTATAATGGCGACGAGCCAAGTCATTTTGCGAGAGACTACCAGAACCCCACAATGACATGCAAGTACTGTAAATTCCTTGAACATGTAATTGAAGAATGTCTTGTATTTATGGTGAAGATGCAAGAAAATATGAATAAACCACTGACACATAATATTCAAATGATGACTGCTGAAAGGACCAACGAACCTTGAGTTAGTATTGTCACTAGAAGTGGATCTGCGACTAGTAGTGATAAAGCGGATGAAAAGAAAGAAAATATGAAAGTAAGGAAAATTTTAGGGGCTAATATTTGTAGGTGGGCTAATATTCCATGCTTTTTCCAAAAAATATATTCGTCAATTTTCATTTTTTCTAAAAATAAATTCGCCCAAATTTTATAGTATAAAATTATTTTACCTTAAAAGTCGCCAATATCATGTATTGTGTAATATAAAAAAATTGAAATCTAAACATTTTTACAAAATTATTATTAAACATTTTAAAATTTGGATGTTAGGGACTAGTAAGATTCGTTAAGGTTTTTAAACTTTAAGATAAACTTTCATCCTTAAAATTTTGTGTCTGTAAGTGCATGGGTTAGAAAGATTGTTGAGAAAATTCGATACAAAATCAAACTTCGACACAGAGTCGAGCTTCGACACAAAACCATGGTTTAACAAATCAAGTAGGTATTTTAAAGTCTTTTCTACATACTCGTATGAAATTGTTAAAAGATCAAATGGTTGTAGAAGGGATTTAGGAGTTGACAGATTCTTGTGCATCCAAAGAAACACCGCGAAGTGAGATGCACGTAGTCAATAATTTGTATCAACAGAAGAAAACCAGAACAGAGATGAGACTTAACGTGCAGATATGAGAGTATGAGGTGAATCAAATTATTCTAGGTCTGGGATCTGATGTTAATGTTTTGACGAAACAGACATGGGAATTAATGGGTAAGTCAGAGCTACAGTGGTCACCTATTCAGTTAATGATGACAAATCAGCAAAAGATCTTCCTTACGGGAAGACTACCAGGGGTCATAGTGGATATTGAAGGAGTTCGAACTACTACCGATTTTGAAGTAATAGAGATCGTCGATGACAATAATCCTTATCCTGAATTACTTGGCCTTCACTGGAAATTTGACAATATGACCATAATTAATCTGAAGAAGAGACAAATGATATTTGAAGGAAACAATATGAGAGTTACTATTCCCTTGGATCCATTAAGAGGAGTAAGATACACATAACCAGTGAAAGAATAATAGTGCGCCGTTGACATAGACAATATATATCAAATGAAAATGAAAGAACAAGATTGTGTTAACCCCACTGCAGAGGGCAAGTTGAGTTGGGAGCGTGAGAGTTCTTGTATCTCATACTCGGAAGAAGAGTTGGAGACTTGAAAAAAGCATAATAGACTGCGTGAAGTATCCACAAGGCGTTGTGCAAAAATTACCAAATCAGTTCGCTGTATGATATCTGAGGTATGTAACCATGCATTCTTATGATGGCTTAGGTGATGTAAATACTTTTATTAATGATTATGAATAACAAGTTCCAGAAAATCAAAGGTTGTCAATCTTCAATATAGCCCTGAAAGCTACCCCTGCTAGATGGTGGAATGCACACAAGAAGAATATAGGAGGTTGGTAGGAATGTCGAACATTGATGTGGATAAGGTTTGGACAGATAGACACAAAGATGAAAATAAAACATGATGGTGAAACTAATAATTCTAGTTAGCATATCCAACGATGCACTACAACATGGAAAGAGATTCCACAATAAGAATGGGTACATGGATTCATTCATACATTAGAGACAATCCCTATGAATTGGTACCTAGAAACGAAGCTTCAACATGTTACCGTGAATTGGGTAGACATGGTTGATGGCTTCATATTAACATTCAACTTTGAGGACAATTTCCCATACATAGATTTGGTCCTTCAGACAGTGAAGAAGAAAATATTTGAGAATGTAACCTCACTGACATGGAAACAACCTAATTGGGCTGCGCAGATAGAAAATGCACTGGAGTGCTATAACCTTACTATTGATGAAGAAGAAGATCCTTGCAACATCGACATAACAGAGTCAGAAGGATATCACAAAGTAATTGGCCCTGAGCTAGAGATACTAGACATAACGAAGCCACTGAAGACCAAGAATGTAAACATAGGATCAGAGAAAGAACCCAAGTTTGCAATAATAGGAGACTACTGGGATGATGAGACAATCAATAAAGTTACAAAGTTACTTCATGAATATCAAAAACTGTTTCCCACCAAGTTTTCAGAGATGAAGGGTATAATAGGAGATGTAGGAGTCATGAAAATTCCCCCAAACCCTGATGTGAAGCTGGTCAAACAAAAACCTTACAGGCTGAACCTGAAGTATAAGGAGAAAGTTAAATAGAGTTTGGTAAGGTGATAGCAGCGAGAATTATTGAACCTGTAGAAGAATTAGAAAGGGTGATTCCTATGGTGGTGCAAGAGAAAAAGACTCAAGGACAAATTAGGACTTGTGTTGATTTGAGAAGTTGAATGATGCATGTTTACATGCTCCCTTCCCTACCGCTTTCAAAAATGAAGTGATAGATAATGTTGGAGGTCAAATATCTTACTCATTTACATATGGATTCTCTGGTTATCATTAGATTAGGATTGCACCTGAAGATCAGCATAAGACCACATTTGGTAGAGAATGGGGCTCATATCAATACACAATAATGTCTTTTGGATTAAAAAATGCCCCTGCTATATTTTCTAGGGTGGTGGTCGCAACTTTTACGAAATACATCCACAAGTTTTTAGAGATATATTTTGATTAATGGACATTGTTTGGATTGTTGAGCAAACATGTTGGAAGTTTAAGACTTATGCTCGACACATGTAGAAAATATCTGATTTCTTTGAACCTAAATATTTCATATTTTGTGTACCTTTTGGCATATTGTTCGGACATCTTGTTTGTAAGCAAGGACTAATGGTGGACCCTACTACGAATGCTATCATTGTGAACTTGCCTCCACCTAAGTCAATAAGACAACTTCACACTACGTTGAGACATACTGGGTATTACAGGAAGTTCATCAAGGGGTATGCTCAGATCACTGCCCCTATGGAGAAATTGTTGAAGAAGGATGTAACATTTTAGTGGAATGAAGAATGTCTGAAGAGCCTTGACATATTGAAAGAAAAATGATAGCTGCACCTATACTAGTGTTCCCTGATTAGAATAAAAAATTCCATGTCCGTGTAGATGCATTTTGTATAGCTTTGGGAGTGGTATTGACACAACCTAGTGCAGGAGAGATTGATAATCCTATAGCTTTATCAAGTGGAAAGTTATCTAAAGAAGAAAATAATTACACCACTACAAAAAGGGAAGAATTGACCATGGTGTATGCTTTGCAGAAGTTTAGACACTAATTCCTAGGGTCACACTTTAAAGTGTTTATAGATCATTTTGCACTAAAGTATTTGGTTAATAACCATGTCTTAGGAGGAAATATTCGCAGATAGTTACTGTTATTCCAGGAATATGACTTTGAGATCATTGTTAAACCAGGGAGATTGAATGCAGGATTTGACCATCTGTCAAGACTAGAAACAAGGGAAGAACCAACCAACATAGATGATTCTCTCTAATGCGCAATTATTTGCAATTAGAATGAAAAATGACTATTTCCAGATATCATTCAATTTTTTACCACAGGGATGACTCCTTCGTAGTATACTACGCAAGAAAATAAAGAATTAATGGTTAAGGTAGCTGAATTTTCATTAATCGCAGGATAGTTACATAAAATGAGACCAGATGAGATACTGCGTAGATATGTTCTTGAACATGAAAGACAGAGGATTCTAGCAGAGACTCATGGGGGCATAGCTAGTGGACACTATGAAGAAAAAGATACTACGCATAATATTTTGAGAGCATGATTGTGGTGGCTTACACTACATAAAGATGTGAAGGAGCACTGCAGAGCATGTGATGTGTTCCAAAGAACATGGAAGCCTTCCAGAATAAATGAGATGTCGTTGGTACCACAAGTTACATTGTAGGGCTTTGATAAGTGGGCCATTGGTTTTGTTGGACCCATGTTGGAAGTTTAAGACTTATGATCGACACAAGTAGGAAATATCAGATCTCTTTGAACCTAAAGAAATTCATATTTTGTGTATCTTTTCACATATTGTTGGAACATATTGCTTGTAAGCAAGGACTAATGGTGGACCCTACTAAGAATGCTATCATTGTGAACTTGCCTCCACGTAAAAATATAAGGCAACTTCACACTACGTTGAGACATACTAGGTATTACAGGAAGTTCATCAAGGGGTATGCTCAAGTCACTAGGCCTATTGAGAAATTGTTGAAGGATGTAACTTTTTAGTGGAATAAAAAATCTCTGAAGAGCCTCGAAAAAATGGGAGTTGAACCTATACCAGTGTTCTATGATTGGAATAAAGAATTCCATGTCCATGTGGATGCCTCTTGTATAACTTTAGGAGTGGTACTGGCACAACCTGGTGTAGGATAGATTGATCATCTTATAGATTTTGCAAGTAGAAAGTTATCTAAAGAAGAAAATAATTACACCGCTACAGAAAGAGAAGAACTGACCATGGTGTATGCTTTGCAGAAGTTTAGACACTATTTTCTGGGGTCACATTTTAAAATGTTTACAGATCATTATACACTAAATTATTTGGTTAATAATCCTGTCTTAGGAGGAAATATTTGCAGATGGTTACTATTATTCCAGGAATATGACTTTGAGATCATTGTTAAACCAAGGAGACTGAATGCAGGGCCTGGCCATCTGTCAAGGCTGGAAACAAGGGAATAACCAACCAAAATAGAGGGTAATCTCCCTGATGCACATTTATTTGCAATCAGAGTGACAGATCACCATTTCACAAATATCATTCAACTTTTGACCATAAGAATGACTCCTTCAGAGAATACTACACAAAAAAATAAATAATTAGTGGTTAAGGCAGTCGATTTTTCATTAATAGCAGGATATTTATATAATATGGGACCAGATGAGATACTGCACAGATATGTTCTTGAATATGAAAGAGATATGATTCTAACAAAGACTCATGGGAGCACAGCTGGTGGACACTATGCAAGAAAAGCTACTACGCAAAAGATTTTGAGGGTAGGATTGTGGTGGCATACACTACATAAAGATGCGAAGGAGTACTGCGAAGCATGTGATGTGTGTCAAAGAACAGGGAAGCCTTCCAGAAGAAATGAGATGTCGTTGGTACCACAAGTTACATTGCAGGGCTTTGATAAGTGGGCCATTGGTTTTTTTGGACCCATCAACCCACCTGGAGAGAGCACTGGTGCAAGGTACATAATTGCAACGACTAATTATTTGACAAGATGGGATGAAGCACAACTAGTGAGGCACTGCAGCGCAAAGAATGCCGTGAATTTTATTTTTGAGTACATATTGTCTAGATTTGGATGTTTGAATATTTTGATGAGTGACCAAAGTTCTCACTTCTTAAATAAGAGTACTGACGCATTGACTAAGGAGTTCCAAGTTTATCATTAGAAGAGTACCCCTTATCACCCTCAGGCCAATGGAACAATAGAAGCATTTAATAAGATTTTGGAGAATGCACTTACTAAGGTATTCAATGTGAATAGAGATGACCGAGACCTTAAAATTCCAGCAGTGTTATGGGCTTATAAGACCACATGTAAGAAGTTGATAGGTCAGACACCCTTCAGGTTAGTTTATGAACAAGAAGATGTGATTCCCATGGAGTACATCGTGCCTAGCGTAATGATTGCAGCTTTTACAGATATGGGATACCCTGATATAATAGAGGAAAGAATGTCGCAATTACTTGCTTTGGAGGAAGATATATTTATAACAGGATTCCATCAACAGGTACAGAAAGAAAGAGAAAAGTTCTGGCATGACAGACATATTAAGCATAAGAAGTTCCAAGTAGGAGACTTTGTTCTTATTTATAATAGTAAGTTTGTAAAGTTTCTAGGAAAATTCAAGATGCATTAGTTGGGCCCATACATTATCAAGCATATCACTGATGGAATTGCAGTTCAATTAGCAAAGTTAAATATAGAATTGGTTCAAGGAAGAGTAAATGGCAGCATATTAAAGTTGTATAGAGACAACTATGCCCATACAACTTCACTTTGAAGAAAGGAGAAAAGTCTTCGTGCCATCTGTAGTTGAAAATGGGCACTGGACTATAAACTACGTTGCAGAGAGAGCTTCAACATAGGAAATTACTGCGCGACATTTCAGATTATGTCAAAGTTCATAGGATTCTCAACGTAAGAGGGGTTGCTTCACTAAAATATGGGATGTGTCGAAGTTCGCCAGGAAAATATGATCGTTAAAATGGAAAGTTGTCGTTGAAACCCGCATAAAGATGCATTTATGAGGGCATATTGATCGGATCTAGAAATAGATATGAAATTAATGAACACAACCTGAGTGTGGGGTTAGAAATTCAGATTTGTTATAAAAGCCACGTCCCACCAATATTTGGCACTTTTTTGGCCTGAGAGTTCGAATATTTCTATTGCGGAGAAGTTGCATAAATTTTCGTTGCCGTATGTCTTCTGAGGATTCCTTTGAAGAAATTATTTGTCTATTTAGTGAGAAGGAATTAGCGGAAGTCATGGAAACATCATCTGATATACCTGCAACAACATCACCAAAAACTAGATGCGCACAACTGAGATCTCCTCGAAAGAAAATGACTAGAGAGGAGAGAACGAAGAGGAAACAAGAAAAGAGACTTGTTGAGCCTCAGAAAGAGCTCGAACATGTGTGAGATATTGAGGAAGAAACAGAGCGAATGCGAATGGAAAAAAATGGCGCAAAGTTTCTGTCACCTCTCCCAACGTATATTCCACCAAGAAAACCATATGAAAAACCAGCAATAGAGTCGAAGAACGCAAAGTATGGGACCTTCACACCTTTATTGTCGGAGTTGGTGCGATTTATTGGAGAAAACCTTGGAAATATTCTGCAGCTAAAGTTCGTGGACAATGATTTTAATGATAGAAAGAAATATCCGTAGTTCCCACCAGACAAATAATTAAAACAAGTGCACTACCCTGAGAGTGGTGTGACGTGGTTAGAATTACATCAATGGATGGCTGAATTGGAGCAGTCGAGCTTGTTGAATATGTTGAATGTGTCGCACTCCGACAAAATTCTAGGAAGCACAACTTGTGTGAGACAATTTCTCGTGGTGGTGCACGATGGATGCCTGTGGATGGGGAATATGATCCTTATCGACCCAATGTTAATATGGATAATCAAAACACTGCCTTATCAAGGGCTGAACTTCATAGAGGAGTTTTTTGGGAAATATTATGACATAGCCATAGTAGACAACATGAAGAAGAGGTTTGGATTGATCAAAGGGAAGAGAGGTTATGACATCAACTTGATCAATGATTAGGGAGTTCGCTTCGCAACACATATATTGGCTGGAAAAGTCACAAGGAAGTGTCGGGCTAATGAAGTCCCTGCACTAGTGGTCTCATTGGCTACACAGTGCGCTAATGGGGATCAATACAACTTGGCCACATATATATGCCAAGAGTTTTTCGACGATTGCTACGAGACTTAAGAGAAAGGTACTCCGTTTCACTATGCACGGTTAATTCTGATAATTGTGATGCTTGCATGGAGAGAGCAAGAAGATTCACAGTTCCCTCTAATAGCCTCATAAATTTTTGAAGCTACGTGATATGCCTCACTGAGGTATACCAGTGATCCGGTGTGAGAACATGATAAAATAATGTTTTTCATTTTATACCATTTGAACTTACACATGTTGGTGAACCAACACCCTCACCTTTCATTGACACTATACGAGCAGTATAGCTCTGTCGCGAAGTTTAAGGATGACTTCCACCTAATTTACATACAGGTTCTCAGGGACACATAGAAGACATGGAATCCCCTACCATATTTAGTGACAAAAGAAGACAATCTCCTAGCACATATACAACAAAGGCTAGTGGAGTGGATCATTGCGCTGGAGACACAGACGTAAGATACTTCAACAGAGTAGGACATGGCACATCTCAGGGGAGTGAATGGGAAGGATAAGGATGAGAAAGAGTTAGAACAATAGGAGAAATACAACAAGGGTCTCCAGGATCCTCCTGGAGGTGATGAGAAGAACAGAGAGTCGGGAAAGACAAACTGACCCATCTATCACAGAGAAGATGAAGGCACGTGTCGAAGTTACCACAAGAAGCAAAAAGAAGCAGAAGGAAAAAAAGACAAGGGACATAATGCCATTGGTCCCCATTGATGAAGACTTGGACCAGATTGGGAAAAAATTCAGGAAGCAACAACATAATCATGGAACAAGCTACAAGATCGCTATGCCGCAATTCTAACAAGTGTCACGAAGCGCATTGCAGAACTGAAGATATTGGCACAGACAGTGAGACAAAAAATGCATGTAGAGGAGAAACTTTTAGAGGAAATACCAGTAGAGCCTGCGCTTGGGGCGCAAATAGCGTTGATATTTGCTGGAGCCCTGCAATTTGATTCCGTTGAGGTACATCAACACGGAAAATAGTGGAGGTACGTGAATATAAACATCGTAGCAGTGCCACTTAAGAGATTAGAGAAGCTGCATCAAGAGATCATAGATGCGCTGAAGCAGCGTGAACAACTCACTTCGTAGTTACAAATTCAGGTAGAGAGAGAGTGAGTTTCTTGTTATGCGGATTAATCTCTCTTACAGACAATAGCGATCTCCCTAGTATTCTACGAATAGCTAGAAAAAAACATCCATTTGGAAAACTTTTTCTCTAGACTAATTGTAATTCAGAATTATTATAAGCAAAGAGAGAGGACATGCCCCTACCTTGAAATCTAACGTTCGATGCAGTTTTCTATCCAGTTGCTCCAAAGAGGCTTTTTCAGTAAGTAGAACTTGCAATCAAGGACAAGACAAAATAATCAAAGCATCTACAACATATAATAATCAAGAAAAGCTAATGTAACTTAGTGATCAAGGAGTCTAAGTATTGATGTTATTCAATAAGAACAAGAACAACCCAATGAGAAAAATAGATCCATATGTATTATCTTGAATGAAAAGAGTAATCTTACAACCTGATGCCTTGATGTCATACAGATTTCTCCCGAGGTCTTGAACAATCGTTCCTCCTTAAGCTTGACAAGCCTTCCTCTCTAGATACCAGCATGGAGTTATGGACATAAGGGTGTGATCATTCTCATGCCAACAACAACTAGTGTAGAAAGTATGCACTCTTGAGAAATATCTTCAGCAATACCTTTACAATTTCAACATCTATAATCTATATCTACCCTTCAACTTGAAACTTGAGATCAATTTATAGGGAAATGTAGGTAGTTTCAGTTCCATGAAGAGGGGGATGGATTCCGCTCATGAAGGGATTTGAGCTCCATGGACCAAGGTATAAGTTCTATGAGTGGAGGGATAAAGATCGATCTGATCACGCCTCTAGAAGCTTCCAGTTGGGAGAATATTCGACCAACTAGGCTTATAGAATTTACATTTTTTTTTATTCAACTTTTTACAGGGGTCCGCAGGTTTTAGTAGCAGAATGTGCGAGGGTTATTGCAGTTTATAGACCAAGTATCCGCGAACCCGCAGAGAAATGCTAGAAAAAGTGTGGAGGTAGACTTTTAAGGGTTTTAAAGAGGTTTTCTCAATTTCCAAGACTTGGTTTAGGAACATTAGGATTTTTAACTTCTAAGGGAGCACAATATAGGTAGTGATAAACCTATATGGACAGTACAATTTCATGGTGACAAAATAACGTGTAACAGATTTCTCCCTAAAGTGCGAAGTCTGAGGTTATTTTGAAGAGTGAAGTGCTTTATCATTCCGAGGATTGGATTGGAGGCACTAGTCGAAAACCTATAAAAAAATTCAATGAATATATATATATATATATATATATATATATATATATATATATATATCATCGCTAAGGTAGACATTCCCATACTCATATCAAAACTAACTAAATGTTCTGGTACATATATGGTTTCAATATTACATTAAAGTAGACATAGTATGGGCACAACCATTTGTCATGAGTAGTCTACTGTATCATGAATAATAAAAATTCTCGCAGCTTGGATGATGGAAACTAGACCCAGGGTCTTGATTTCCGCTTTTGGAACTAGTACAAATCTATCCATGCGTTTGATTGTGTCGAAGTCGAACATGGTAGAAACCACTTGATTACCGGTCAATGATGTGAACCGTTAACAAGTGTGAGAGAAACCACCAATAATGATAATGGTTCTCAAAGTACTCCTGTACAATCCATGAAGTGTGAATGAATTATTTGTAGTAGAACACTCATAGAATCATTTGATCGAAGGTCAATGATGCAATCTATTGTCGAAGGCGAGAAATATGCCATTAGGGCATGCAGATCCCAAGTCACTGATAGGATTCTAGATCAACTTTCTAGATGATGAGTTGATGTTGATAGAAAGTGATCCGTCGCAGGAAAGCCCACAACATGAAACCATTAAATCAAGTTTTGAAGAATTTTTTGCTAAGACTGACTCATGGATGGTCAACGTGAATGGAGACAAATGTTTGCAATTAATGGTTTATTTGAAGTCTCTCTTGAACACATAACGACATTGAAAATGGTTTGGCAGCGTTTGACCTAAAGCTAATACCCAAAAACCGGTTGAAGAATTTAAATGTGGTTCGATTAACTGTTAGAAAAAGTATTTCCCAACCCAAGTACAAGTGTGACAAAGTGTCGTGTTCAAGAGTGGCATGCTGCTCTCTAAACAAAGGTGACAACTGGATTTTTTTTTCTCTCTTTTCCCCCCACCAGTACCGGAAAGTACCTCTTTATTTTTGACAAGCTTGAGGATGATAACATTTGCTTGTTTGTATAAGCTCATCCTTCGGATGAGTCCATCTTAGTATTAAAATCAAACCCTAAGAAGGAGTGGTTCGGCTCTGTTTGTAATCGACGGGTCCTTTACTGTTAAATTTTAACGAGTCTAGTATAGGAGAAACTCGACGTTTTTCAGTTTTAGGGAGTCGGAAGAAAAACATAAGGAAACTCCGTGGTTGTTCTTTTTCGTAAATTTAGTCTCTCAGGCCCAAAAAATGATAAAATAATGTAGGAGAGAACTCTATTGACCATTATTAGTCAACGTATACCTTTTTCGTAATTAGTCCATTTCAGTCTGGAAAAGGGGTAAACTTATACTGAAAGGACGACTGTTCATTTACTTTAACGAGTTCAAATAGTCAAGTACTCAAAAATATTTTCATATTTCGAGACTCTGAAAAGTGCTTAAAAGAGAACTCTAAGGTTTTGATTTTTTATAAATATAAAGAGTTCGAAAAAGTGATAAAAGTATACTCAGTTGGCTGACTTTCAATTTAATTTACGAGTAGGAAAAGATGGAAAGAACTCGACATTTTCATGTGTTTTATGAGAATGAAAGATAACAAAATAATCTCGAGATTTTCATGAGTTTAATGAGTCTTGAAAATAATAACCGAAATGGACTCAAGATAGTTTTCATTTTTATACAAGCTTGAAACATAGGAAAAATTGTGCTTGAGATAAGTTTCAATGCCCCCCAAGCGTAACCTGCAAGAGCATATGCCCCCCAAGGTTCATTTCATTCACCTAAGTGGACTACTGGTTACTAATAGGTGGATGGAATGAAGATTCATTTACAAGATCAGATGAAAGACTCGACTTGAAACTTACGTGATCTAATCAAAGACTCGACTCAATTAAGAGAGGATTTGTTTCATTTTTTAATGATCTTGACACAAGAAAAGAACTATGCTCATTGCCTGATTCATTTTTTAATGAGGTTGACACAGTAGAAGGAACTCTCTTCATGGGGAACTTGTTTCATTTTTAATGAGGTTGACACAGGAAAATAACTCTCCTCATTTGGATCCTTGATCATGGCTTCCAACTAGAAGAAACATGTCAAGGTACACACCTCAATCATAGTTTCCAAGAGGTCTTCATCAGAAGGAAGAATAATTATCTGGAAGGAACACATGTCAAGGGACTCAATAGGGATAAGGACATATTGTTAAAATACCCCCATAGGGTTAACCATGTCAATTACCGGATCTAAGTCAAAGGAAGTCGAGCAAACAGTGAGAGGCTCGCTTGCATCGGTAACTAAAAACATGGGACTAGTTGCCACATAATTAACTTGTAGCGGGGTAGATACCACTTCAGTATAAGGAAAATTTAGGGATGTCGGATTATTGATAGTCAAATAAAGACTAACGAATGAAAGCTGGTCAACAATCACAATGTTTCCATTGTGAGGGAAAGACATTATGCGAAAGAGTGTCGATACGACAACTTTCATTACATAGACATAGTCTCGCCCAAGGAGAAAATTAAAATCCAAGGGGCCTCAGACTACCATAAGATCAATACAGACAGTTTTACCTTCCAAGGTAATAGTAAACGTAGGAAGGATCCCTAAAGGTTCACTAATGGTTCTGTTAAAAGCTGACATATTCTGTGTAACATGCACAAGCTGAGGGGAACCCAAAGCTTGCCAAGCAGTTAAGGATAAAATACTAACATAAGCACTTTCATCTACTTTTTTGCGACACACATTCTTACCATAAGCCTTCACAATGATTTGGAAAGGGATGGAGGAAGGAAGACTAGGTTCTGTCAGTCTATTCCAATCAAAGGAAAAAACCTCAGTGCTTGGAGGGGGTTCTATAGAAACATGTGAAATGCCCCCTGGCGTAGAAGAATCTGATGTAATAAGAAGAACCTGAGTGGTATAAATTTCACTCTCTATAAGGAGAGTGGGATCGACCGAATGTGAAATCAAGTCGACCACTTGATCAAATAATGGATCATCAACCTAAGTGATATGAGTTTCACTCTCCAATGGAAGAGTGGGATTGACTGTACTTGGAATTAGATAAATCACTTCGTCGATTGACGGTAGGTTGGGAGGAAGTTTACGGTAACCAGTTGGAAGTTTTTGTTGTGGAATAGTAAGGTTTTCCAACAATTTTGAGGCTTCATCCATGTGAGGGAAAATGTGAGTTTGATGACTCCCTTTGCATAACCTACAAGGAAACCTAACTTTATCCTTTTTCCCCAGAATCTGACAATCACTGGTTGATGGATCAACAATAAGTTGATGGGATTTTTCTGACCATACTTCCAAGACCTTAGAAACACTAGGACAATTGATAAGGAAGTGGTCACCCTTATAAAGTTTGCAAGGGTATTTGGGTTTGCGATGCATGTTGGAGGTTTCCTCAACATTACTAACACTTACAGCCATGGTTGGTTGGTTGAATTCTTTCTTACCTTGCTTCTTCTTCTTCTTCTTAGCCACCTGGTTACTAGCGTCAAGGATTTTACCAAGCGAATAATAAGAAAGGGAGGAAGACATGTTGGGTGAAGAAGGTAAAGGGTCAACATGAGGTCGGTGATGTTGAGATGGTGAACTCTGTTAAGATGAAGCATCCGGTTGAGGTGGAACAATTTGAGTATTCGAGGTCAACGAAGTTAAAAATAAACATACTGGTAAACCTATGGTAAATCTAGGTAATGACAATGTAGCCATATAAGGAGGATCAACATTTCCAAAGCAAGGAAAAACACTAGGATTATCGTTAAGAGGGGTTCTTTGGTTGGTAAATTTCGGAATTGTTGCCATTAGATTCATCTTCATTGAATTTTATTAATAATTTACATTAACAATTCAAATTCACAATCCACACTTAAGGTATCTAAAAAGTAAAAACAAACAAATGAACACACATTATCAAATCTAGGAGTCAAACCACAAAAAAAAAATGTTTTCACAATAAAAACACTAGTTGGTGATGAAATCCAACGTCGCAGAAATTAATGTGAAAAACTGGAAGTTGGAATAGTTACCCTGACAACCTGCTTAATGAAACAGTCTGGGTCAAGTAACTTCACTATGCCATCTCGAAGTGAAGAATACCCTCCGAAAAGTCCAAGTGAGTCTAGTCAACATCTGCTCCACGTACAGTGGGACCTTCCCTCCACCATCACTTTGGGAAAAATCCTAAAGACTATGGCTACTAAGGTCACCAACTGAGACAATTTCACCTAGGGGAATAGTCTACGATCTGATATACACGCAAGGGCAGAGTATCAAGCTCAATCCCCTTGAAAGCTTCTCGACATGGTAAATCTAAGGTTTGCTAACAAGTGACCCAAGGCTCCTTGACAATGGTTAATATGAGGTTTACCATTTGTATTACATGCACATCTTCTATCTTTGCCAATGAGATATATACGATTACCTCACTGGGCCGGACATGATCTCGTGCTTGACTCTTTTAAGAAGAGCTTCCCAGAGCACAATTGCAACAATTAGAAATTTTCCTTACCGCAAGATACTATTGTTTGTTTAGTTTCTTTGGAAAGTTAACTACACCCTATTCTAAAACAATAATTCTGAACTAGATTGGTGGAAAGAGCTCTAGAAAATGTAAAAAGTTATAGATGAATTTTACTAAGCGCTGTGTTATTTGGGCTGTTATTACTCAAAGGGTAAATGGATATGAAACCAATGGTGTTATGAATTGACCAAAAACTGAATGCAATCGAATATGATAATGTAATCTTTTCGATTCGATGAATCACAACTAAAGTAAGGAGAGAGATTCCATTCACTTCCAACAATTAAAAAATTGATAAATAAGAGAAAATATAACAAATTCTCTAATGCACTAATTTCATAAAAAAAAACTATGCTAATCAATTCCGATTTATATTTTTATGTTTTTAAAACAAGCATGTAAATTCAAATCAAAGAAACTGATCTAAATCTATGATTGATTTTTCCAAAATGTAAACTATGCACAATTCACTTGAAAACTATGCAAATGTCATCTATGCACATTTTTCATTCATATTCTGAAAATGAGAATTATAACTATGCAAATGTCATATATGCAAGAGAATTCTCGTACACAAGATGATTCCAACTAAGTGAAAGAACAACAAGACTATTATCCTTCACTAATGTAATCTAAAGAACCAATCAAGTGTAAGTAAAGAAAATTGGGTGAGAATTCCAAAGGTCAAAAGTAAAAACACTCAAAGGCGATTAACACTCAGATGCAATTTAGCCCCCCCCCCCCTCCCCCCCCCGGCGAATGAGGGGAGATTTGTTTTCGCAAAAACAAAAGCAAAAAGATGCAAAATTGTTAAGAGACTGAGACAAACTTCAAAATATGACCAAATGAAATCAAATTAAGAATTTATCAAAAAAGAATATTCAAAACACCCAATTAACTTAACAAAGATTGATGAGGCTGTCAATGGATCAGGGAAAACTTGAAGAATCGGGTGATTTGGCTCTAAAAAAGAGAAATTTAATTTTTCAAAAATTTTCCAGGGGTCCGCAGTTTCTAATGGAAAACAGAGCGGATCCGCACTGTTCTGAACTAAAACCTACGGAGGTTGCCGCACTGTTTTCTGCTGAAAACCGCAGAGGCAAGGAAAAACTCTGAAAAAATAAATAATCAACTTTCTTTTTTAGGGGTTCTTAAAAGTTATATTCCCAACCCGAATAAGAGAATTTAAAATCTTAAAATTAAAAATGAAAATAAATAAGAAAACTAAGTTCTAGATTCCCCATCGGAGTCGCCATTTTGTTATGTGGATTAATCCCTCTTACGGACAAGAGTGATCTCTCTAGTATTCTACGAATATCTAGAAACAAACATCCATTTGGAAACCTTTTTATCTGAACTAATTGTAATTCAAAATTATTATAAGCAAAGAGAGAGGACATGCCCCTACCTTGAAATGCAACGTTTGATGCAGTCTTTTATCCAGTCGTTCCAAAGAGGCTTCTTTAGTAAGTAGAATCCGCAATTAAAGACAAGACAAAAGAATCAAAGCATCTACAACATATAATAATCAAGAAAATCTAATCCAAATTAGTGATCAAGGAGTCTAAGTATTGATGTTATTCAATAAGCACAATAACAACTCAATGACAAAAAAAGATCCATATGTATTATCTTGAATGAAAAGAGTAATCTTACAACCTGATGCCTTGATGTCATACAGATTTCTCCCGAGGTCCTGAACAATCGTTCCTCCTTCAGCTTGACAAGCATTCCTCTCTAGATACCAGCATGGAGTTATGGACATAAAGGTGTGATCATTCTCATGCCAACGACAACTAGTGTAGAGAGTATGCACTCTTGAGAATTCTCTTCAGCGATACCTTTACAATTTCAGCATCTACAATATATGTCTACCCTTCAACCTGAAACTTGAGCTAAATTTATAGGGAAATGGAGGTAGTTTCCGTTCCATGAAGAGGGGGATGGATTCCTGTCATGAAGGATTTGAGATCCATGGACCAAGGGATAAGCTCCATGAGTGGAGGGATAAAGCTCGAACTGATCGCACCTTTAGAAGCTTCCAGTTAGGAGAATATTCGACCAGCTTGGCTTCTAGAATTTACTTTTTCTTTTATTCGACTTTTTACTGGGGTCCGCAGGTTTTCGTAACAGAACGTGCGGGGGTTACTGCAGTTTATAGACCAAGTATCCGCAAACCCACAGGAAAAGGCTAGAAAAAGTGTGGAGGTAGACTTTTAAGGGTTTTAAAGAGCTTTTCTCCAATTCCAAGACTTGGTTTTGGAACATTAGGGTTTTTTGCTTCTAAGGGATCACAATATAGGTAGTGATAGACCTATATGGACAATCAAATGTCATGGTGACAAAATAACGCGTAACACTTCCCTGAAGCAGAAACTCGACCAAGCGATCCAGAAGAGGGATCAGGAAGTACAACAACAACAAAAGTTGAAGGAGGTGGTTGAAGCTACATGCCATGAGGTTCCAGACCTTGATGTCCGAGAAGAGGAACCAATGGAGGAAAAGTTCGTGAAGCTCAACCTTGCAGTAAAAGGATACAATGATAAGATCACAGACGTGCAATTTACATATGAGATGAAGATCAACGAATTATCGATAAAGTTACAACCAATCACACCAGAGGAAGTGTGAGGGCAGATGGAGGCCAAAATCTTTGCAACAGTGGAAGATTGTGGGAAGCTATTGGATGAGAGCTTACAAATTTGGACTTCGCTGCAGGAAGATCCAAATGCATAGAGACTACAAGAGTATATTCAATAGAATAAAAATATCTGGAGGAAATTCGGGTAACTGTGAGAACTTTACCAATCTTAAAAAATCTCGCAAAGGTAAATGAGGGAAATGCCCTCTAGAAGAAGATAGAGGAGCTGAGGAAGGAAGAGCAGATTCTGAAAGAGAGAACTCAACCATGACAGGATGAGTTTCTCCAAATTTCCCAAGCAGTGGATGAGAAGCTTGTTGAGATTGCAACAAGATGATGAGCTTAGTGGAAAGAAGTTGCCTTCACTAAGTGGGCCCGCAGGCTATTTTTGGTGCACAGTCTATTTTTAGACTATGTCTATTTTTAGACATGTCGATCATATTATATGAGTTGCAGGATGATATTTGTGGATGGATGGTCAAGTTGGAAAAATAGATGGACTTCTATTTTTAGACATACTGGGCGGAATCTATTTTTAGATTGTCAGTCTAAAAATAGATATGTCGAATATTATTAGCTCTTAATAATATTTGGACTATAAACATTATCTTATTCTCTTGGAGCACTTCAGTTAAGTGCACAGATGTGGCACAGGAGCTGACAGAAGGAATTACACTATTCCTGAGAGTTAAGTGGAGCTATTGCATGGAGAATTCAGTTAGAACTCATGTAACAGAGTTTGGTGGAGTTGTAGAAGTAGTTGGTGGAGTTGTGTTCAGTTTAACTCAGTGAGACACAATTGAACTAGTTGTATCTAGTCTCACTGATTGATACACTAGTGAGAGTGGTGTGAATTAATTAATAATTAATTTAGTAATTAGTAACTCATTAATCAACTGAAGAATACATCAGTTAACTATAGTGCATGGATAGTTTCAGTGGAGACCAGTGGAGAGGTAAGTGAAAGAGCAAGTGTGACTATCAGTTGTGACTATAATTTTGCATGAGTTTGCACCACAAATTGATGGAGATGCCAATGAGGATTGCGCAGTGCAAGCCAGGTGGTTTCGAGTTCATTCAGAGCCATCAGAGTAGTAGAGGCAAGCTAGCAGGTGGCAGAGGATCGGTGCATGGATTTTCTAGATTAGGACCTGATTAGTGTGTAGCGATTGTATTGTACTGAGAGCTTGTGAGAAGCTTTGTATGAAGATTGTTACATGATCTCTATGACATATATTATATACAAATAGTTGGGGTTTTTAGCTTTAGGATTTCTCGTAAATCAATGTGTTAATGTGTGTGAAATTTTTATGGTTTTAATGTGTGCATGCAATTGATTTAATTTCCGCATATGATGATCAATGGTAGAAGAGATTTTGCATTGTGCATGAAGTTAAAATAGTGTGTGATAAGGAGAATCTTGGATGTATAATGCATTATTTATATAATTTATACATGGTATCAGAGCTATATTGGTCATTGGAGCAATTGCAAAGCATTGAAGCGATTGAGTTTTGTGCTGGTGGAATTTGAATTTGCAGCAGTGTTTTCTTGGTGTCGAAGTTGAGATGTCTTTCAACAGACTGCGATTGGAGTATGCCCTTGAGGGCATCTCGAATTATATTGCATGGAAGGACAAGATGGAGGTGGTGCTGGAGGATAATGGGTTGAAGGAGTTCATAGATGCATAAATTCCAAAACCTGCTTCTAGCGATGCTGCCGCACTTGACGCATGGCAAAAGAAGACCACAAAATGCTAAAGGATTCTGTTGGAAGGTGTGAAGGATCACATAGTGTCCAGCCTTCATGGTAAAGCTTCTCCATTCTTGATGTGGAAATCTTTGACAGACTTGTTCCAAAGCAAGAGCGACTAGAGGAAGTTGGCGCTCAAAGACAAGCTCAGAAAAAAAAATGGAGAAGGGCGAAAGTATACCCAAGTACCTCACGAAGTTTGTCCAGTGCAGGGATGAGCTGGGAAGTGTGGGGGTTATTGTATATGAAGAGGATTTGGTGAGCTTGGCTCTCCTTGGGCTTTCGAAGAGTTGGCATTCCTACTAGGACTCTGTCAATGGTTTGGAGAAACTGCCAGGATGAGAGTGACTTTGGTAAGATCTTGTGTAGGAGGAGATAAGGCAGAGTACCAGGGATGGATCTTCATCGAAGAATGAAGATGAAGAAAATTTCTCTTTGGCTGCCAAAGCAAGGCAAGGGAAAAGCAAGAAAAATAATTCTCAATCCGGTGCGAAAGGCAAGAAGCAGGACATGTCCAAGGTGAAGTGCTTTCACTGTCACCAACACGGACATTACGCCACTAATTGTCCACAGAAGAAGAAAAATAAATAGGCTGCTGGATCTGTAGCTGGAGAGGCCTTAGCCTCACAGTTTGAGCTGGATTTTTCATTGATTGCATGCTTGGTCTCAAGTGTGATGGGTTCAGTGTGGTTTCTTGACAGTGGTTCGTCTTTCCATATGACCAGAGACAAAGATTTGTTTACTGATCTCGATGAGAAGGATCTTGGAGTGCACATCGAGATGGGCGATGATGGTAGATACAGTGCGACTGGTATCGAGACCATTTCCTTTGAGAGGGAGTTTGGTAAACCTTTCAAATTGAAGGATGTCATGCATGTTCCAGGATTGAAGAAGAATCTGATCTCTGTGGCTATGTTGGAAGACAAGGGATATGATGTTGTCTTTAGCGAGGGAAAAGATTCCCTGCGCAGTAAGGCAACTGGTGAAACCCATAGGATAGGGGTTCGAGTTAAGAACCTTTATCAGTTGCAGGTAGATGGCTACGCAGCAATGGCAGGCAAGGCAGAAGGAGTGGTGAGCCGGGATGAGGGCGAGCTATGGCACAGGAGATTGGGCCATCTTCACCATGGTGCTTTGAAAATTTTGTAGCAGATTTCTACTGGGCTTCCCAAGGGTACACTTGCGTAGTCAGATCAGTCCAAGGGATGTACTTTGGGAAAATTTGTGAAAGCCACCTTTCATGAGAAGGATAGTCGCGCCACGACGATCCTTGAGATAATTCACACAGATGTGTGTGGACCTTTCTCAGTAGCTTCAACAACAAAGCACAGGTATTATGTGATATTTGTTGATGACTTTTCTCGTAAGTGCTGGATCTTCTTCATGCAGAAGAAGAGTGAGACATACTCAAAGGTTTGTGAGTTAAAGGCACTGGTGGAGAAAGAGTCGGGGAAGCAGGTGAAGGCTCTTATGAGAGATAATGGTGGTGATTTCATCTCTGGAAAATTCAAATACTTTTGCAGCGCAAAAGGAATTCGAAGAGAGCTCATAGTGCCTCATAACTCACAGCAGAATGGGGTCGCGGAGCAAAAGAACAGAATGATTGTGGGTGCTGCACGGGCGATGTTGCATGATCAGGGCCTTCCCATACACTTGTGGGCTGAGGCATGCAACACTGCGGTTTTGTGCAAAACCGTTTTCCTCATAGAGTACTTGGCATGAGTACACCCGAAGAGGCGTTTTCTGGTAAGAAGCCTGATATTTCTCATTTGAAGATTTTTGGCTCACCTGTTTACATTCATGTGACGAAGGATGCTAGGAAGAAGTCGACGACCGCGCAGGTTGGGATATTTTTGGGGTACACCGATACACCCCACAACTATCGTGTGTATTTTCGAGGAGCGCCGAAGACCTGTGCGGCGGGATATCAAAGTTCATGAGGAGAAAGCCATGAAGTTGTTGCTTGAGAGGGAGCTACACTTGCATGCAGATGAAGAGCTATTAGTTCCTAAGGATGAGCCTTAGGATGTGGATCAGCCACAAGAGGAGGTTCATGGAGTGGAATAAACCACTTATGCAGCGCCAAACATCATAGGGCTGAAGCGCACTACAGAAGCTGAGCGATTGAATCTTGATGCAGCGCAAAATGTAGGAGCCCCTACATCACAGCACAGACAGAGACAATCACCTGACTGATTTATTGGATACATGGCTCTAATGAGCAAGTGTATCGTGACGGAGCCATCCTCTTTCGAGGAAGCTATGGAGGACCCTGCATGGGTAGATGCCATGGTGGAAGAGTATGATTCGATTGTCAGAAACAGTGCATGGGAGATTGTCCTAAGGCCGGAAGGGAAATTAGTGGTAGGTTCGAGATGGATCTACAAAGTGAAGCAAGCTGCTGACGGGAGCATTGAGAAGTACAAGGCAAGATTTGTTGCCCGGGGCTTCTCACAGATTGAGGGGATCGACTATGAAGAAACCTTTACACCTGTCGCAAGGTATTCTTCCATATGGAGTATCTTGGCTCTCTCAGCGCAGATGGGTTGGCACATTCATCAGATGGATGTGAAGACTGCATTCCTCAATGGAGTCATTGAGGAGGAGGTGCACATAGAGCAGCCTGAAGGTTTCGAAATCTTCAGCAGTGAGTCGCATGTGTGTAGGCTCAAAAGAGCGCTGTATGGGCTGAAACAAGCACCTCATGCTTGGTACACACAGATAGACAGTTATTTCACTGGACTTGGTTTTACCAAGAGCGAGGCAGATCCCAACCTGTACCAGATAGTGGTTGAGGGTAAGTTGCTGATCATTGTAATTTATGTATATGATTTGATACTGACCGGTGATGAACAATTGATACTCTCATGCAAGGCTGATCTTGCAAAGGAGTTTGAGATGAAGGATTTGGGCCTCCTTCATTATTTCCTAGGATTGGAAATTTGGCAGCGTGATGATGGACTGTTTGTGTCTCAAGGCAAGTATGCCCGGGAGATATTGGAGAAGTTCAACATGCAAGGCTGCAAGCCTATCGACACTCCTCTTCCTGGTGGTTGAAGGAAAGAGGATGCTACATCGGCAGAGGTAGTGGATGCCACTGTTTATTGACAGTTGGTTGGTTCGCTCATGTATCTAGTAAATACACGACCGGACATATGCTACGCAGTTAACCAGATTTCACAAGCTATGGTTAAGCCTACAAAGCTCTTTTGGAAGGCAGGCAAGCATGTATTGCGCTATATTAGAGGCACATTGGGATATGGTCTATGGTACAGACAATGGGATGAAGTGAGACCGCATGGCTTCGATGTGATGCAAACATTGGGATGGAGCCCAAATCTTATCGCAAGAGCACATCCGGGGAGGGATTTAAATATTGGGTCTACGTTTTGGTACAACAGGAAACAAAGATCCGTGGCACTCAGTTCAATGGAGGCCAAGTATATGGCAGCAAGTTTGGCTGCATGCGAGGCTATATGGATGAGGAAGATCCTGGTCGAGTTGTTCGGTTCACACTTAGATCCTACTATGATATATTGTGATAATCAGAGTTGCATTAAACTGTCGGTTAATCTAGCATTTCATGATAGATCTAAACACATTGACATTCGGTACCATCATGTCAGAGATTGTGTGCAGTGGAAGATCATGTTACTTTCTTACATTCCTACGGAGGATCGGGATGCTAATATCTTGACGAAGGCGCTCACTAGGAGCAAATTCGAATACCATAGAGGTAGGATCGGGGTGGCAGATAATCCCTATATTGTTGAGAGGGAGTGTTGAGATTGGTAACAAGATGATGAGCTTAGTGGAAAGAAGTCGCCTTCACTAAGTGGGCTCATAGGCTATTTTTGGCGCAAGTATATTTTTAGACTATGTCTATTTTTAGCCATGTCGATCATATTCTATGAGTTGCAGGATGTTATTTTTGGATGGTTGGTCAAGTTGGAAAAATAGATGGACTTCTATTTTTTGACATACTGGGTGAAATCTATTTTTAGATTTCCAGTCTAAAAATAGATATTTCTAATATTATTAGCTCTTAATAATATTTGGACTATAAACATTATCTTATTCTCTTGAGCACTTCAGTTAAGTGCACAGATGTGGCACAGAGCCGAAATGAATTACGCTATTCTCGAGGGTTGGCGGAGCTATTGCATGGAGACTTCAGCTAGAACCTGCGTACGTAGTTTGCGGGAGTTGTAGAAGTAGTCGGTGGAGTTGTGTTCGCCTTTAACTCAGTTAGACACAATTGAGCTAGTTGTATCTACTCTAATTGATTGATACCTCAGTGAGATAGTGAGAGTGGTGAATTAATTAATAATTAATTCACTAATTAATAACTCATTAATCAATTGAAGAATACATCAGTTAACTACAATGCATGGCAGTTTCAGTGGAGACCAGTGGAGAGGTAGGTGAAAGAGAAAGTATGACTATCAGTTGTGACTATAGTGATGCATTGATTGCACCCAACACTCAGTGGAGATTCCAATTAGGATTGTGCAGTGCAAGCTTGCTGGATTCAAGTTCATTCATAGCCATTCTTCAGCAGGGATTGCGTAGTAGAGGCAGGCTAGTAGATGGCAAAGATCGGTGAATGGATTTGCAAGCTCAAGCTTGATTAGTGTGTAGCGATTGTATTGTACTGAGAGCTTGACATGTTCAACTTTGTATGAGGATTGTTACATGATCTCTATGACATATATTATATATAGATATTTGGGGTTTTTAGCTTCAGGCTTTCCCGTTAAACAACTGTGTTAATGTGTGTGAATTTTTATGGTTTCATGTGTGCATTGAAATTGATTTAATCGTAAGGCGATGATTAATGGCAGAAGAGATTCTCAGACAGCATGAAGTTAAAATAGTGTGTGATTAGGAGAATCTTGGATGTATAATGCATTATTTATATAATTTCTTCAAAGCTTAAAGAGCTTTGATAGAGAGAGAAGGCAATGATGTAGAAGGCTATGGGACCGACGACATACATTGTCAAGAGAAAGTGGCAGGGAAGAGACGAGGGTCACAAACATTCTGGCGCAGTTCAACAACGCCTACAACAACATTGCAAGAACATCAAAGGAAAATCGACTAAGTGACTCGGGATGAGTCACACATGTGAGTGTTGGGGGCTTGTTGGGCTAAAACCAAACTTGGCCTAGATTTTTGCTAAAGAATTCACATTTTGTGGGGTGGAGCACGTAGTGTGCAACATAACACATTTTGAGGAATTAAATATGTACAATGTCATAAAGGATTCAGGGTCGAAGCCCCTCCCTTTTGTAAAAGAGCACGATTTTGTAAGGGATCAATGGTTTTGGGGCCATAGTTGCTTGTTTTAATGAATCCATGGTATTTGGACCATGGTATTTTGATGATGTACTACAATGTAATAATATATATAGGGTAAAATTTTAAGACGAGAATCATTAGTTTTTTATCGAGATTAGAGTTATGGGTGAATTATTATTGTGATCTATAATTTGGTAGTGAAGGAGAGGCTCTATAGCTAAGTGCACAGAGGGCAGGAGAAGAGTCTCAAGATGAGTGCGCAGTCCAAGGACTGGTTTTTTTTCAAAGATTCATTATATTAAGCAATAGTTCTTGTGGACATAGCCCTACACTGGGGTGAACCACATTAATTTTGGTGTTCTTTTGTGATTGATGTGTATATTTTCTTATTATATGTTGTAGAATAACAATTATTACAGTTGCATTTTACTTCAACACAGTGATGGTTTATGGTTTTATATGGCATGTTTAAGTGATTAATCTGATGCAACGAGGTGATTTATAAGTGTTATGAATAAGATAACATAATAATACCACATCTCATAGCCCTTCTCGTTTCACCCAAAAATTTTCATAATTTCAACTTGAAATGTGTCAAATTTTTCCTTTAAAACTGATTAGGTTACAAGGCATAATGAAATGATAAATTTTATGATGAACTTAGGTTTTAATTTTTGTCTTAGGATGTTAGAAATAAGCCTAAGCCACATCAAAAGAATAGGTTTTGAGTAGATACCTTGAAGTGTCCTAAAATCCTAAATCTGGCCATCTGTCAAAATCTATCTGAGTCCACAACAAATTTAGTACAAAATTAACAGAATTCGCTATGGAAACACCTAGTAGTTCCGTAGCAAAACTGACACTTGTCAAATGAAATGTGATACGAAAACTGTGTCAGTCTATAACGATTTTCTCCATAATGATGAATGGTTAATATTTGAGAGTTTCAAGGACATGTTGCCAGAGTAAAGTCATCATTCAAAAGTTACGCATTTTCTAACATCAGCCACCATTTTTCTAATGCCATCTCATTCCGCTTTTCAAATGATCCTTGATTCCTCTTACTCTATTTTTCCACTTTTGTAATTTTCTACCAAAGTAGCTTTCTGTTAGTTAAATCTCTAGCATAAACCTTTTTGCTATATCCGTTTCCTTCTACCATAATAGCTCGTTGTCATCAAGGGTTTTTTCCTAAACAGGTGTAAAGATACAAAGAAGGCCACCGCTGCATAACATAAGAAATGGCTACACCAAAGAAGGTTTATAAAGGAGTTCTGTCGTTTAAGTATGAACCTACAAATCCAAGTTTGGTCATGGAAGATCCATATTTCGTTGAGATATTTACAAAAGTAGGTTGCATTCAGTTCTGCCAAAAGTTGCAAGGTCATCACCAGCAGGTATCACAAGACTTCGTACTCAATTTCAAAGGCACATATACAAAGGTCGGTTGTATTCATGTTCCAATTTCACCAAATAACATTTCAAAAGCAACAGGGATTCTGAGGATTGGAGAAGAATAGTTTAAAGCTACCAAGTTTAATTTGAAAATTTGTGATGAATATCTAAAACCTGAACATGTAGGGATTAAAATGACTAAAGGGATTCCCATAACTTGCCTTAAAGATAACTATTCAAAATTATTGACAATCATACAGAAATACTTTACATGTAAAGGTCGGTTTCAAGCAATCTACATGTATCATTTAAAACTATTGCTTCATTTTACAGGGAAGAAGTTGATAGATATTCCATTTTATCTTTTTAGAAGTCTTGGAAAAATGGCAGACAAGGTGCAAGGGAGACCTGAAAGAAATGAAACTTCCATTTTTCACCATGGACTGATGAAATTGCTAGTTCTGGAATAATTCAGCAAATTAAACAGAGACTGGGCATCGTTCTTGTTCATGAATGGGTATGAGTTAGATGTTTTATCTCCAAGAAAAGCCTCAAAGCTCAAAGCTTCTTCTTCTAGGAAAGAGATGAATGTCACTCCAGAGTTAGAAGGAAATCAACAAGAAGGTTTAAAATCTACAGATAAAGACATGGTAGAAGAAGTTAATTTCATCCAAGAGATATCATCACCTCTAGCAACTAGCAAACAAACTAACAAGCATGTCACAGATAGCAAGACCGAACCTGCAACAAAAAGGTCTAAAAGAAATACTAAGGAAAGTGTTGGAGTTAAAGGGAGACTTGAAGACATTCTGCAAGCAATAGACATTGCAGAAACCCCTGTAGTGAAAGCAACTGAGGTTAAAATATTCCAAGTAAAAGGAAAGGGACTTGTAGCCAAGAAATTATAGTTTTCTTCATAAGATACAGGTTTTCTTTTCAAACCTCGAAAACCTTTCACTCGATCACAGACTTATGAAACTATCACTATTGGTAATAAGAAACAGAAGGAAGATAAAGGAAAAGGAGCAGTGGCACAAGAAGTTATAGTCATCTCTCCTGGTTAGACAGAGGTTACCAAAGAGAAGAGGGATCAATCAAAAAGAAATATTCAAAGGAAATCTGAAGTAGACTCTTTTAAAGGACAGAGCAAGGACAAGGAAGAAGCAATCAAACAGAGAAAGGGAGAAAATAAAGTCATAGAACAAACTGAAAATGATATTCTTGAAGAACAGTTGAAAGCTATTAAGGATGAGTTGACTGAGACAAAGAGAGAGCTGAAAAAATACAAGCAAGATAGACAAATGATAGATGAGGTGGAGAAGAAAGTGAATGACCAGGTTACTCATTTTGAGAATTCTATTGGAAAAGCCAAAAATTCGCTGAAGAGAACACAACCTTTACGCATCATGATGTCACATACAAGGAAGAGGAAATCATGGTTACAATCAAAGGAGAAGTCTTCAAAGACAAGTTTAAAGAGTTGAAAGAAGATATAGAGTTGATGACGACCAAAAGATATAGAGTTGATGACGACCACTTGGAAATAGAAACCATGGACAAAAATATTGAAACTGCCATAAAGAAACTCTGTAAATAAGGTGATCCTGATTTATGCAAGAACACAACAAAATAAACACATAACCACAATATAGAGATGCAACAGAAATAACACTTCATTTCATTAATATCAAATAATGTAAAAGAAAGCCAAGGCATATAATGGAAATAAAATAGCTGAAAGGCTATAGCACCCTCTCGAGAAGAGATGGTGGCTACAACCTCCGAATCGGTTTTTCTGCAATGAGGCGCTATGGGCCTATTTATTATTGAGAAACAATACAAACCCTAAACATCCCAAAACCTAACCCTAGGAGATGAAGCGCCAAAACTATGGGCCCCGTTTGGGTAAATTGGTGTTTCAACTTCCTGGTGGACGTAACTTTGGCATACTATCTCCGCCGACGCATATGATACATCATTAGAAAGCCTATCCGAGGACTACCGTCGAGACGAATTTTTATCAGAAAATTCGCCGCGCTTTCATACCGTCGTTTAGGCCTCAAACGGTTCTAAGTTCGTGACCCGAAAACTACTAAAAATAGTAAGTTATGCCGAAACCGAAAACTCGAAAGAGATAATATAGAAATAAGTAATAGGTGGGTGGCCACCAATATCCACCGGATCATTCCTCTCTCTTTAGGAAGCAATGGAACCCTATCACAAGGTTCCCTCCATGAGATGAGGAAATTTCTCAATAATTGGTCCCCGGTGAACCACTTTCTGGAAAGTGTGAGTTGGCTGTACTTTGACAACCCGATACAAACTTGATCTCATTGCCGACGAGTGTTCTTGATTTTGCATGTCCATGATACAATATGTGGTGGTCATATTCATGCAGCAGTCCGGTTTAACTCTGCTGGCGTGAGTTGGCTCCGCAATGTCCGAGTCCAGAGGTGGAAAGTAAGGACGAAGGCGATCCACATTGAAAGATCACAGCAGACCAAGGAATGGTGAATATTGTCGAAGGCATCAAGCACGACAGCCTCGTGACAGGCACGGCCCGTACCTAGCCAGCGGCTTGCGGTGAGGTCCAAAGGAGGCGCTCCTTCTCCGCAAATGTAGCCATACTCTTTGTCGCCCACTTCAGAAGTGGTGTGGCACCCGTGTTGATCATGGCGCCGTTGTACTTCGCATTGGCTCGTCCACATATCATGAACTCCGTTGGCGGATGTGTTGAATGCGCCGATGAAGCTACTTGCTTTGTCAACTTCGACCGGACATGAGCCGAATCGGGCTCCGAGCAGTCATGAACGGCAGTATGTTATGTCAATGGGACATAGTGGCTGGAATCCAAAGCCCACCCGAAAGGGGCTATGGCCAATTGAATCGAGGAGAGTCGGCTATAACCGTGTTGTACATAGGGGAGGCTCTCGTCCTGAGGTAAGCAAAGATGCTTTGAGTTGTACATGCGGCGAATGTGTACAATCATTCCGTTGACTACCTCCCCGTTCCACACCGTTTGGATGAAAGTCATGGACTTAGTGAGTCGGTGTCCGAAACATTGACCGCAGGCTGGACCAAAATGGCCGAGGAACCCGCTATCTCGGACCGATATGATAACGTAGATCCTAAAGTGCACCCACACTCGTTCAAAGAAGAGTTTAGCAAAGGGCTTCGCCGTGATATTCTCTTGCTGTGCCGCCATGATGGCTATCTTCGAGAATTCAACGACCACGAAAACACGCTCATTTCCATTCTTAGTAGAAGCAGCAAGTCCACATGTAATCCATGGAGACGTCGGATTCTCGCTGGCCGACTAGGGGTAGTAGTGAGTATATAGGCTCGCTTCTCGATGGTTTGCTTGGTACGTGTTGTGTTGTGCTGTGATCCGATGTGCTTTCTCGACATCCTTTCGAAGGTTCGGCCAATAGAAATACCGTAGTATTGCCATCGTTTTCGACCTCAAATGCCCAGCGACTCGACCGTAGTGTGCTTCCCATATCATCTTGGCACGCTCGTCAAGGAACACAAAAGGTGTCTCAGGACATAAAGTGCATCTTGGAGGTGAAAATTTGGGAACTTGTGTGCCCCCCCAAGAGTACCGTGCGTGGCCGACCTCGGGTCACCCCTACAGAGAGTGCCACCGTAAGTCTCGTGCCCACAAGAGTTGAGCACGGTGGTGAGCGCCACCAACGGTGGCTCAATGAGGCGGCACTGCAACATTACGAGTATACCCTTCTCGTACTTGATGTTCAAATGAACCGTTAGTATATGTGGACCACTTCTCGATGGCGATCATTCTCGCAACTTCCTTGTGTCTCCATGAACTCATAGGCCTATGGTTCATGTAGATGATTGTTTCCTTCCCCAAAATGTAATGCTTCCATTGTCGATGTGCTCGCACAATGGAACACATTTCTTTGTCATAAGTGGGATACTTGCGAACCGTTCCCACAGCTGTCTCGACCGTGATACACACCGGATGTCCCCTGCTGAGTAAGAACCGCCCAATAGCATAGTCGCAGGCATCCGTCTCGATCTCAAATGGCCGCAAGTCCTGCAAGGTGAGCACATCGGGGCCAGCACGAGGCGGCTCTTCAATTCTTTGAATGCCTCTCGTCGAGGTTCGACCAAAACAATTTTGCTCGCTCCTCCTTTTGGTGACCTCGACCTGGCGCTGTTGACAGTGAGAGAATCCTGTACCAATCTACGATAGAAATTAACATCCGTAAAGCTTTTAAGCTCGTTATAGTAGTCGGGGTCGGCCAACTCGAATGACTTGGATCTTGGCTGGATCCACATGCACCCCTTTTCATCAATAATGTATCCCACATATTGAACCCGGGTCATGCCAAACGTGCACTTTCCAAATTACACACAACTTGTGTTGCCGCAAAGGTTTGGAGGACTTGTCGGATGTGATGAAGGTGTTTTCCCAAGTCTTGTCACATCGAATGTCATCCAAGTACACCACTACGAATGAGTCATGGAATGGCCGGCAACATGTCGTCCATCATCCTCAGTGAAGGTTGCGAGCATTCGTCAACCCGAAAGGCATGACCAGCTATCTGTGCAAAGGCCTTCCAAGCTTTGCTGCGCTCTTCCACACATCGTAGGTTCAATTGGCACCGGTGATACCCGTACTGTGTCGATCTTACCGAAATATTTTGCACTCTGAGTTGGTCCAAGGTCATCAATCCGTGGGATTGGGCACCTATTCGGGACAAAGGATCTTGTTCGCCGCCCGATAGTCAATACAGTCTCCACGCTCTCCATCCTTCTTCCTCGTACCAACACGATCGGGCTCCCGTTGCAGTGATGAACTTGTCCGATGTGACCTTTTCGCAATGTACTCTCCGAATCGCCTTGATTTCATCATTTCTTTCCGCAACAGAAGGCCGAGGATCGGTCCATTGGGTAGTGGCGCACTCCGGGGTCGATCAATCGAGTGCTTGACCTCGGGCAGCGCGCAGGAACCCTCGTGGGTGAGGTAAGATGTCTCCGTACCCCTCCACGACCTTATCCATTTGCTGTTGTCATGCAGGGCCCCCGTCCGGAGGTCGTGGCCACAGCTTCCTTTCTTGCCCTCCGGGGGCGGATCATCGCGGAAAACGAATTTCCGGGGTTTGGGAAATGAGCTTACTACATTGTTTTGCGCAACCAAAGAGATAGTCGTAGGAGGTGGTACCTCTGTACCGTACAACTTATTTCAAAGTAATAATAACAAAGCGACGAGGTCGAGACTCATACACGCATGACGTCTCCAAGTATGGTTGTCCCAATAATACATCGTAAAACACTGGTCAGAGCAACGTCACACAATACCTCATCCGTGAAGGGCTTGATGCGCAAGGAAGGCGGGACCGCCGGGCCGACGCGAGATCTCTTCCTCACTAAAGCCACCCGATGGTGTATGGATGTGGTGAGCCGTGGTCGTGCTCAACCGCTCACTTCTGCCCCGTCGAAATGAGGTTCTTTTGGCTCCCATTGTCGACAATGAACCGTACAGGGAGCCCTTTACCCACATCTCGGGAGTGGAAGAGACGCTTTTCCTCCTCCTCCGGATCTTCCGGCTCTCCTTCGGGACCTTGTAGTGGCAACAGTGGCGTTGGGCTCCGCATCAATAATCGTTTTCCTTTTCATTCCCCTTTTCGTGTTCGGATTCTAGAGTCGAGCATGCATCCGACTCGTGCTTCCCCGTCCCCGCCACTACGACCGCTTGGCCCGACACTCACTTGTGTCATGAGGGAGCCTTATGGAACTCACACCACTTTCCCGTGTCCCTTCTTTGGCTTACTTCGTTGTCTTCGTCTTGTGGCTTTGATGGGTTAAAGGTCTTTAGCCGCCATGCTCGTCCTTTGTTTTGCGGTCGTTAAAGCACCTTTTCCTTGCTTTTTGATTCGCGCATCCAGCCCGCTTCTTCTCGTTTGAATTTCTCGTCAATTCGGCGCACACGTGCGTATGCCGTACTGCGAGGAGATGTCGAGGAACTCATTTCTCCTCGAACAATGTATCCGTGCGTACAACCGCGATACTTTAGCACCAAATGTTTCTCTAAATCTTTGATACCCAACTTTGTGCGCAAGGGTATGGAAAATGTATTCGCCACTGCAGCACATCTTGATCCCTTGCTGTCGCAACATGGTCCATTGTATGTACTTGTCCTCATAGCTCCCACAGATAGCACTGCTCGACGGCTGCCTCGTAAAGAATTCCAAGTTGGTACTACGAGAACAGAGGGTTCGTCCGGTCCTTGTTCACAGCAGTTTCCCACCGCCCCAACATGGGGGTAGCTGAGAGTGAAAAAATAATCTTCCCGTCCGAAAAGTCATGAAATCGTAGAAATATCCTCTTCTAACAGATTCAACTATCTATCTACTAAGATTCCGCTTCTTATTTGACCCCAAATATGGAATGTCAAAACTTACTTGTACCTTAAAGGGAGTCGCAACCCGTAGTGGCTACCGATGCAGATGCGCCTTGCAAGCACTGCTGAAGGATCCGAGCAAAACTATCCATCATCGCGTTCCTTTGCTTCGAGGGCCTCTCGAGCAATATTTTGATAGATTCTCGCTTTCCCTCATCTTTCTTTTCGTCCCCCATGGGCGTCCGTCGAGGTCACAGGTCGATCTTGCAAAGGTTCCACCGTATCAAGCCCCCAGCTCCTTATACCCCGACCTCGTTGGGGACATGCAAGAAGGCATTCGAGAAAAAGGCATCGTTTCCGATACCACCGATCCGACTTGCGGCAGAACGCAACAGAACAAACACACAACCACAACACAGAGATGTGCACGCGAAATAACACTTCATTTCATTAATATCAAATAACAAAAAGATGCTTACGTACATAATGGAAATAAAAATAGCTAGGTGTCGGCAGCGACCCCTCCGAGAAGAGATGTGGTGGCTGCTGCCCTTCCGAATCGCTTACAATGAGGCGAGGGCCTATTTATTAGTTGAGAAACAATGGCGAACCCTAAACATCCTAAAACCTAACCTTAGAGATGAAGCGCTAAAACTTACAAATTCCGTTTTGGGGTAAATCGGTGTTTCAACTTCCTGTGGACGCAACTTTGGCATACTATCTCCGTTTGACGTGACATGACACATCATTAGAAAGCTCTATCCGAGGACTGATGTACTGCCGGGACGAATTTTATCAGAAAATCATCGGCGCTTTTCATACCGTCGCTAGGGCCTCAAAACGGCTCCAAGTTCAGACCCGAAAAATCGCTAAAAATAGTAAGTTATGCCGAAACTGGTAAAACCTAAAGAGACAATGGTGAAATGGGCGGAATAGGTGGGTGGCCACAACAATATCCACCTCGGATCATGGTAACAAATGGACAGACCTTTTTTGCCTTATATTATCACAATTTGATGGCAGTGTATTCATGGAATCTTCCAAAGCTCAAATCTTAAGTTTTGTCAAGTCCCTAAAAATATTAGGTAATTCCGCAGACATAAGCCGGGCTTAAAGCTCATTTTTGTGTCAACGAAATTATGAAGAATCCTTTTTGGTTTTAAGGTACCTAAAATGATAAGGAGGAAGAGTTTTTGAAGGTCGTGTTTGATTGTTTTTTGACTAATTAACATCCTCGAATGAATAAAATAAAAGACGAGAAGATTATCACATATCATCTTTTTGTTTGTGCTACTAAACTAGCTATGAAAGTAGCTCAAAACGGAGAGTTTTGACAACAAGGTCAATTTTGATGGTAAATTTTGGGAAGATGGAGAAAGGTAAACAAATACTTAAAAGTCAAATTTCCATCGAATTACAAATAATATCGGGAGTTGACAAAGAGTATCGGATCAATGATTTTCCAAGTGGGGGATATTCGATTAAGAGTATAGTTTGAAGACACCGATCCACATGTTTCCAAGTCATAAAAATGACATCTCCTTAATAATAGGCGAGTGTAACTTCACGAAGGTAGTTATGATATTAATGTTTTTGTTGATGGTCAACATGGCTCAAAGACATGGTTCCTTTAGAGGAAGATTTACATCACTTTAGTTTAAATGTAATAATTAGGTGTTTGAGTCATAGTAGAACTCTAACTCCACGATTTTAAAAGGGTGTCTGTCTTAGTTTTAAAGATTTAGTTAGTAGTTAGATTTTGTGTCAGTAATAAAATTTAATGGTCTACCCACTTGTTAGACTAGATGTAAAGGCAATATGCCTATAAGTAGTAAAGAATTCGATGTACTCAAGGTTGGAAAATGTTATCAAAAGACTACTTTTGCAAAAGCTGGACTAGGAATGCATATACAAAAAGCGAGTTTAACTTTTTTTGGACCTGAGATTCTTTGTATATTTCAATGAGTTTATATCTTATCTTTGAAATGTTTCCCTTTCATAGTTGTAATGCTTATTACTCAAATTCATGGTTAGTCATGCTCGACTTCCTTTAAGTGTTGAAATATGGTCAAATAAGTTTTTTGGGTCCTATCTTTGGAAAGGTTTTCTTGATGTTTTTAATGCTTATTACCTCGAGAATTCATAGTTATTCATGCCTCTGGCTTCCTTTAAGTCTTAAGCTTTGATGAATCTCTTTTAATACTTTCCTTTTCATTACCTTGATGTATCATTACTCATAATTCATATATCACATGCTACGACTTCCTTTGAACCTCAAGTTATTGGGATTTTCCCCGAATGTGTCACTCTTTCATTGAAGTACATACAAGCCTCAATTTCTATAATAAGAGATATTGTTATCTTTATCCCTATCACCGACTCCATAGCCCAATGGTAGCAAGCCTCCATCTTTTCAACATGCAAACATACAAATTCAAGACACATAGAGTTAGCCATCTATATATATCATTATTCCATATCATTAATCCTTGAGAGAGCCCTCTTAGGATGAGGAGAGCTAAGCCTCCAGTCGAAAAGATTGGTTTGAAATAGTTACACCGAAGTTATATGATCAACGACCTATCGAGTCCGATTTTGGTGATAACACCATCAAGGCTATAGAAACCTTGCTCTTCATCCTCCCATAGTCACTTCGGGTGGACTGTGATCTTCTTGCGAGTCGTTACTAAAAGGGCCGATGATCAAGGGTTTTGTTGGTACGCAATATAGATTGAACTTGGGTCAACCCAAATCAAGCCAAAACAAGTTTTTCTTTGATAGGAAGCTGGAGAAAATGGATAATTTGAATGATTTGTTAGATTTATTAAGCATCCTAATGTCATCTATGGTTCACAACCGTATGTCCAAATCACTAGAATGACACCTGCAATCCGACATTAGAAATTTCTTAAAAAATGCATAAGAGACGATCGAGTTTTTTGCAACTCAAATATCAATTCGAGCGAGATGAACTACATGAATTACAAAGAAAGAATTCTAAACTTATTCCTATTCGAACAACGAGTTTGTTTTGAGCACGATCATCTATTAGAGAATGATCGGAGTAATGAAAGTGATTTCAAAAGAAAATTTGGATGCAATGGAAAGTAATGTTCAAGTAAATGTATGCAAGAGTTATTTGTATATTGCTTTATGAAACCTACGGTTCCAAAAATATTTAGAAGACCATGGGAAGAATTTGTATACAGAATTGGTCTCAGGATATAATAAGAATGTCTTGGATGTATATTTTCATGTTCCCGATTTTTCTAAACCTATACAATTTTTGTAGTGTCTTAGATTTATAGATGATGTTGTTCTAGAACAAATTGATTGATGCCAACATTGTGCTATATTTAGACATGTGAAAGATCAATGTTTTGATCTTCACCCATGTGAGCATTGGCAGCACAATCACCATTCAAACAGATGTTCCGCAAATAAGACTACGCAAGAGAGACTAAATTTTGGATAGATTGCTTCTTGGATTGTTCCAAAACAATTAAGAAGTTTTTATAGGTCATACCATAGGATATGTTTGAGATTATTTACCAACCTTGCAGTGATGGAGAGTAATTCATCTTCTCACCGTATCGGACAAGGGGGAGAATTGGATGGAATTAATGGTCTCCTATAGGTTCGAAGATTTGTCAAGAAAGCCTAAGACAAATATTATAATTTTTCCTGCTACATTCTAGAGTCCAAGTTTAGATTTAGAGTTGTAGACATAGTTGTTGCATGTTTTTTGGCATGCTAAGATTTGTGAACAATCACTTCCACTAGCAAAAGACTTCAACGTATAGCTAGATTCAAAATTGTTTGAGGAACTACATTGATGGTTCTAGAGTTGATTTTTTTTATTGATGCGAAGCTGCTATGAAGGTTCTAGATGTAGTCGAGACCTTGATTTCTCCCACATTTTTGTATCGTTTATGGTTTTCTCATAAAAACCGTCATCCTTGGTTCGTGGTCATCCTTTGAAAACCATTTCTAAGAGACAATCAACTCTTGGCTAAGGTGCATTTTTGCATTTTTTAGTTCTCATTTTTGGACTTTGATACATCCCTTCGCATTAAGGGGGAACATTAAACACCTAATCCTTGGGTTGTAGTTTGGGTTAGTGTGTGATGGTGATTAGTTATTAGAGTCCAAGAAAACCTAGAAAACTGAATCAATGATTTTCTTGGCGTATTAATATTTACACATTGTACATCATTCTTTTCATGATCATTAATAAAATTGATTTCATTTTCCACCAATTTATGTGTCTAAGAGGAACTACGTAAAATGTGAAGTCAATACATGTTGTTGCAATGCATCTTTAAACTTCAATAATTGTGAGAGATCCCAAGATCACAAATAAATATTTTCACTTTAATTCTTCCCTCTAAGAACCAAAGCCTCATTCTATTTTCAATATAATAAATTTCAAAGATTACAAATAAATATTTTCACTTTAATTCTTCCCTCTCCCATAACTAAAGCCTCATTCTATTTTCAATATAATTTATTGATTTAAATTCAATAGTTGTGAGAGATTGAACGATCACAAATAAATATTGAATTTAATTCTTCCCTCCTAGAACCAAACCTCACTCTATCTTCAATATAATCTATGGAAGTCTAGGTTTCATTTCGGATCACATAAGACATGTCCTTTGACACATTAACTCGAAGGGTCAATTATATAGCCGTTGTTGCAACTTGTTGGGAAAAAAACATTCACGATAAATAACATGGAGACTCGTTACCCCCCTCTTCGAAATCATGATGATATTTTCTCCCTTCTAAAAGTGTTAGTGTCACTTGGTGGCGGTGGAATTTGATGGGTTGTAGCACGTATTTGTCCACAACCCATATTTAACAATATTTAATAAGTATATTAAAAAATTACACTTTATAAATTACATGCATTAAAATATTTAATCTATCAATTTGACACTTGACAATTCAAGGCACTAGTCATAAATTATAGTACCCATTTACAACAAAATATTTAAGTCCCTATGATTAACGTATAGTTGCGAGTCTATGAATCTCCATATGATTTTTTTGTTACCAAAGGTATAATTAAGAATCTTGGAGTCGAAGGCTCAAAGCTTAGTCATAGTCTCATGAGATATAAAGATAAAAATATTTTTTGTTGGGGTTTTTGTTGATATCTCATGCTCACTTTCCCCGAGGATGAATAGTTGTGGGCATGGCATCCCATCGGTTTCTCCTCATGTTTATCTCTCCACGCTTGTTTGCATATCCCACCATTGTTGCTCTCTCCTTCGCATTCATAACATAAACCTAATTGGAATTTATACAACATCGGTTGCTCCTCTTACGAAACATTTTTTGCTATATGTAAGGACTAGAGATGAAGATACATAAGGTGGAGCAATGAAGACCTTCGGTCGTTTATGTTCATTGAGTTATAATGACTATTTTTTCTCTATTTACGGGCTCACTCTTTGCGTTCATGTACTTTTCTTCCCCGCCCTTATCTTCATCACATCTAATCTAATTTTCTGAAATTATCATTGTCTTTAAAGTCTTAATTCCATTCTATTCTCGTGCTCACTTAATAGATGTATAAATATGGTATTTAGGGTTGTTGAAAGGTTGAATCATCTTGCATGCAATTTCAAGTTTACCTTGCCCCTTAGGTGAAAATTTGATGAATGTTATATCTTTTTTGAGTACCATTTTGTTTATGCCTAGTTTAAATTGAGCAATATGCTAATCTTAGATATACCAATCCATTAGGAGTGATTGTGCTACTATGAGGATGTACCAACCAGCTAAGAGTTATTGTGCTATCGAGGCTTGGAATTTCAAGCTCGACTTTCTTACGAGGAAAAAAATTGATGAATGTTAACTCTTTTTAAATATCATTATATATATATATATATATATATATATATATATATATATATATATATATATGGGAAATTTATTCTAATTTAGTTGTCGAGATCAACTATGATGAATATGTTTTTTATTTTTTATTTTTATTTTTTGATTTTTGATTTTTGATAATAATTTTTTATCATATTTGACATTGTAAAAATAATTTCAAACCATAAATTCCACATCCAAATATTTTAGTTTCTCGTCATAAATATTAATAATAAGTTTAGATTTTAATAAGTAGTTTACATATAAACACTGAGCTAGAAAATTTGTCTTTCGGTTAGTTGTAGGACCCATTTCTTATCACCATTCCTATGTCAATTAGCTATAAACATAAGCGGAAATACGAAGAAATATTAAATGAGTGTCATTTACTATTTACACATTTCTACATTTTTGAAATATATTTATAAACCATTTACTTTATCTTCAACAAATATAAAATATTGAAAATGATCCCTATTCATCTTTATTAAAAATAGCAATTTATTGGATATATGTACACTTAATAATAATAATTAATTCCCTTCCACCCACTAACTCCTTTAAGAACCTTCACCATTAGTAAGTGAAAGAGGTATGATGGACCTAGATTGCATTCTTAAAGGTTTAGAAAATGCATTTCCATTTTTACATCGAAATTTGTATATGTGAAATAAACAATTATAAATAACCAAGCACGCGTTAGATGGTATGCAAAGATGCAAAAAATAAAGTTTTGTAATTACATATTTTTTTAAGATATTGATTACTTATTTAACATATTGTCATAATATTATGTAGTTTTTTAATTGCAAATAAAGTTTTGAAATAAATAGAATCTCATTCTTCATATTTTGTTTTAGGTGTTGTCCCTTCCCCAATTTACATTTTTTTGTTTGGAGTGTCACTTCTAGGGAGTTGTGTTTTTAAGAATCACTTGAATCTCAATATATTTTTCGAGCAATAGAGCTAGACTAGTGAGTTGTTGTGATGCAAAATTTGCATTTAACAAGAAAAAAATTGACACTAACTAGTCTACATAAAAGATGAAGCGCCGAGGATTACAAAACAAATGACCATCATCAAATTTCCATTCGATAGGAAAAATAAATTTTAAATTCCATACACCTTGATAGCCTTCAAACTCTTGTTTCGATTTAGACTACCATGACACATGGGGGTCTTTTTAAAATACAAGCACTTTATGGATTTAACTTGTCTATCCCATCCCTTTATTGTGATACTTATGATGTTGTAGGTCTTAGTTCATCGAAACTTGTTGTTCGAGTTTAGACTACCATGACACATGGGGGTCCTTTAGTGACACAAACATTTATGGATTTAACTTGTTTATCCCCTTTTATTGTGATAATTAAGGTGTTGTATGTCTTAGATCATCAAAAACTTATTGTGAATCACACTAGTACGAGAGACATATCATGCACTATAGTTCTTCGCTATGGCCCTAGGGTCGATCATCGCTTGGGTTCATCTTGTTAGGTGTATTGGGCTTAAATTTAATGCTCACCGCTTAGGTTTACCCTGTTAGGTTTCTTAGGCTTAAATTTAATTTTTTTGCTATATAGTATTGTGCTTTTGCTTTTAGAACAATTTGATGTTTTTTTTTTACAGAAACGATTATGTGATATTAATATTCATCTTGGCCTCGAATGTGTAACCGATCATATCGAGGATGTTCTTAAATCCCGAAGCATCTCATCGCTAATATTGAAAATGCGAAATTTTCAAGCTTGCAAATTTCTTCCGTGTCGACTATCTAAAACTTCTATTTCAAAGTTGATTTTCCCTAACTTGAAAATACAAACAACCGATTCAATAAAGTGTGAGAACATTTAAAATCGTTGCATTATGGAATTGGATCCCATGTTTCGTCCTCGCCGAATTATTGTCTAAAAGAAAGAGATGAGACAACTTTATTTGCTTCAAGGTCGCTCTTTGTTGTTTTCTCTCAACACATGATAGTAGCTCAACTTTTTAAACAAATTCCTGGAAAGTCCCGATTCTGGATATCACCTTGCTAATCTAAGATCCCTGGGAAGAGTTTGTCACCATAATTTTGATTATCACTTGGGAATCCCCAAAAACATTACTCTTGATTTCTAGATTCAAGAGTGATTTAAGGCCTTGAAGGAGGGCCGCAGCCTCAGCTTGAATGTCAGTGTTGATCCCGCACCCCATGCAAAGTTGTGAATCAAAACACCTTTCCAAACATTTTTACAATACCACCGCTCCAAACTCTCTTCCTCGGGGTTGCCCCTTTCGAAGCCCCATCAAAGAAGAAAGAGTGCACCGCCGCTTGGAGATCCATTCTTGAAACTCGCATTGTTCTTCCCCCTTATTCGCCAATCTTCGAATGTGGGAAGTGTTATTGTGGCATGAAGAAATTGCAGATTTAGAGTACCTCAGATCAATCTAAAATGAGTAAGGTTTGAGGCATCTTTTCGATCATTCAAGCTTTCCTTTAATTGGAATTTTATCTTGGCCGCCACCACCTTGACACGTTTAATATCTCCGTGACTGCCATTTCGCTGCTTTATCTCAAGAAGAGAGGCCTGGGGAGAATGTGACCATGCCTTTTTTATCACTTTGTTTCCGGGAGTGAGCACCAAAATCGTTCTTCCGCCAATTTTCAAAGAGATTAGAATAGAGGGGGAAGGACAAATTTGGGGTTCCAGTAATCCACTGTACCGCTCCAAACCCGTAGAGTGAATTTACAATTCAAGATCAAGTGTGTGGCCCCTTCCACATTTTCCGTACAAAGAGCACCCGGACGCGCCATGAAACCCCATTTCTCATTATCCGTAAGAATTTTCTTGTAAAAGAAGCCATTGTAATATGCCGATTTTAGGCGTAGAGTGCGTACGCCAGACTACATCTGGCGTTGTGGGTCCTGGGACGTGAGGCCTCAAGGTGAGCTTTGCGCAGCCTTGGGCTACCGTGTACTCCCCGCAAAACAAGACACCCCGCCCACGCGAATCTCTTTCCGGCAGATGAGTGGGGCAATACCATTCAAAGATGGAGCAAAGACAACAATAACCTCGCAGGAGCTCCTGTGAGGCATCGTCGAAGAAATTCCATCCTACTCAATGCGTCCCATCCCACGAGGAGATGTCCCACGTCGTAGTTTTCCAACAGTTACCGAACCAACAACGAATCGTGCCCGCAGTGAACGCTCACCAATTGGATCGGCGATCTAGAATTCGATCCGTCCGCATATTTATCTTCTTACCATTTCGGAATCCGCAGGCGTTGGCGCTCGATTAGGGGGCACGTGGGAGCGTAGTCTAGCAAAGGGAGAGTGAGCCTCGTAGAGCACCATCTAGGCATCCTAGGCTCTTTCCTTTAAAATATTTCTTCCGTAGTGCTAATTGGGCTCAAAGGTTTGGGCGCAATGATTCTCCAGAGCACTTGGCACCCATGGCTATGTTCTAAAGAGAGAGACTCTGAAGTTTAGCCCCCTCCCCGCCGGTTTGGAGACGGTCTCCCCGCTTAACCGTATGGAATTTCCTCTCATTTTGTTTGCCCCTTCCAAAGAAGTTTCTAATAAGCCGTTCCATTTTTCGAAGGATGCCAATTGGAGCCAATAGAATGTAGAACTCGAAATAGGGGAGACCGCAAAGGACACCTTTACGAGGACAAGACTTGCCCGCAATATTGAGCCGGTGTGAGCCTCAAGCTCCTGAGCTTATTTTTGAATTTTTCCACTGGGGAGCCAATCTCATCAAATAGGCCCCTCGAGGAAAATAGGAAGCCCAAGGTATTTGAAAGAAGTCCAACCCAGGAGGGCTCAGGCTGCAAACATCGCGGTAAATGGAGCCGAGCAAGCTGGAGGAGTATCTCACCTGGGGAATATGGTATTTCCCTTGTTGAGATTACTTCCCGACATCATGCAATAATCATCTATAGCTTCTTTTTTAAATCGTTGGCCGAGTGTAGAGATGCACTTCCCCATCGCAAAGTATCATCCGCGAAGAGGGCGTGGCTGATGCTGAACTCCTCCGGCAATGCAAAGCCCCCAGATCTCCTCGCTTCTCGTATTTTCTGTTTGGATAGAAACTCGATAACGGAGGCTTGAAGGACAAACAGAGGAGAAAGAGGGCAGCCCCCTGCCTTAGTCTCCTCGAGGCTTTGGAAGAATTCAGCCGCTTCTACCATTAACGAGGGAGCAAAATTCAAAGGCTCCTAGACAGCCCGAATCCGCTTATAAAGTTCTCCCCAAATCCAAATTTTTTCGTAACATTCAAAAGGAAGCAATGCTCGATCGATCGAAGGCATTAGCTAAGTCCACGGACAACCATACCCTCTTTCCTTACACCGCCGACTTGAGAGAATTGCCCCTGAACCAAAAATGAAATTGTCCACTAAATCGCCACCGTGAACAAAGCCCTTGATTTTCGTGAATGATTGTGGGGAGAAGATATTTCAGCCCGTGTGCTATTACTTTGGTGATCACTTTATAACCAATGCTGCGTAGAGAGATGGGGGCGAAACTGCTGGAAGGAGTTGGTGCGCCTTTCTCCCTCGGGGGATATGGCAAGGAACGTTGCACCCCAGGCCGCCTCCCACTTCGGGCCTTGGGATTTTTGAACCATTTTGTAGAGATCTTTTTCCACAATGTGCCAACAGTGATTGCAGAACCGGCGTGAATCCATCCGGTCCTAGTGCTTTGTCGATCCATGGCAAAGAGAGTATCTTTGACCTCGGCCCAGGACTTTGGTCGCTAGGAGATGGTTCATCTCGGCTAGAGATTGAAGAAGGGGACCCGGTACCCAGAGACCGTAATTTTGAATCGCATTCACATCCTCACTGCATAATTCTCTGAAGTGAAGAAAAGTCGCTCGTTTAATGCTTGCAAAGTCTTTATGATTGGAATTGTCATCCTTAATCTCGTACATGGTGGTGTTGAAGCATTTTCTCGCTTCTTGGAGTTTTCTCGTGAAAGAAAGAGGAATTTCTTGCCTCCTCGCTTGGAGCCAAAGGCAACGAGACTAATCCTCCAAAACTCTTCTTCCGCCAGCAAAGCCAGGAAGTGTCATGGAGTTGAATTTCCTTATCGAGGATTTCTCTGAAGCTACATACAGCTCTCTTCCGAAAGCAAGTGGTGTGCTTCCGCTGACTTTGGAGATTTTTCCTTTCTCACCGGGGTTAGGAAGAGTTTTCATTCGCATTTTAAAGTGCCGTTCTTCTCCGAGTTTTTCTTCCCACACCAAGAAGGTGATCCATTAACCGGGCCGAGACCAACTTTTCGACAACCGCATGAAGTTGGCTTCCTGACCTGCAGGGGGCTAACCGAACTAATGGGGGCCAAGGCTCTGGTGAGCCCGAGGATCAAGCTTGATAGGGCCGTGACCGATATGTCGCAAGGAAGCATTTGCATACTAGCATCTAAACCAAGCAATAGAAAGGAACTTTGAACAAAAAACGATCCGGGCCTTGGTCGCTATGTGACCAGGCTCACTTTTTTGTTTGACCAAGTGAACTTACCCGAAGAGGGCTTAATGTCCAAAGCAAGTCCCAGCCTTGGCACATCCTCCGCCCATTCCCTTGCCGCATCCGCACAATGCGGCCTCCTCTCTTTTCGGTAGGAGTGCAATGTGAGATTGAGGTCGCCCGCAATAATGATGTTGTCAAGATTCCTCGTCACAGTTCGGTTTTTATAGAGTCCCAACAGCTCTTTTTCTCCAAACATTGACCTAACATAAACATTAAAGAGACAAAAGTATTATTTAGTGTCAAGATGTCGCATTTTTAGGAGCAACAATGAGCGTTTGAAATTTCTGTGCAGATTACCGAGAACTTGCTTTCACTTTCCCTCAAAGAGTGCCCAACCCTCCGCAGGCCTCTCGGCCGAGACAATCTCGTTTTGCTTTTACTCCGCAGTCTTTTACATTTGTTTGGAGGAAGTCCGTTCTCCATCTTAGTCTCCTCGGATAAGGAATATGTCCGGGCTTCTATTCTTATTAAGCTTCTCGTCGCTCTTCCTCGATCTTGCTCCCCATACCCTCACAATTCCAAAGAGATTATTTTCATTATTTACCTTTGTTCGTCGGGCTCCCTTGGAGCCCAGGGGCCGTTTCTCACCATCTTTGTCTTTTTTGCCAGTGTTTCTCCAAGTACACGGGCTGCCCGCAACTCTTCTCGTACGTTTCCTCGCTCTCTTTCTCCCCATCCGCGACCCTCTGTGATCTCCCAAATCGCAGGTCTCGAGAGTCGCCTATTTCTCCCTCCTCCGATTCTTCCGACTTCCAGATCCTCTTCCCCGACGCCCGCCGGTGTTCCTTTTGAGCTTTCTCGCAACACTTAAGGCTTCGGAAGACACAAAGAGGGTCTTCGGACTCCAGATGCCGTTCTTGAACCTCCACTCGGGTAACTTTCTTGGTGCGAGCTTAAGAGTTCAAACTTGTTTTCGAAGCGGCCAGACCGGATCTGGGTCGAGAAGAGGCCCGATGGGGACCTTTGCCACCAGGCCTCTCGCTTTTTATGGGAGGTTTTGGTGCGCTTGACTTGGATTCCATCCGTCCTCCTTCCCTTGCACATCCGTTGGATGGACAGCCTCCGGCGGAAGTGGCCATAGACATGGAATTTCCGACATTTGAAGGGCAACAAGCCATAGTCTCGCTTTCGAATGCATCCATCACCTTGATTTTGATGGCCTCTCGGTAGCCCAACCTCGCATCTACTTCCACACGTATCCTAGCACAACACATCAATCTCGTTGTTTGCTCGATCGATGAACTTCCCAAGGGCATTTCAACATACCGTAATCCCAATTCCAAAATAGTTGAACTCGGGAGATTTGGGAGTCTAACCACACCAGGATCGCTTGGGCACATCCACAACAGAGTCGAAGTCGTGAGTCCACTTATTTAGGTATAAACCTGGGGTCACATGTAGGCCATTCTCGAAGATCAAATCTTTATCCTCTTTGGAAGTGGAACTCGAAGAGAAAGTAATCCCTCTCCCCAAAAATAAGAAGGACGCTGGATCGAGGCGCCCGCTTCGCTGGACCCCGCCCTCCCTTTGGGCGGGTTTTGGGAGAAAGGCCAAAGCTCCGTGAACTGGCCTATGAGAGCCTGCTTCGGCACAGAGATAACCTCGAACTGCAGTCTTCCGCTCGAGCGAGATCTCGTATCATCCATTTTTCTTAAACAAATTTCACAGCCTTTCCACATTCTCTTCTTAGGAAGCCTCCGCCAAAAGACGATCGAAAGCTCCCGCAAAGCAGAGGGCGGGGGAGGGGGACGAGGCCCTCGGGGAGAGCCCGCCCCTCCATGGGCGCGGTTCTAAAGAAGAACGCGCCCGGGATCTATGCGCAATGGTCCTGCACTCCTCAGTCATTTACCCGACATGCGAGGCGTACAGAACAACAAAGCCGCAACAGAGCAAGAGGCACCGCGCGGTGCGCATCGCAAGTACCTTCGAAAGCGAAGGAAGCCCTCAAGGACCCCCAAAACCAAGCGCCTACGGAGGTCGCAGGAGCAGAGGAGCAGAGCGTGAAACGCCGTGTACCGCAGGTCGCAGGAAAGCGCAGCCGTGACCGAGGCATAAGGTTCTCCACAGAGCAGCGCAACCTCGCAGGCCCAGCCGCCGGCAGAAGAGCTACCAGGGATCATAGGACTCAAGAACAACGGATGTTGCCTAACGAAACACCCCACTAACGATATTATCCCTAATCTAGAGTATTGTTTGTATATTCATATGCATATTTTTTTGATAAAGATAATTAAAAAAAAAATACGTATATAAAGATAAACAAATTTGACACAAATTTCTTGAATGATTTCCAGAAAAGATTTGATACATAATTTATGGATCCACGAAGTCAAATTCCTAATAAATTTGTATATATTTAATTCTACTATGTAAGTTTTTTTAAAAAAATATGTTTATATTTTATATAAATTTTACTTAAATTTAAAATATTAAAAATATAATATCACATCAAAAATACAAGATTATTAAAATAAATATAATATCACATTAAAAATATTAAAATCTAAAGAAGTAATTAAAAATAATAAACTTATGTACATGATTTTTAATGTATTAAAATATTAATTGTTTAATTAATACATATAATTATAATTAATTTTTATTTTATCATTTATAATGTATTAAAATACTAATTGTTTGAGTAATCTATATAATTATAATTTATTTTATTTTATTTTATCATTTATAATAGTTAGAATTAAAATTAGAAATAATTTGGAATGTAAAGTGAAAATCAAACTCATTAGAGAGAAAATAAATAAATTGACGAGCATAACCAAATAGCTTTGAACTTTATAATTTTTTTATATAAAAGAGAAAGGTTAGGACACCCCTTGTTAAGGAACTAAAAAAATAAATCAACATAGGTGACTCTCATTGAGGTAAGTTTTAATGATGATATATATGGTATATTCAATAAAGTTATGAGTTTAAAAGAGTTAACTTTGAGTATTTATAAATGAAGATCTTATTAAAAAAAGTTTAAAAGAGTTAAATTTGAGTATTTATAAATGAAGATATTACTAAAAAAAGATCAGTGAACTTAAGGAAGTTAGTTGAAAAAGGTAAAAGAAGCCATAAAATAAGAGAGATTGATAAGATTAGGAATCAAAGAGTTTTTTTTTTTTTTTTTTGTAAATAAAGAAGAGCTATTTACATTAATTTGAAACCATAGATTACATAATAGCCATGGTGAGGCAGATAGGAAGATCTGTGTCTGGTAGTTGTGATTACATTAATCTTTTAGACCTGGCTTTCACTCTCTGGGATGGGGAGTACAGGGAATATAACAGAGGGGAGTGATTTGTTTTCAAAAACTAGAGATACTCATGGATTGTGATTCTGGGAAAAAGGCCATGAAGCCTCGCAGTGGAAGACAAAACAAAATTTTCGAAGAAAACAGACATAACCTGGTAAACTAGAGCCCCAGAGAGCACTATTGATCTGCATCATCAATCAGGAAATCGTCAACACTAATGGAATGGTTGGGAGTGACTTAGTCGGAGTCGAAAATCTGTCGCCTGCTGGAGGAGGGACCTGCGCTGGGGCAATCCTGCAAGGGAAAGGAGCATGGAGGAATTGGGTCTGCTACTTCTTCTTTGGGGGCTCTAGTGGTGGTGATGGGTCGCTGACTGACGCTTCAGGAGTGAATAATGAGGACAGCTGCTGTCGATAAACCTTCTGTGATGGACCTCACAAACATACATCAAAAATTTCTCCGTGAGTGAGTCAAACTTGCGCTCTAGGATGTTGTTACGGTCTTGGAGAGCAATGGCAAGCAGAGTTTTGGTTTGCCAATAGAGATAAATTGCTTGAATCTAAAGATTTTCTCTTGGTCTAGTGAGACCAGGGTCCGAAACCCATCCGAATGTAGCATCCACAACCTTCGTCGGTGTGTTTTTGTGAGTGTTGTAGACTCTATCTTCCAACTCAGCGAGATGTTGCTACATTTCTAGGCTAGATGTGGCAGCAAAGGTTCTGGAAGAATTCCTTGTAGCTGTCTCCGTGCGGGTGACAGAGGGTCGAGAGCTGTTGGCCCAAAGGGTGTCGCGACCACAATGAGCAGGGGGGAAGGATGGATTTTGCAGGGGGCAATTGGAGAAGAGTCGAGCAGAGCTGGGCTGGGGGCCATTGGAGCAGAGTTGAGCAGAGCTAGACGGGGGGAGATGCAAGACAACGAAGGGAAACATGGGTGTTCAAGCCTCAGGGGAGGCAGGGAGGGGATGAACAACATAGTAGAAGGAAAATGAGCAAGAGGAACATGAATGAATGAGGAACAAGCGGGCGTTGAGGGGAAGATATATGTGGGAGACAGGAGATGAGGGCAAGGGAAATCACGAGGGAGCATGTTGAGTGTGTTGGAGGCATCTTGCAGGAAATAAATGTGGCGGATGGGAGCGTACTTATGAAAACTGGCTGTGGCAGAGTCATGGGTTTGATTATATGTGGGGAGGGAGGTGGGAGTTAATATCATGATTGCTGATGGGGGTGAGTGAGGATACCGAGGGAGTGGCCAGTCCAGCCTGCTATGAATCCGAGTCTGTAATGCGGGTACATTCATCTCTGAAAGATGGCAGAGAAAAGATGTCCCAAGATGTGGAAGTGAGAAGGTTGCAATCGTTAACGCTTGTGTTGGCAAAAAGATCAACCATCTTATTAGATTTGCATCTGACGACGAGGAAGGTAATTCCCTTGGCATTGTCGATGCCATGTTTAATTTTTTTGCAGGGTTATGTTGATTCTCCAGTAGTCCGAGACTTGGTGGAAACTTCTGCCTTACTGTATTTTTCGGTAATATTAGGTAGTAACAGTTGAGTCCCCTTCAACTAGGAGGGGCTAGAAGTTCTGATCACTGGAAATGGAGAGACTGTGAGCTAAGGCCTAAAGCTCAGCTGCATTATTGGTGGTGTGGCCTAGGTTCCCATAGTAAATCTAGAGAAATTTCCTTGCATGATTACAAAAGACTTCACCGAAGACAGCTTTACCTAGGTTGTCTTTAGAAGCACCATCATAATTGAGTTTGATGAGGTTGGGGTCTGGAGGCTGCCATTTCGGTTCAGGCGTGGAGGCTAGAGAAGCTCCGAAGTTGATGGGAGGAGAGAGGAGGGAAAGGTCGAGAAGGGAAAGGATGTGGAGATCCTCCCCAGGGGGGGGGGATGAGTGATCAGGGAGTTTGGCTATGGAGGCAGATTCTTTGAGAGTATGCTTGATAGAATGGATTACTTGTTCTTCTCCTTTTTCCAGGTTTTTAAAGATACTGGCATTTATTTCTTTCCAAATCGCCCAACATATGATGACAAGCAGAAGGTTCCAGGCCAAATTGATGAGAGGCTGGTTGGAGAAGGAGGTGCGCCAGAGATTTAGGGATAGGAGAATGGAGGAGGGGTCTTTGTCAGAGGCTTTGATGACCAGAAGGAGCTAGTTCCAAATGTTAGAGGGAAAATGGTAGTTGTTTAGTAGATTATTGGTGGTTTCCTCATTCTTTTTGCATAGATTGCATATGGACGGGCCATTGAAACCTTTTTTTAGGAGGTTTTCCCAGGTCAAAATTTTCTAGTGCATGAAAAGCCAAAGAAAGAGCACTATTTTAGGCCATTGATTGCGCTTCTAGAGCGTGCTCCATTTGCTATCTGTGGGGGTGTGAGTGGAGTTGGATAGGAGGCCGTAGGCTTCTTTTATATTGAAGTGGCCTGCTGCATTAGATCCCCATCTTAGCTTGTTTGGCTCTTTGTCCCTTTGAATAGGCATTTTTTGAAGCTCATCGACGAGGTTGTTCCAATATTGAGGGTGATTTTGCTTAACCCATTCCGGGGCATCGATCCAATCCCTCCAGTCAGTGTTTCCTCGTTTTTCTAGAAATATTTGACAAGAGTTTTGTTGTGTTTGTCCATGTGAGTTCGAATTTGTTGGAAATGATCTATATTAAGCCAAGGGAATTGCTCCCAGGCATCATCCCAGAACAGAGCAGTCCCGCCATTATGAACTTCCTAGAAGCAGTGATTTTGAACGATAGCTCTGTTTTCCCAAGCTTGGTTCCAGAATGGGGAGCCTTTGAGGTTACCCAAGAGTCTGATAAGAGAGTCCGGGTGGTGAGTTGGTGCATACTTAGCTTTCCAGAGTGTTTACCAAGAGATATTGGGGTTGGTTATCCACCTCCACAAGGTCTTAGCACCCAGAAATTTTCCAAGCAAGTCTGGATCTCTGAGGCCAAGTCCCCCATATTTTTTGGGTCTGCAGATTTTTCTCCAGTCTACAAGGGCCCATTTTCCCTTTTTCTCTTTGCCTTTCCATAAGAAGTCCCTTTGAATGATTTTTATTTGGTTTGAAATGGATTTTGGGGCAACAATGGCCAAGTACTGGTATTGAGGGATGGCTTGAAGGATAGAGCGGACCAGGACTAGTTTTCCCAGGAGGTTTAAGGATCTGAAAGTCCAATTGGAAATATTTTTCTGCAATTTGGTTACCAGAGATTCCCAATTGAATTTGGCCAGGGGTTTGTCGGTCAGGGGAACTCCAAGGTACTTGGAGGGAAAAGAACTAAGTTGGAAACCTAAAATGCAAGCTATGTTAAGCTAAATGGAATGAGAGGTATTGAGGAAAAAGAGTTTGAATTTGGATTTGTTGATAGAGGTGCTAGAGGCTTGGGAAAAATGAGCTAGAATGCTCTGGAAGGCAAGGGATTCTTTGATTGTGGGGGAGCCCATGAGAAGTGTGTCATCCAAAAATTGTTGGTGGGTGGCGGGGGGGCTAGAGGGGTAAAGATTTAAACCACATATGCTTCCATCGATGGAGGTAGCTACAATGGAGCGTCTTAGACCCTCGGCCATGATAACACTAAGGAAAGGCGAGAGGGGGTCACCTTGCTTGATACCATGAGAAGGGTTGATGATGGCTGAGGGAGAGTCATTGAGGAGAATGGAGAAGAAGGCCCCAAAGACCATGGACATAATCCACTTTGTACAATATTTGTTGAAGCCGAAAGCTTCTAGCATTTTCCGGATGTAGTTCCAATTGATTTTGTTGAAGGCTTTGGACATGTCCAATTGAATAAGCATGTCAGGCTTCTGTTTCTCCTTGAGGGAGTGTATGAATTCCTGTGAGAGGATGATGTTGTCCAGAATTTGCCGACCTTCCATGTAACCTGTTTGATGAGGGGAGATGAGCAGGGTAGCATATTTTTGATGCGGTTGGCCATAACTTTAGATATTAACTTGTAAATGAAATTGCAGAGGGTAATAGGCCTGAACTGGTCGGGGGAGTCCGCTTTACCTGGTTTAGGAATGAGGGTGAGGAAGGTGACGTTGAAGGACTTTAGGATAGATTTTTTAATGCGAGATTCTTCCACTAGATCATGGACTTCCTCCTTGAGCAGGGGCCCACAGGCTTTGTAAAAGTCTATAGTGAAACCATCCAAACTCGGTGCTTTTCCATTGGGCATAGTTTGGACAACTTCCTCGATTTCGACCATAGTTATATTTTTAGTAGCATCTAGTTGTGCTCCTTAGTTAATATTGTGGGGATATTTCTGGTTATTCTTCCTATGGCCTCCTCGTTGGTGTTATTGGATTCAGTGAGGATTTCACCAAAGTACTGATTGAGCTCCTCTTCGATCTCATTGTGAGTGCGAAGGATGATGCCCTGTTGGTTTTTGAGTCTCAGAATTCAATTGTATTTCCTGTGTTGGATGATTGACCGGTGGAAGAAAGTTTTGTTCTTTTCTCCATCTTTGAGCCAAATGATTCTGGATTTTTGGTGCCATAAATTCTCTTCTTGGGCAACACGTTCCTCCTAGCTTTTTTGAAGTTTTAATTCCTCTTGCTTCTTGTGTTTTGTCATCCCATTGTTGATGATTATCTATTGAAGGTCTTTCATTTTTAGTTCGATCAGTTTATTTTCAGATATAATGTCTCCGAAGGAGTGTTTAGTCCAAAGTCTGAGTTCTGATTTAATAAAATTCAACTTCTGCTGGAAGTTATACATTTTTTTTCCCTGGGAGGGTTGGGGGGAAGACCACCATTCCTTCATTTTGTCCATGAATTCAGGATGATTGATATAGAATGCTTCAAACCCGAAGAGTGTATTTTTGGGACTTTCTGATAGCTTGATGTTTAGAACAATGGGCTAGTGATCAGGTTCCACCTATGGGGCGATGCTTGCTTCCGTTTCCAAGGACCTTAGGAATAAGTCCTCCGAGAGGAGGAATCTGTCTAATCTGGAGGCAATCTGTCTATCTCCCCCTCCTCTATTATTCCAAGTGAAGGAGCCATTTTTGGTGGGGGTGTCAATGAGTCCTAAATCATCAATCAGGGCCTGAAATGTTGCTGAATCATTGTCCATTTTTCTTAGGCTTCCTCGCTTTTCCCCGAGGTTTAGAATAATATTTAAGTCACTTGCTGTGAAATTGAGGGGGTTATTGAAGGAGCCTAGATGCCTCTTCAGGTTGCTTAGATAGGATACTCTCTTGGAAGAAGAGTGAGGAGTGTAGCAATGATGCAGATCTTGTATTTGGTTCCGGTGATTTGAAGGACCATGGTGAGGGCATGTTTGGAAGATGCAAACTTGCATAGGTGAAACAATGAGTCCTTCCAAAAGGTTGCAAGCCCACCTGCAGTGCCGGAGGCTGAGACGGCCATGTGGCTGTAATGGTTTCTAAAGCAGGATTGTTGAATGGAGTCCATGGAGCTTAGATTGCTCTTTGTTTCTTAAAGGAGGACAATATCCGGTTTGTTAGAGGCTATTCTAGATTTTAGGATTCTTTTCTTACTGGGATTGTTCAGTCCTCTAATGTTTCAGGATGTACAAATCATAGAAAATTTTTTGGGGTAGAGAAATTGCCCTTACCTTTCCTTCATTGATGGGGCAACTTCATAGCTCCAGAAGGAGTTGGTTAGTGGGTTTTCTGCCTCTCTTTCAATTCTTTCCTTTTCGAAGGTGTTGACTTGCATTTATAATTTTCGTTATACCTCTAGTTGTGCTTTTGGCTTTGTTTAGGTGCTCTCGTTGCCGCTGCATTCCCTCCTGTAACAAGTAAGCCTCCTCAATTTTCTAGATGTGTTCGATGGGGATGACTTCTATTCCATTCTTGTTCCATTCTTTTGCTATTTTCTATAGATCCATCCCCATTAGGACTTATTGAATCTCTTTTTCCTCTGCGGTGGGTGCATCTCATATGATTTCCATATCAATGTCCTCTTGACATATGGTGCCTTCTTTTGTGAGAGTGATTTGGGCGTCCATTTCCTTGCTGCTATTTTCCATTGTTTTTTCTTGCTGGATGTTTGTTTCTTTTTCCATACTATGTTTCTCTCATTCCTCCTGAAGCATGTTGAGAGCTTCATACTTGTTTTTCTGGGAGAACATTGGAGGATATTTCCTTGTGTACACTCTTTTGTTCTGCTTGTGTTTGTTACTTGCCTTGGTGTATCCTTGGTCGTCTTTTTTCCCTGCTTGGTATTCTTTTGCTGGTGCTTTTTTTGGGGGAAGTCCTGAAAGAGAAGTCTGTGTTCATGGCATTTTCTGCATCTGAAAGGAATGTGCTCATAGTCTATGCTTCGAGTCCAGATGTCGTCCCTGAAGTTTAATTTGATGGCTGCAGTAATGTCAGGACTCCCTTCAAATATCCTGTCCCTGTCTTCTAAGAGGGAGAAGACCACCGTGAAGAAGCCTTTGGACCCTAGCTGGAGATTGATCTCTCCTTTTGGGCTCCATTTGGCATGGATCCATCCTTTTAGAGCACGTTCTGTAGGACAAATTCCCATAAATTTGCAGATGATCACGTGATCTTGCATGTATTCTCTATAAACGGCGACATCTGGGTCCTAAATGATTATTTCCGGAGTTTTCTTCTCCTTTGGGTTGCATGCATTGTGCTTTTTTTTCTTCCTTTGCATTTGTGTTTTCTTTCGAGTCTTTCCCTTCTCCTTTTGAGGGAAGGGGGATTTCATTCATTGTGGTCGTTGCTATTGAGGTTGTGGTTGTTGCTGTTGTTTTTTTCGCGGTGGTGTCCATGACAGCCTTTCCATGGTCTTGCAGAGGTAAAGTAGGCCGCATTTCATGGTTTGTGTCGGTAATTGCAGAGTTGGAGGTCAGACGTGTGAAAAAAAGAGACATTACTCTTGGATGAGTGCCCAACAAAAAGATATCGGTAGTATGGAGCCAGCGGTCCTCCATCCTGCTCCATTGAAGAAGCTCGAGGTGAGATCATGCAGTGCTGCAGCGGCAGGGCTGCAGCCAGGGGGATATCTGCACTGTGCATCAATGTGTGCATTGCGACTGCTAGGGTTGCAGATCTCGTTCCAGTTCATCTAATCCAATGACCTTAATCCTGGAATCAAAGAGTTATTAGGGATGAGACCACAAAAATAATAATGAATAGGAATTTGAGATGTTTTAGATCCTATCATGAAATTGTCGTGGTTTTCATTAGAGAAAAGAGTTTCTATTAAATTGGATCTTAAGTAAAGTTGATATTATATTTTTGTTTGAAACTTGGGAGCACAATGAATCTAAGGTCCCTAACATAGAAGGATTTGCACTATATTTGGCATGAAAGAATAAAACCTTTGGTAAAGGGATTGGAGGCATAACTTGCTACTTAAAAACAACACTCATTCTCATGTTCAACATTAAAAGAGATATCCTTTCAATTAGTACACGTGGGTGGTTATTTCACATATTAATTTCAAGCAGATTTATAAAGCGATATGATACTTCATGCTTATTAACTCTATCTTTCATAAGAAAAAAAAATTAGATGAGAATTGTCTTTAAAAAAGCTTAGAACATATATTTACAACTTATGAAATGAAAGTAAGTAGTATACTCATGTTAGGAGACTTCAATGCTAAAGTTGCAACTAATAAAGTTGTTCTTTTAAACAATTTTTCCAACCCTAATCCTCTATTATTAGATGAGGACCTTTTTTTAGTAAACAAATAAAAAAGAAACTTTTAAGATCTAACAAAAACATTATTTTTCATCGAATTAATCAAGTTATAGTTCTTGATTTAATAATTTGCAAGGGTTTAACGAAATGTCATATACAAAACATATAATTTTCTTATTATTGTCAATATTTTATTTTTTGTGTGCAACATCTAAAAGAAGTGAAGATCAACGATCCCACAATTAATAGTTGCTATAGATATGTTGAAAATAGTATAATTCTTTATTTTATGTTAGGATATTCCGACACATAGGAAATAGTTAAGTATAACTTGGTCTAGCGTAGAGTTAGGTAAAGTGTGTTTCTTTACTATGTACTTTTGTAACTTATAATCCGACGGTCACGATATGTAGTGATAAGATGATTCATTCTCTCCTCGGTATTACTGACACTTTATCTGTGGCTTACCACTTGATTGGTCCATGATCTCTAATTATAGAGCATGGAGGGTCATCTGTCCGGTGACTGTTTATGAGAGAAGCTTATGTAAATTTTCTTTCTTTATATTAATAAATTTCCTGAAGTGGCCGTGTTGGCTTAGACCATGGATTGTTTCCCACTTTGAGGGTTTTAACTATGTCAAATACTGGTGTACTGATCTGTGATCTGTTTGTGAGCAGTGACATTTGGTGTTTGATCTAAGGAACTTACCCTATAAATTCATACATGGTATCAGAGCTATTTTGAGGGCCGCATTCGTTGTTGATCCAAATCCAAGGTTGGTTTGACTGCATGCGATTGTCGTTTTCCAGATTTACTGTTTATGACCACTTTCAGTCCGAGAGAACTGGTCTATTGTGTCTGGAGCCTCTGTTCCAGTGAGGAACCCCTTTATTTTCATGCGAAAAGGTTGTTGGTTGCCTAAGCTATGTCATTTTAGATTTGGAGGCATAAAGTTTTTTTTTTTGCAGTTATATTTATTTATCTTTCTATTTTATTTCGGTTTATAGTCTTTTTTCTATTACCAGATCTATACCCTCTTCTCTACATATGTTTTTTTCTCTGCAGTCTGTGCGATCTGGCAAACCAGAAACAAAAATACGAGATTTTTTCTCCTACATATAGTCTTTCCCCACGACTTTGCGCAATCTCGGGAAATCAAGAATAGTGAGGAAAATATTTATTTTCCAGATGGACTAACCAAAAATATAACATTTTACCTTAAGGGCCAAAATTTTGTTGTTGTTGTTTGTGTGCTTGGTTTTTTTTGTAGTAAGAGACACGAACCAAAAAAAAAAAACTTCCGCCTTTCCAACAATTATAGAATCTTTTTACTAGCTCACTTGGTGTAAAGTTACTTTATGAGAATGGAGGTCTTGGGTTCAAGTCTCTTTATCAAGTTTCTTTTTCTAAAAATCTTTTTGTCAAGTTAATTTTTTTAAAAGGTTTTTTGTCACGTTACTTTTTCCAAAAAAATATTTTTAGCAAGTTAAATTTAAAAAAAATAGTTTTATTTAAAAAACACATATAACTTATGTTTTAAAATTACTTTATGTAATAGTATTTCTCACCCATTATAAAAAGTGAGTCACTTACGGTCTAAAGTCACTTTATTATTTAATTAAGTTGCAGTGTACTTGGTCATTGGTTCATAAAGTAACATTGTAAAAGTGGCTCTCACTTATTTATAAAACGAGTCACATAAAGTAGTATTTTAGAAAATGAAGAAAAAAAATGAACTTGTTATATTAAGTTTGGAAAAACAGGGGAATTTTGAAAAAAAGTACAACTTCTTCATCAACTTCCAACCTATCACGTAAGTACTCGACAACTATCACAACTTTTCTTCAAAAAGACATAAATTCTTCATCCAGACGCCGTTTTCAGAGCCGTTTTTTTTAATTGTACTAATTTTTCGAGATATTTCCATTAGAGCAGTTAGTTTCAACCTTTACAACTTCATTTTTAAAAAATGGAAAGTGCATGCCCGATTATTCTTAACAACACCAATTATTTCAAATGGCTATCCTACATTGTATATTGACTTAGAATTAAAGGGATTTATAGAATAGCCTCAGGTCTAGAATCTAAACCTATTGATGAAGATAAACAGGCTAAATAAGAGAATAAACAAGATCAAACATGAGGGTTGATAGGACTGTCCATTTCTCAAGATCTCAGATTTCATATCCAAGAAGTTGACTCCCCTTATGAAGCTATGAAAAAGCTAAATATTGTTTTTGGCATTCAAAATGAAGTCAGATCCCACCAACTTGAAAATGAGTTGCTTACTTTGGACCCCAATAATTTCTTCTCTATTGAATATTTTTTGTCCAAATTCAAGACTCTTAGACTTCTTTTAGAAGTTTGTAAGGTTAAAAAGGAATATGGTAGTCTTATATATTCCATTCTTGCTAAGCTAGGCCTGCATACTTTGTATTTGTTTCCACCTTCCATTCCACTAGAGATGCCCTCATTTCTCAAGGAATAACCTACAAGTCCCACTCTTTTGATGCCTTTTGCAATTATTTGATAAGAGAACAAGAAAGAATCTTACACCTTGGTCTTATTAATACTGGAAACTCTTCTAAAAAAGCCTTAGCATCCCAACAACAACCATATCCAAAGAATCCTAAGAAGCAACATCCTAAAAAGAATGGTCCTAAACCAAACAAGGGTCTTAAGCAATTTCAGCCGCAAATTGAAAAAGAAACTCAACAAACTGATAAGGCAGATAAAAACAAAGGGAAGAAGACATATAGACGTTGAAACTTTTGTAATTGTGGTGGCCACGTAGAGTCAAAATGTTTTAAGAAGATGGAAGCCTTGGAAGCAATAATGAAGAAGCACAACATCCATTTGGAGGGGTCTTCAACTTCATCTTCACGAATGGCACTTTCTGCATGTGGTTGTCAAGCATCAAGATATGGTTATGTATTGAATGTATCTTCTTCTTATCATTCTCATGAGTGGCTCATTGATTCTGGCGCCTCTTACCACATGGCCAAAAATAAAGTCACGTTTTCTTCTTTAAATGATTTTAACACCAAAAATATTTATGTTGGTGATGCTATATCTCTTAGTGTTGTAGGGTATGGAACCATTCATCTAGATAATGGTCAGTTTAATCATGTATTATGTGTTCCTACCTTGTCCTGCAACCTTCTATCCATTCATCAGATAACTCATTCAAGTGAAGGGAAAACAATAGAATTATCACCTCATGATGTTTTAATTAATGACCTAAGAGATCCTAGACATATTTTAGCTACTGGAATTGTTGATGATTCCACAAGGTTGTATAAGTTTGAAAATTTTGGGTCATCATGTCATCCGTTCATTTTTGTTGCTCATAATGATGAAGTGAACAAAATTTGGCATAAGCGATTTGGTCACTTAAACTATCGCTCTCTTCAAACTCTATGTAAAGAAAATATGGTGACAAGTCTTCCTATTGTATCTTTCCGAGATGGTGTTTGTTCCAGTTTTGTACTTGGAAAACATCATCGGGATATTTTTGACAAACATGCCTCTTGGCACGCTTTAGCCCCTTTGGAGCTTGTGCACAGTGATTTATGTGGTCCACTTCTAGTTGTTTCTTTCTCTGGCTGCAAGTACTTCTTAACTTTAATTGATGATTTTTCTAGACGCACTTGGGTATACTTCTTAAAACTCAAGAGTGAAGTTTTTAACATGTTCTTGGCATTTAAGGCCTTTGTTGAGAAACAATTTGTACATCACATTCTTAAGTTAAGATATGGAGGAGAATATGTTAACAACAAATTTATCAACTTTTGCATTGAGCATGGAATTAAATTGAAACATATTGTTCTATATACTCCACAACAAAATGGTGTAGCTGAAAGGAAGAATCACACTCTAAAAGAAATGGCTAATTGTATGCTTCAATCTAAATTACTTAGTCTTAATTTTTGAGTAGAAGCAATTAACTATGAAAATTACACAGTAAATCACACTCCTACTAAGGTTTTAAGGAATATCACTCTAGAAGAAGCATGGAGCTCAATCAAACCTGTTGTAAGTCACTTTCATGTTTTTGGAAGTGAAGCTTGGGCCCATTTTCTAGATGAGAAACATAAAGCCTTAGAACCTAAGAGTGAAAAATGCATTTTTTTGGGATATTATGAAGATGTCAAATGATATAGAATTCTTCAACCCAAATTAAAAAATGTAATCATTAGATGAGATGTAAAATTTCATGAATATATATCGGACTGCGAGCCTAGTTCGGCAGGTGTGCCACCTTTGGCCTGCAAGCCTAATTCAACATATGTGCTACCTCTCTCTATATCTTCTGCTTCTGACAATATTCCTTCTACTTCGGATGATTACAGCGAGGATGAAAATCCTCCTGCACCTCCTTAGGATCTTCCTTCAACTCCACAACTTCCAAAATGGGTTCGCTCTACTCGGAATACAACAGGTTCTCTTGTAGGGGACCCTGTAGATCAACGTCGTACACGTTCTCAGTTTGAAATAGCCTCTTTCTTATTGGCTCAAGCTCTAGAAAATCATGATCCAGATACCTTTGAAGAAGCTTCAGGTCATCCAGATTGGGATGCAACTATGAATGAAGAATATCGTTCCTTATTGGAAAATGATACTCGGAATCTTGTTCCTCTTCCAAAGGGAAGAAAAATTGTCAGATTCAAATGGGTTTACAGAACAAAGTTTGGACCAGATGGAAAAGTGGATAAACATAAATCTCGTCTTGTTGCTAAAGGATTTTCACAAGTTGAAGGCATTGAATATACTGAAAACTTCTCACCTGTTTCCAAAATGAATTCTATCCACCTTGTTCTTTCCCTTGCTGCCTCCTTTAAATGGGAAGTCCATCAGATGGATGTTAAATCTGCCTTCTTACATGGGGAATTACATGAATAAACCTACATGGAACAACCCCCTGGCTTTATCCAAAATGAATCTAGCCTTGTTTGTCGCCTTAGCAAGTATCTCTATGGTCTCAAACAAGCCCCTCGGGCTTGTTATGCCAAAATGGATAAATTTCTCTTAGACAATGGCTTTTCTAGATGTCATTCTGACAACACTGTCTACACCAAGAAAGTGGGTAAGTCCTTAATCATCCTTGTTATTTATGTTGATGATCTTATCCTTACTAGTAGTGATCCCAACCATACAAACCATGTGAAGTCTAGCCTCAAAAGAATTTTTAAATGATAGAGTTGGGACACTTGCATTATTTCCATGGTCTTCAAGTCTTGCAATCCAAAGAAGGTGTTACCCTTTCTCAGTCCAAGTATGCTAGTGACCTTCTACACCACTTTCACATGGAAGATTGTAAGCCAACCCATTCTCCCTTTCAGTCTGGAGTCAAGCTTTCAGTCACTTGTACTTCCCTTGAAGTTGATGCTACCTTATACCGTAAAATTTTTGGTAAACCTCTATATCTAACCCATACCCTTCCTGACCTTTCCTTTTTCGTTGGTCTTATTGCTCGGTTTATGCAAAAACCTCATGAAAGTCACTGGAAAGCAGCTAAAATAATACTTTGATATATTCGAGGTACAATTCAGTTTGGGATTCATTGCAGTGCATGAGCATCTCCATTGTTGGTTGGTTTCATTGATTTTGATTGGGCTGTTGACCCTGATGATCGAAATTCTACTTCAGGTTATGCATTCACTCTTGGTTCAGGACCTATTACATGGTATTGTAAGAAACAAAGTGCCATATCTCTTTCTTTGTAAAAAGCAGAGTATTGTGGTGCTATAGAAGCCAGCAAGGAAGCCCTGTGGCTTCGTCAGATCCTGTTTGAATTTGGTCTTCATCAACAACATCCAACTACACTTTATCATCGGAGTTCCATTCAACTATGCAAAGATCCAGTTCAACATAAACGCATGAAATACATTGAGATACACATACACTTCATCAGAAAGCTCCTTCATGATTGTTCTATTGAAGTTCATTATTTTTCAACCAATGATTAAGTTGATGATATCTTTACAAAGGCTCTCACAGAAGAGAATTTTACCACACTTCAATCTATGCTTGGAGTTCAGGAAAGTTATCATTAAGGGGGGATAGGCTCTAATGCCTCCTTCCTTCTCCTATCGTGTCACATTTTTAAATCCTTCAATCCCATCCCAAGTTGTTCTTAAGGGGGGATGTTAGGATATTCCGACACATAGGAAATAGTTAAGTATAACTTGGTTTGGCGTAGAGTTAGGTAAAGTGTGTTTCTTTACTATGTACTTTTGTAACTTATAATACGACAATCACGATATGTGGTGATCTGACGATTCATTCCCTCCTTAGTATTACTGACACTTGATCTGTGGCTTAACACCCAATTCGTCCATGATCTCTATTTAAAGAGCATGGAGAATCATTTGTCCGGTGACCATTTTTGAGAGAAGCTTGTGTAAATTTTCTTTATTTATGTTAATAAATTTCTTGGAGTTGCCATGTTGGCTCGGGGCGTGGAATATTTCCCTCTTGGAGGGTTTTAACCACGTCAAATACTGATGTAATGATTTGTGATCTGTTTGCGAGCCAGGCCTTTGGTGTTTGATCTAAGGAACTTACCCTGTAAATTCCTACATTTTATTGTTGGGCATTTAAAAGTTTTAGGTAGATGTGGCTATTTAGTTTTTGATCATTTATAAATTATTCCTTCATAATCAAAATATCTATATTATCTTAAAATTTTGATGATATGAACACTTTTAACATTGTTAAAAGAAGATATTTAAAATTTAATGTAATTTACCACAAAAATTCAATGTTCCACCAAGTTCCTAAGAGGAGAGAGTATGGAAATAGGGAGACACATATGGAATATATGTGTGAGCACCCATAATTTTTAAGGAAATATAAGGGGATGAGTGGATGTTGTGGTACCTAACATAGGGTTCCTTGTTTCTAAAATTATAAAAATAAAAATTAATAACACAATCACAACAATAACAATTCATTTCATGCTAATTCATCATTGTGAAATCTTGTGTAAATGCTATAGTCTCGTCAATCCTAAAATCCTAAAAACTATTAATTTTGCTGAGTTATGGGATATAAAATTCTATTTTATCCATATGAATTTTGATGATGTTGAAACGATTCTCAAACATCTTGAAACAATTAATAGTAGTGAAAATTTAAGTAAAATGATAGAAAAAGTAAAATAAGGAGAATGTCATTTTACCATTAATTACCAAGATCAAAAACACTTGAAAGCACTATCTACTATCTCTTATCAATTTTAAAGTGTTAGAAAAAAATTTAAGTTTGGGGGAAATGAGTGTTGAGTGTTCAAAGGTTTCCTTTCTAGGGGGAATGCCTAGAGTCCCCCTTTAGGGAAACACATCATCCACATTGGGTAAAAATTACTCCTTGCGTTTCGATAAATTTTCCATAAAGGAGGATGTGGGGAGATGTTTCCCTAGATTCCCTTGCCCATGAAGTGTGGGAAACATGGGGGGTGTTTGTCATGACCTTAAAAGACCGACACTACTATGGGTGCTTTATTGATCTTTGGGTGTGTGACACCATGACCATTCCAACTTGGCATTGTATCCAAATCAAGCATTCTAAGCTTAGACTACACCTTATTTCTTACTTATTAGTAATACTTTCCTTAAACACAGAATTTATACACATTTACAATATTAATTGAAGTATTCAATAGTCATGCATAACATACGAATATAAGAACCAAGATTTTACTAGCTTATGTGACTCCAATTGTGTCTAACACCTAACCATAACAATCATAATACAAAAGTGTTACAATTGTAATGCAATACCGGTAAATAACTCTCCACAAGAGATACAATCATATGATCTGGGCACAAACACGTCACCCACAAGATTGTGCAAGAATCCTCAATACAAACTCACATAGTCAACCACAATTTGGGTGATGCACAACACCCAAAATCATATCACATCAAATTGTTTTTCGTAATCCATGCTATTTCATGTTCCCTATCTCTCACCACACCAACCATGTTCCTTAGCTCATCGCACCCCTTGTGACAACTCTCAACCTACACCACCATGTGACTACCAAACACTCAACCCATCACACACCTTGCGACTGCAATGTGCTCATCATATGTGATGTGTGTGTTTTGTACTTTGGTTGCACCATTCAATGTGTTCTCCAATTCCTTCGTAATGTGATATATATGCATGCTTTTCTCGTCCATCAAATGGTCATCATTAGGGGAATTTTGAGGTCTAAAATGGGCTTCTTAAGGAAATAAAAAAATAATAGCTAAATAAATAAAATAATATTTATGAATTTTCAATTCACTTTTTGCATCACAATCCATGTAACCATAGTTAAATTCAATTCAAAAGTTGTACCAAAATAAAATTAATAAAAAAATTGTATTGATGTGACTATAAATAAGAATGAGTTTTTCAAGAAAAAATCATTATCATTTAACAACTAATGCATTTGTCTTTTTTACTTAAATAACTTAAAATAAAATATAAATACAAATTTATAAATTCTTAATTATATTATATGCTATTAATTAAAATTTATATTATTTAAATTGTATAATAACAAAAAGTGTGAAATGAAATTTATTATGAGTACTTTACTTTGACTTTAAAAGTACTTAGAGCACTTCCATGGTTAACCATGAGTTTTTATCCACCATTAAGAATGTGACAAGTAAGTACCTTTAACTCAAGCAATGCCACCTCAACCGTTAGGGATGATGTCATCCCCTAAAATGTGATTGGTTCTCATAAAGTGAATTTTGATTGGACATTTTCCTTAGGAGGCCCATTTTAGACCTCAAAATTCCCCTAATTGTTGTTTCGTGTGGCATGAGTCGACCTCTCATTGTATCTCTCTGTTGTCACCAAGTTTCGTGCAATGTCTTTTGGGAAATGCATTCATGCGCACATGCATCCAACCAAGCCCAATGATGAAGGAGAATTAGAGCTTCTAAGCAATTAATTCTTAGATGTGAAAAAGCTTCAAAATGGGGTATTGATTTTTGAGAAGAATTTATATTATTCTATGTAAAGAAATTGTATTTTCAAAGTTGGTATATTTTATGAGTTTTATAACTAATAAGTCATAGCTTTAGAAAAGTTATGGATAGGTGAGATTTTTTCAATAAGGAAAAAACAAATCCACCTTGAAAATAATGTGAGATTCTAGGGATAGAATGAGTGATTTTAGAATTTAGAAAAATGTGATTTATGGAGTGATTTTAGGATTTAGGGAAAACTTATTTATGGAGTGCTTTTATGATTTAGAAAAGATATTGCATTTTTTAATTATACTTATTGTAAGCCTACGATAAATGAAAACTAATGGCCAAATGAATGTGAAATCAGGTGCATAGAGAGAAACAAATGTTTTTGAGTATTTTTGTGTGTATGAGTTTTTTTAATGAATTGAAATTTCATATCTTATGTTTATGAATTTTCTATGTGAAAGATCATTGAAGAATTCTTAAAACCTAGAATCAGTAGAATTAAGGGCCTTGGTGTGTCAATTGGGAAAATAAATCTTATTGAAGATTTAGTGAAATTAAATTTACTACATGTGTTAAATGGTGGCAACCAAGAATCATTGGTTAAACTGATGATGGGAGATTTGCAGGTAAATGCTTTGTGTATTTTGTATTGAAATTAGTTATGGGTTATGTTGCGATCGTATGGAGATCTAAGTATAGACTAGGAATATGAGTTGTAGTAGGAAAATTATATTCTCTTTCTATCACCCAAACTCTCCTTTGCACTTCCCCAATTGAACTTTGAGTTGACTCTTGCCATATCATGCTAAACCCCATCATGTGCTCTCTCACTCTTCCAACTAACCCAATGTATGTTGTGGTGTCCTCCACTATGTGTCCACTCGCCCATGTAATCGACCCAATTGAGCCTAGTAAAGTGTGCTTGATGTCATGCAACCTTTTCTTGTCATTCCATGTGATGGGATGTCACTCCTCATCATTGTGCATGCCATCCCTGAATTTATACAAGAATATTACTTATGATCTTCTTTCCCAACTAAATGTTTGATATGTGTATTCTGTGCTTAGGAAAGTTCCTTGGTGCATCCAAGATGATTTCCTGACTCGGTATAAGTGTGAATTTATTGCACTGTTCAATTTGATCCCTTGCAGGTCTCACGAAAAATCCAAATTTCGTCTTGTCGTGAGGATTCCGGCACCTACCAAGTTGAGGGTGTTACCTCCTCCCCCACTCCATGTTTTTTCCATCCTTGAAAACCTCCCAAATAGTAAACATGAGTCTCCACGTCCACTAATGGAACATCATCATGGAATCCTACCACAAATTCCCTGTAGTGCCTTGCTTTAGATAACTGACCCCGATATTACATTAGTCTTGATATAGCCTTTGGGATTGTACATTATTCTTTGAGGACCTCAGGTTGAGGATCCATTTATTTAAATTTTACTATTAGTGGATGTGATAATAATTGTGATATACAAGTTTGATGTTATGATGATAAGGACTTTGATCGAAATGCTTCATAACTGTACCTAATCATGTGATGGATTCATTATGTTTTCTCGTTTACAAAAGATTTTTGCTTGCAGTTAATGCTTATGTTGATGATTACATCATGGTGACTAGAAACAATTATATTGATGACTAACATTATGAACATATATTATTGATGATTATTGAGTATGGTAGGAGACCACGTGGATGCACTTGGATGTTATAAGTCAACAACCTATGGTTTGATTAAATTGCATACTATTGTCTTAAAAATTTAAAGTTCAAATTAATATTCTATTGTGATTCTAATGGTATGTTAGTGGCTACAGACATGTGTTAGTTGCTTGGATGAACGATTCACATATGGGTGATGGGGTTGTATAGATATATGTTACTTCATGGTAAAGGTGGGGTAACGTCCCTGATTTCACTCCCTAGCACTCCCGCCCTGAATTGGGTTGTAAGGTGTTAAGATACCTTTTCTTTGAATATCACGATGCTGTGGGGGCAGGCCCTAGATTGGGTTTCTCACGAGGATTTACTAGGGGGCACACATCAAGGAAAATTTCTTGATTCCCAACACCATTAGTATCATTATAAAGGGCGACATAGGAGAGGAAAATGGTTTCCATCGTCACACTTAGTTTTTCCCCTTGTAGTATCAAGATACCTCAGCGTGACACCATTGAAACTTCAAGGGAGGTTTTTGAAGTGCACCACTGACTTGGCGCCCTTGGAATCAAGAAGAAAATGATAAAAGATAATTAAGAGGTGGTAATCATACAATAATGAACATTAATTCACACCATGCAATAAGTGAGGTATTAGAATCAAATTAACTAAATCAAGAGAAAACTTTGGGATAAAGGGAGAATGGGAAGAATTATAAAAAAACTAAACCAATTGAGTAACTCTACCCTTTCCATGTTTGGAAAATATTAGGTAGATAATGTGTATGAAAATAAATCCACAATATATAAGTGTTCTAATAAGAAAAAAGGGGAAAATTACGTAGAGTTAATAGAAACTTTAATCCAATGGTAGTTTAAAATCATTAAGAGAAGAAGGTGGTGTATGAAATTAAACAAGAAATTTAGTTTCATGAAAGAACCTTCATGTGACAAGAGCACAACACAAAGATCTCCATCCAAGAGTTCAACTTAAGATAAACTAGGGTGTAGTTGGAGAACGAATATAATACCTTCTAGTTGAATTCAATAATGAACACACAATAAGTAGTATAAAAGGAGGATCAAGAGACAACTAGGAGAATAAATATGGAGTCATGTTGGAGTGAGGGAAATTATGTTTTTTTAATACGAATTTAAGTAAATAATTTAGAAGAGACTTGGTGACAAGATGACAGGTGGATGGGTGAATAATCAAATATTTAGATTAAGAAAAATAAATATTTTTGCATGAAGTGACAAGTGTCACCTATGAAACTCCTATAAATAAGGAGCAATCAATGAGAGAGGGATAATTTTTTCCCTACTGTTAGATGAATTTCATAATAGTATTGTGATAGTGACTACTGAGTCTATACTGAGTTTGGTGAATTGAAGGCCATTAGAGAGAGAACTCTTGAGATAAGAGTGTTCTCCTCCACTTGCAAATATTTTTCCTCTACTTTACAACCCCATTATAGCTCAGGGGTCCGCGGGGAAGAAGCGTACCCAAGGAGTAAGTTGGGAGGTTAACCAGTGAGTCAAAAAAATTTGGTTGGGATGCAACATCCTTCACATGTGTGCACACACAACATCGGAGCGCAAGAATCAACAAAGCGAAGATTAAGACTCCACCTCTTTGGTGCATGCTATCTTAGGTTTATGTAAAGTTCTCATATATGCTTATTTATTATATATAATTATCATATTGCAAAAGTGAAGGATATTATTTATAATTGTAAATCTATGGCTTGTTGATGTATGTGCCATAAAATTATTATGTGATTATCATGGTTGATGTGATTTTAATTATTATGTGATTATGATGTTGGATGTTGCTAATGGGTTATTAGTTTTAAAAGGAAACTTTTAATTGCTTATTATTTGCAATACAACAATTTAGACTACACCACTTATTTGTTAATAAAATGTGAGCACAATAACCGCATCTAATAACTTATTGCTATTACCTTGTATTTGGTTTGTAAAAAAGGTAGAATATATATATGGGTAAATGAAATCATAGGGAATGTACCTATACTTGGTATCAAAACCTAGGTTCAACCTCTAGGAATAATGGACCCTACAATAGTGTACAGATGCAAGGTCGAACTGGATTGCTTTATCCCATCTGATGCCTAGTGAATCCATTCTCGCCATGAGAATATCATGTTGCCCCATATGGTTGATTGAAGGTTTATTGGTGTTGCACTCGTTGCACTTAGTTCTCTTTGGGCAGTTAATATTATCACCTCTTGGGCAAGACCAATTATTGGGGGAAAAACAAATAAAATTTTAATATGGGAAAGGGAAAAAATATATAGACAAGTGAATGAAAAGTATCATGATTTTTTCAATTATAATAAAGAATAGAACAAAAAATAAAATAAAAAAGAGTCCACGACGACAAATGATGTCATAAGGGTTGTTTCCTTTTAAAAATAGTTACCAATCAAATAGAAACTATACCAAGTTTACATCCTTTTAGAGTTGCAAAAAATCATCCGATTTTGAAAAGTGTTGATTGAAATACACATTTTTTTGGAGCATATTTTTGACACTTTAAATATTCTTTTGTATTAAGTCTGCACACTTTTTTAAAATCTTAATAATTTTCATGACAATTTTGAAAAGTGTTGATGTAACATCAACCCCCTTTTTAGGGGCTTATTTTTGACACTTTATTTTTTTTTGATATATTAAATATGGATAATATTTTAAAATGTTGGTGATTCTTATGCAAATTTTGAAAGTAGCATTAATTTTTTTTTTTAACACTTTAAATTTTCTTATGACCTAAGTATGCACAATCTGTTTTTAAATCTTGAAAATTTTACCATTTTTGCAAGTTGTCTTATTCTTCTTCTTATTTTTCGTCCTAAGATGTTTGTTTTTGTTGTTGTTGTTGTAAATTTCGTAGATCCTTTCCATTTTATATTTATCAAAAAAACAAATTGCTATACATATGCTGATGCAGTTAGTGGCCTCAACCTGCCTGAAGGAAACCAGGTTTGTTGGCCACCTAAGTGAATTAAAATCCAACCAGTATTGGAATTGTTTATTCCTTCTATTTACCGCTATATCTACTTTACTATGTCCATAAAAGTTAAAGTTTTCCAAAATCTGTAAAAAATTGCCGCAAAAATCATTAAAAACAGTTACAGTAAAATTTCACCCATCAGAAGAGTCAATTGAAGCCAGGTCTTTTGCAGTAGAGCCTGACATATCTACTTGCTGCATTGCTTGAAGTTGTCATTCAATTCTCCCAATTCTTGTCGCAGCATGATACTGAGACATGCCAATTTCTTGGATTTCCTGTTTGATTTGTTGCAGAATTGAAGCCACATTTGGGTTTCCTTCCGTTTCCTGCATGCTAGTCATGGCCTTCGCTAAAACAAATTTAAGTATCCAATAGGTATGAACTGATTGATGAAAAATGGATAACCTCCCTTTCATATTCCCGGGGTTCGATAGGAAGTCCATGGCGGCTTCTTGCTGCTTGATGTCGTCTTCATCGTGGTTGCTCTCTCTTTCCCAACCTTGAATTATGTTGCGGATCTGAGTTGAGTTTCTAGCTTCATAAAGATCAAAAATATTTTCCATAACTTCTTTTTTTGTTTTCCTTCCACGCTTACTTGGTCCCACATTATGAATTGGTTACTTCTTCTTCCCTTTTTAGGTACCCTGTCATTTCCCAAGTTGGCCTTTTGCCATAGTTTTGGACTGATAGGCAGACCCCAACAACTCTTCTAAAATCCTTGTAAAACTGTGAAATATTCCTGTATATGGCAAAATAAAATCAATAACAGAATTCGGGTGAACTTTGGTGGAGCCCACTACACCCTTATAGAAAGGTGGATCCTCAGACATTGCAGCGCAACCAGCAGCATGAATGGTAAACCTATAAAATACAGAGACATATAAAATATCTTTGCAACAGGTAAGATGATTCAGGTTACTACTGGGGCTTTTAAAACACAGAAACTGAAGGTAGGAAATCCTGGCACCACGCAGTGGAGAATTTTGCTGAGAAGGGCGAATGTGGGTTTGGAAATTGTCATTACTTAGCATACAAGCCTGCTCATAAGCTTGATGGAATTCTTCATTATTGGTGGCATAGGGAGTCCAAATCGTGGGATGAACCTCCCACATAAGAGGGCTCAAGAGGACCTGCATTTGAGGCTCATAGGGAGGCGAGGAGGTCAATTGTGGACACAGACCAACTGGGCTTAGACCATTAGATAGCCTTGCTCTATAATGTAAAAACCTATAGGGTTTTAACTGGGTTTCGCCACAAAACAAAGGATTTTACTGAGCTGCATTGAGGACTAAAGACAGGCTTCTAAAACAGGGCTCAATTACTGGGGCCAGATTAATGAGAGCCAACATGCAAGCCATGGTGACATACCCTTCATTATCATTGCAACAGAGAGAACCAAAGAAAATTCCATATTGGTAAGCAAACCAGCTATAGAAATGAAAAACTTCATGCATGGCATAACAACCGTCCCCTAACTTGATGTTGCCTTCATTACTGATGATAGGAATAGGAAATTGAAAAACAAAGGTGGCAATAGCCATGACATACCAAGTTACCCGACGTCGCCGTAGACCTGCCTTCGTTTCCTCGGACTGCTCTGGAAATTGCCTGCCGAGAACATTACCTCGTTGTGGCTCCCTTTCCTGCCTTAACCCTGTCAGCAGGCACTTTTTCCAACCCTGTTCTGACATGATTAGCTAGCGTCCAAATTTTTCGTAAGCTTCCATAATGGTTAAGCGTTTAAGCACGTACCATCCTCCGGCGTTCTGCAACTGTATCTACTATTGGACATGATGGACAATCAGGTGCATACCTCTGCGTGGACCCGACCTCTGTTCATTAGCGTCATCGTGGCACCCCGATCGATGGTTAAGATGTTTATTTTTTAAGTGTTTTACAAAATTGTGTTTTTTGTTTTTCTTTGCAATGCTATTTTAAATGATGTTTAAAAAAAATTGCAGAGTTAAAAAAACATATTTTGAAGTTAATATGTTTTATATATTTATAAATATTTAATTAATGCTTCAATACAGAGTCAAGTCCCACTAGCACAACCGGTTGAGGATGGGCCTCGTTAGTAAGGTGACCCAACATCAAACCATGGAAAATTTTAGGGGCTAATATTCACAGGTGGGCTAATTTTGCATGCTTTTTCCAAAAAAAGATTTGCCAATTTCCATTTTTTCTAAAAATGATTCACCCCAATTTTATATTATATAATTACTTTACCTTAAAAATCATCAAAATTTGATATAGACTAGTATAAAATAATTAGAAGTATAAATATTTCTACAAAAATATCCTTAAATATTTTACAATTTGCATATGAGGGACTAGTAAGATTCACCAAGGTTTCTAAAGTTTAAGATAAACTTCCTTAAAATTTTCCTTGGATCAAACCTCATGGGGGGTGGTTGTGCCTTGTGCTAAGGGAGGAGACATGTTAAAAATCTAGTCAGCTAAGGGCTGGTGTGGCCTAGGCCGCGTTCGATCCCCGGTGATTTTGACGGCTTAGATGCCCCTAGGTTGCGACTCCTCAAGCGATAGGTCAAGTCTGGAGGATCACAAACAACATGAAAAACAAAAAAAAAATTACTTCAATACACATTAAATAATTACCATTAAAAATAAACAAAAAATACACATTTTACATATAGATATGATTAAAAAAAATACTTATTTCAAGACATTTTCACTAAAAATTACATGTTAAATAAATGTTTTTTTATGAAAAAATTGAATTAAAAAGTTGGAAAAATATCAATTGTTATGAATTTTATATAAAAAATAATGACATTTGAAGTTTTTTCCCAAAAAAAATTGATTCATGTAGAATTTTAAGTAAAAATAACTTACAAAAAAAGAAAAAGAAAAAAAGACACACATATAATTAAAATAATAATAATAATAACAATAATAATAATATTAAATTTTAATAAAAAGATAAAAATAAAAACAACATAAATTAAAAAAACCATTGAAAAAGGAAAACCAAAAAAACATTAAAAAAGGAAAAACAAAAAATTTAAAAATATTGGAATATTAATCACTATTTTCCCATTCTTCTATTGAATTATTATCTGCATCTCCTGGATCAAAGTCATCAAACTCATCAAGGTCATCAAATTGATTCATCCTTTCATATCTGTCAATCATTCTGTTGATGTGATTTCTCCCAACTATACCTGGTATAGTATTGTCTAGCCATCCTGGTGCGTATCTGTATACACAGCTAAATGGAGAATTTATCATGCCTCCTGCTCTGACAATTTCATCAAAAGATATTTCTCCACAAAAAAGAACATAGAGAGTGTATATGGTAATATGGTCATCAGAATCATTGACAAGCACACTATCTTCATGTACCAAATCAAATTCAATTAATAATTCATATCTGGAGGCAATAAAATTTTCTTGTCTGAAAATGTTGATTGTTTCTTGTGGGGAGAAATTTCTTAATGTTTTTGATCTTGGCATAAATTTATAAATCAACACCGTGAACCAAGGACTCCAATGGCTGAATGGAGAGGCAAAAACATCAGAATAAAAATAAATTGTTAATCTTCCATTAACTCTTGCTCTCTGGAGTATAGCAAAATAATCTTCCCAAGATAAGTCTCCACTATATATGAAACAGAATGCCCCCATGATATTTATAGAATAGCTAAAATATACTCTCCAATGTAGTTCTTTGTATGGCATCTCCTGAAGCTAGCCTTGCCTGCAAACATCCGTCTCTAACCATTTCTGTAATATGATATGCTGAATTTCATGAGGCAACTGCTTAAATTTTCCCAGGAGACAATCAACACAAACAGATACTATGCAATTTTAACAAATTTTTATCCATCTGTATTTTTTCGGTGGTTGTGAACTGCTTGAAGCACCATCTCTCCTTTCCATTTGAAACATTTTTATTTCTTTTATATCAGCTGCTCCTTCCCTGGTCATCATATCAGCAAGATAATTCTCTTTTCCAGATTTGTACACAATATCAAAATCATATCCATCTAGCCATATGGCCCATCTCATAACTCTATTGCTGCATTTCTCAAGAAATTTATTATTGCTTAGCAAGCCTTTCATGTGTTTTAGATCAGTCTTTACAATAAACTTTACAGATTTCAAATATAACCTAAAGCGACTGATACCTTTCTTTACAGCCAATATTTCTTTATGAGAAGAAGGATATTTTACCCGAGTATCATCAAATGCTCTAGAAGCATAAGCACAAACAACTTCTTTTTTACCTATTTTCTGTATAAGGACTGCTGCCCAAACACTATCAGAGGCATCTGTTTCTAAAATAAATGGCTGGCTTGTATTGGGTAGCTTTAATGCAGGAAGTTGTTGAATTTTCTGCTTTATCATCCTTACTGCTTCTGTCATTTTATTAGTCCATGTTGCTCCTTCTTTTAGTCTTTTTTGGATAACCTTTGTATCTGCAGTCTGTCTTTCATAGAACTGGCTTACATAATTAAGACATCCAAGAAATATTTGTACCGCTTTAATATCTGGCAGATGATCTGGAAATTTTGCAAGGTGGGCAAGTATATGAGGCTGTAGAGCAACTTCGCCCTGTGAGATATGCAAACCCAAATAATCTATTGAGGTTTTCCCTATCTGAAATTTATCTTCTCAGTCTGAAAGAACAATACCATGAGAATATACAAGCTCATAAAATTTGTACACATGAGCTTTATGTTCTGTAATATCTCTGCTAAATACTAGCACATCATCTATATATACAATGATAAAATTCAAAGAGCCAAATATATCTTCCATCCTTTTCTGAAATTCAGATGGAGCATTTTTTAATCCAAACGGCGTGACCTTCCATTGAAACTGTCCATGAGGTACAACAAATGCAGTTTTGTACCTATCTTCTTTGACAATGCCAATTTTCCAGAAACCACTTTTTAAATCAAACTTGCTGAAAACATTAGCATTTGATATTTTTGCAAGTAAAATTTCTTTATTTGGGAGTGGGTATCTAATAGGAAGTAAAGCATCATTCAATTGTTTGTAATTAATTACCAACCTCTTCTTTCCACGCTTCTGTTCATTGTGCTTGTTAACATAGAAAGCTGGACATGCCCATGGGATCTTGCTTTTCTCTATCAATCCTTGCTTTAGAATATTTTCAATCTCCTTTCTCCAAATCTCCTGTTCTGTTGGACTCATATGATTAGCAAAGATTTCTGTGGCTTAGGTACATAATTTTCTGCATATGGTAAAGTGACAAAATATTTTTCATGAGTCCAAAATGCGTTTGGACGATCAGCTATGCAATTTGTTTTTAGCTTCTCTACCACCCCTGAAAGAAGTTTCTCACCATGAATATCAGCGTTTCTAACAATTTTATTAATTTTGGCCAAGTCAGATAATGATTTTTCAACAAGATCTGGGTGTTCTGGTGGGAAACAAATAACATAATCATTTTTAGACGGAAGAGATCTGAATCCTTTGAGAGTGTTTAGCGTGAACACACCCCTATCAATTGTTACTGGTAGGTGCATATTCACAAAATCTTGTCCAAGTAACATGTCCGAACCTGTGTCATAGCTATATAGAGTAACACATGTCTGTACATCATCAACAAATATTGGAAAATTTGGAGAAATATGCTTAATCTCTACAGTTTGTTGATTAACTGCACGAAATAGGATACTGGTGGGCTGCCAGTAATAAGCAGGAATTGCTCATGTTTACAGCAGCTACTCATAGCTCCTGTATCAATTTGAGTATCCAAAATATATCTTTGAATCCCTGGGACTTTTATACTGATAGAAACAACAATTCTGTCACCTATGCTTTGCATGTCAGCGACCTGTGGAAGGTCAATAACTTCTATTTCTCTTGATTTGTCAGGGCACTGAGACTCAGCTTTTTTCAAAAGAATCCTGATTAGCCTTGAATTCTTATCTTCATAATCTGCTAAATATTTTTGTAATCTAGAGGCTAGAAAAATCATTTCTTCTCGTGTTTCTCTCATTGATTTTTCTAAATCTTTTAATGAAATATTTAGAGATTCTTCTTCAGTGATTAGAGATTCTTCAGCTGATTCAATCATATCAATAGGTAAATAGAAGTTTTCTGCATTAAATTCTTCTTCTTCTCCTTGTTGTTTTCCTCTTGCAGGCAATTGTTTCTCTAAAACACCAAGTTTTTCATTCAATCTTCTTTTAATTGTTATCTGTCCTGGTGCTAGACTGGCTATCTGCTTTTTTAGTTCTTCAATTTGAGATTGTAAAGAAGAGCTAAATACATGATGTAACATTTTTATTTATGGAACAAATTCTTCTCCAGAATCTGAACTATCTGCAATTGGCATTTTATTAAAATCACAATGAATACTAGTTTCATTTTCATCTGATTCAGTATCAGAAATCTCAAAGTATTTACCATTTGAATAGGAGATGAGATCCCAATCTTCAGGATCATAAGTGGTACTAAAGATATCCATTATCTTCATTTGGCGCTTTCCTTTTCTTTCTGTACATTTGTTTGCATAATGGCCCTCTTTTCCACGAATAAAACATACTGATTTTCTGGAAGGCTTATCTCTTTTCCTAAATACAAAATGTCTCTTTTTATTCGGGGTTTTCTTGAACTTTGTTTTGTAAATATTCCTTCCTCTGTATTTTTCTGGCCAGTCAGAATTGCAATCTTTTTTCTTTGCATTTTTTCTTTCTTTTTATAGCAACCAAAGCTGTATATCTCATTTAAATTATCACAGAACTTTGTGCTAAAGTTCATCTGTTTCTTGAAATTCTTTTTTATTTTTGATGCAGCACATTCTTTTTGCAGAATTGTCATTATATGCTGATGGAGTGATGCAAAAGATAAATTTTCTATCTGTACTCTATTTGCTTCAAAATAAGATTGTATCAATTCAGGTATTTTCCCTGGCATAGAAGCAGCATAGTGTCTCAAATATGCAACATTATCTGGATCTTCGGTCCTATATAATAATGATTGCATTGTGCAGAAATAATCATGTAATTGATCAACATTACATAATCTCTGTGACATAAACATTTGTGCATGGTGCTCAGACGCTATGGGTTCTGCTCCTACAAATTCATGTACTAGTGCAGAGAAGAGTGATGCTAAAGGGTCTGGAGTTTCTAGAATAACATCTTTTTCTTCATGTGTTAACTTTTCCCACCATAGCTTCAAAATACCTGTGAATGCCCATGTTATTTGAACTGTAATGTCTGACCAACTTGCCTTTGTCTCTGCCTTCCTTTGTAATGCCAATGCATGAACCTTTTGAAATGTTTCATTAGTCTCATTATAAGACATACAATCAATAGAAAACAATAGAGTGTTTCCAAATCCTTTCTGAGTATTTTCATTTTGTGAGGGTATATCTGCCATATTCCTAGCATATCTCTTAAAAGGGCTATCTTTCTCATACTGATCACTTTCTTTCTTTGGAGATTTGTTTGAGAAGTAGAAAGTATCATTTCTGTCCCTTTTAGCATTACTAGTTTCTTTCTTGGCTTCTTCCCCTCCAAAGAAAATTGGAAACATATCTTTCTGTTTTTTGCAGAGATCAATTAGCTTAACATAGTTCTTTGGAAGAACTGTATCTTTGGTCAACTGATCTACCTTACATTTCCTCAGGATACTGGATAGTTTGTCTGCCTTAGACCTCATCAATATGATTTTATCCATAGAAAGTTTAATTCCCACATGGATTTTTTCTAGATCATTGTTCTGACTGAAATTCTTGGAAAGAAAACTCTTTAGTCCTTTCGGTTGGTTAGAAGTTTGTGGAAACTGCAACTTATAATTGGATTTGTCTATTTGCCTATAATCAGGCGGAGATGGCTTGGCCAACGCATTTTTAAGATACCCAAGTGATTTAGTGATAATTCCCAAATTGGAATTGATATCATTCAGTTCTTGGGAATGTTTTTCTTTTAATTCGGCAATCTCACCATACTCAATATGCAATTTTTTAACATGCTCTTTAATTTCTAGAACATCATAATGCAAATCATCAATATTCTGCAACATGCAAATTATTTGATAATTGGTAAAGTTTTGCATTTTTATAGCATTTGATTGTTCTGGATCATTCTGATTCTTCAACTATATCCATTGAAAATCTGATTTCTTAGTTCCATTCATAAATGATCTACTAGAGTTTCCAGGCTCTAGGCATCTCTCAGGAATAATATTAACGGATTCTCTATTTTTTCTGGGCAAAGTAAAAGCTTTAAAATCTTTTGGAACTAGAGCTTTCAAACATTCCTGGCAGTTGACATGCTGACCATGGTGCTTTGGAATATCTATTCTGTTTTCTGAGGATACAGAATGTCTGCTAGGAGTATCTATACAAAACTGACAATCTTTTGGATATCTTTCTTATTTGAATCTTGGAATAGATAGTTTGTCTCTTTGCTTTCCCTTCCCCCTTAAAGAGAATGATGGACCAACAGAGTAGAAAGGTTGTGAAACATAGGCAGATCTGGATAGTTTGGGTTGAACAAACTGGAGACTGGATTGACCATCATATTTCTAAACAATTTGTAATTTTTGACGCTGTTTTTGCTGTTGGAGTTGTGGATATTTTTGTGATAACGGAGTATAAGTATTGGTCCATTCACTAGGCAATGTACATTCAGAAAATCCTATTTGTAAAGGGACTGTATTGCCTGGCCCTACTACAACTCCTCCTTTTAATGCTCTATTATTCAAATTTGGATTAAGAGCAGGCATAGTTGATGACACAAACCTCAAACATACAGATGCATGAAGTTGGGCTATATGAGTGTTGTTGGCAACATTAAAACCATTGAATTGGATATATGCATGCAAGAAGTCATTAATATATGGATCAGTCAAGGAGACTTGATATCTTGGTACGAGTGATGACCATGCAGGGCCATTATTTAAGGGACTTTGAAATCCCCCCAACAAAGCATCTTGGAAATCATTCATACGTGTATCAATGATACAAGTAAGACATGATGTATTTAAACTAGGTCTAACTAAAGGATTTATTCCGAACTGGACCATTCCGATATGAACATATTTGTAATCATTCTTCAAACCCCATATGATATCTTCTTGTTTAATCAAAGGAATCTGATAAACTTCTTGGCCAGTGGATATTGGAATATTAATAGATGAAAATCTAAACAACTGAGCGGCTCTAAACTGAAAGGTTGGCATCTTGTAGATTGCACTAGTTTTTATCTTTGGTAGTGTCCGGTTAGGATGTGGATCATTCTCTTGATACACAATTCTAGTATCATATATTGCCTCTTTATTGGATTTATTTAGAATTTTATCTAGAAATCCCCAATTTCTTTGTCTTCTTTTTTCTCTTTCTTCTGGTGTACCAAATAACTGATCACAATATTCATCACTATTTGCCATGATAATAACAAGAAATAAAATCACCACACCTGACAATTTATGCTTGAAGTCCCCTGGCGGACAATGGCCACACGACACACCCTTGGTCTTCTCGGCCTCAACGCACTTATGGTTCCTCTTCTTGCAGTAACAGCATGTCCGACGACAATTCCTCACTATTACTTCTCTCGGCAAATAACAATTAATATGCTTCTCAGTGCTCAACCAGAGATTGACTGTAGGGGCTTTTACCAGACATAACTTCTTATGATTAAGAAGTAATCCAGAGGCTATCTGGCCCGATATAGGCTCTGTCTAAAGAACAAATACAACATTAACAAACAAAACCAACTTGGCTCTGATACCAATATTAACAAAGCAAGTAACACACAACATAACACATGGCAATTAACAGACAGCAAGTAACACAACATTCGATCCTCTGTTCTCCATAAGTTTTTGAATGTCTTCTTTACATATATCAAACTATATTTATAGCCTTTCTACCGGTCATCCAATAACCTCTACCTACAAATTCAACATGAATAATGTGAAACTTGTAAACATCCCTTAGGCTTCCCATTTTAGGTTTTCTTCAAGTTTATATTCTAGTGGTAAAGAAGAAAATCATTGTCTTGTGTACCATATGCCTGTGCAGTAGGAAGTTTAATACATGCGATGGTATGTACTAGACTAGATATTTTACATGCAATTGGTATTGTCAATACATACACGGCAAGTCCTAGTAGAGAGGATTGTGCAGCAGTAAAATAGGTACTTTAATAGTCACATATACTTATTGCATTGCCTTTAATGCTTGTAGCGATTTGGTCTATGGTTATGTTGATTCAAATTTTGCAGTTGATTTGGACAAAAAGAGATCTATTGCAAGTTGTCTTTACTTTTACAGGAGGATTTATGAGTTGGATGTCAAAGCTTCAAGAAATGCTCGTTTTATCCACTATGAGGTAGAATATATAGTCGTCCCACATGCATAGGAGACAATTTGGATTAAGGATCAACTGGGTGAATTTGGAAAAGTGGACTGCAAATGAATGTATTTTGTGATAGTTAAAATGCTATTCATTTGACTACCAATATAGTTTATCACAATAGGACCAAGCATATTGATATTAAATTCCATTTTGTTAGACAAATTATTGATGGAGGCGGAGTAGCTCTTAAGAAAGTTCATACTCAAGAAAATTGTACAGACATGTTTACAAAACTAGTGTTGTTAGAAAAACTATAGTGGTGTTTAGTTTGTCTTGACTTGTAGAAAAGGTAATCAATGAGCTTAGGCAAGGTATCAAGTAAATTGTTGATAATGTGAAGATTGTTGGAATTGTGACAAAAATTGACAAAATTTTTTCCTGTATAAAACAAATTTATTTCAAGTAAATATTTGGTAGTGTGTGTAACGGTGGTGGTTTATGTAATGGTGGCAGTTCATGTAACCCCTGTAACAATACCAAGATAATAATATACCTATGTAGCTTAAGAGGTGTATGGCAGAGTTTTAGTAAGCTTGGCTTAAGAAGACTGTAATCTTGATTCTTGAGCAATACGAATAACAATACCTTACCCATGAATGTTTCATTGACACACTATTAAGATTGTACCACATAAATTCTGAAATTCTGTCTTGTTTGTATGCTTATTTGTTATCTTGTTTTTCATATGTTTCCTTAACACACTATTAAGATTGTACCACATAAATTCTGTCTTGTTTGTATGCTTATTTGTTATTTTGTTTTTCATTATTTCTCTGCATTTAATTTCGTGCTGCAATTCAACATTCATTCTTAAGTTGAGTTAATATACCTTTTGCTACTAAGATTAATTTTGATAACTAAGGGCTATCGATTAGGAATTTGGAAGTGCAAAATAGTGGCAAACATAGAGTGAACTTGAAGGATTCTATTATTTGACAATTGCCAGTGAACTTTACATCAACAAGAATCAAACCAAAGAGAAAAATGAGAACAACCAGTAAGCCTAAGAACCAAGACAAACATTATGCTGTTTGTAATCCGTGTATGTTTACAGGTAAAGGAATGGATGGCAAGATGAAGTTATGGGGTTTTTAATTTTGCGTAGGGGATCGGATCAACTGCTTAAAGCTAGGGCAGTTCACATTCAAGAACGGTGTCAAATCCTACCGCAATCAGGATTGGTCAGTGTGGTTGTGGCCTGTGCTATACAAAGAAGCAATTAAATTTAGAAATTTTTTACACCACAGATCCGAATATTAAATTCATTGGAAAGCCAAAATCACGGCTATTCCCCAAACAAAAGCTAAACGTATATACTACTGAAATCATCATGGCCTATTCCCCTTGATAATTATAACTACCAATAATCTCCACAAGTACAAAGACCATCCTTGAAGTGATGAAAGCGATTGGCATCCCTCACAACTATTTCTCGTGTAACAACCTTTGAAATAAACTTAATGGCTATGTGGCAGTCACCACAAACACGGAGGTTCTTGATGACTCTAATGGTGGTACCTGGAATTGTGCTTATAATACCAAAGGCAACAGCAAGCTTCTCGCTGTGGTGGTATAGGTGGCTTTCCTTATGCTCCTCCTCCAAATCATGCAATACAAAGTTTGTATGAGGCACATAACCTAACTCCTTTAAATAAGCTGTCAATTCCTCCAATTTTGCGTAAATTTCTTCAGTTTGTGGATGTGACATATCCCTTGCAACAAATGTGTGTATCTTGTTGTTGACTTCAATCCAACTGAGACCTGGCTCCTTTTTCACACCTTTGTCATTCATCATTTTTCGAACCTCTGCTGCCTCATCCCAGCGACCAGCAGCTGAAAAGATGTTTGAGAGTAGCACATAGGCTCCAGGGTGCTGTGGTTCCAACTGAAGAAGACATTCTGCAGCACGTTTTCCTATTTCCATATTGCCGTGAATTCTACAAGCACCAAGCAAGGAACCCCATACAACAGCATCAGGTTCAACAGGCATCTTGCTGACCAGCTCCTCTGCCTCATCCAGACGCCCAGCACGGCCAAGAAGGTCAACAACGCATGCATAGTGATCAGACTGTGGTGCAATTCCATAATCTCGACTCATCGATTCAAAGTAAAGGAGACCTTCATCCACTAATCCCACATGGCTGCATGAAGAAAGGACTCCAATAAAGGTAAACTCATCTGGCTTCATCTCTTGGCATTGCATTTGCTCAAAGAGTTGGAGGGCTTCTTTACCATGACCATGCTGGGCATAACCTTTAATCATCGCATTCCATGATATAATATCTCGTCTAGTCATGCAGTTAAAGACTTGCAATGCATCTTCTATGCTCCCACATTTGGCATACATGTGAATAAGGGCATTCCCTACAATGACATCCAACTCCAACCCAGTCCTAATGATTTGAGAATGAATGAACTTACCTTGTTCAAGAGTTGCTAGACTGGCACATGCCTTAAGAATAATAGAGAAGGTAAACCGATCAGGTTTCGTATCTGTCTGTTTTAGTTGCATAAAGAGTTTCAGGGCTTCAATATGTCCTCGCTGAGCATAAATTGCGATTACCCCAGTCCATGAAACCACATCTCTCATAGGCATTTTATCAAACACATTGAGGGCATCTTCCACATTTCCACATTTTCCATACATGTCAACAAGGGCACTCCCAACAATGACCTCTGAATCAAACTCAGTTTTGATAACGACAGCATGGATCTGCCTACCCTGCTCCAGCATTTCTATGCCACTGCAGGAACTGAGCACGCTAGCCAGAGTGCTTCGATCGGGGACCATGCTGTATCTTAGGATTCGGCAGAAGAGTTCAAGGGCTTCTCTTCCATAACCTTGCCGTTCGTACCCTGCAATCATTGCATTTGTTGATATCAGATTTTGTTGAGGCATTTTGTCAAACACTTGGCGTGCATCATCTAAATACCCGCATTTATAATACATTGTAACAAGAGAATTTCCTACAAAGACATGCTGGTCAAATCCAGTTTTGATAGAGTTAGCATGGATCTGCCTTCCCTGTTGAATAGCTGCTACGTTGGCGCATGCACTAAAAACACTTCCGAAAGTAAACTGGTTCGATTCGGCACTTACCCGATGCATTTCACTAAAGAATGAAAGAGCTTCTTCACTCATACCGTGCTGCTCATAGCCCGAAATCACGGCAGTCCACGAAACTACGTTTCGCACAGGCATTTTGTCAAGCACTTGACGCGCATCCGCTAATTCTCCGCATTTGGCGTACATGTTAAGGAGATGATTTTCAGCGAAAAAATTGGGGATAAACCCTGTTATGATCATATGGGAATGAACCAGCTTTCCCTCTCCCAATGCTTTAATTTTAGCGCAACCATGCAACAAAGGAGCATATGCATTGAAGTTTGATGTGATGCTCAATTTATTCAAAATATCCGCCGCTTTCTTCAATTGCCCATCATAACATAGGTTGACAACATGCTCGTTGATTTCACAGTTGAACTCATTCGGACATCTCTCTGCAGCTATGCCAATACTAAAGGAGCTTTTTAAGCCAGCGGCTGAAAACATCTGGCGCCATAGCGATAAATATCGTGGCACTCCAGCTACATTTTGCATCTCTTAGAATTTTCAGTTCATTTCATCTGAGAAAAATGTCAGCTTCCATGGATCGCAGCCTCGTACTCTTAACGTCTGACCAAGGTACTCTTGTTGTGTGCGAAATCCATGAAAATCCAAAGTTTTCAGAGTTTAGGCAGCGTACTCCTTTCACCCGCATTTTAATCCGCCTTCTAGCGATAATTCAAGGGAGAAGGATAAAGGCTGGTAGAGAGGATGGTGACTTGGGCAAAATCAAATTCGAGTGGTGGATCCTCCAGAATGAAGACATGCCAACAATATAAAGGTATACAATGCATTTTATGGGCGATCCAGGGAAAGGATGATCATGCGTGCGACAAAGCGAACTTTCACATGAAACCTGTGCACTTGTACTACCAAATTATGTGATGAATGTTGAATTGATAGCAGAAATTACTCGTTTAATTGTTAAATTATGGGCCGGCATTGTGAGAAAATAGCCCCTATTGTCCTTAGTATGTAATTGGTGCAAGTAATATAAGGCCGGCCATGCTATACGGATTGCTTTGTACCGTTGAGAATCTTTTGCCCTCGGAAACAACTTTAATGGTTGCATAAACAATATAGTCAACTCATTGTTTGAAACCAATTTGTAGATATTTTTGATAAAAAAAATTGATTTTGTTGGAGATTTCGGAATAGTATATGTGATTTGTTCAACATTTCAGATGGTAATTCTATTCATGAACCAAAGACATTTGGTAACTTCATTCATCATTAGGGACCAAAGAGCTTTGAGGGTAAACAAGTGTGGAAGCCTATTAATGGGTGAAATTGAACTGTGCATCCGTTGAATTAACGGTCAAGAATAATACATAATGATTATAAAATATTTGACCAATATCACGCATCACAAAAATCCCATATGGTCAAGGCTTACAAAGCCAATGGATATTCCTATGCTCAAATCTTTAAAGCTTTCTTGTTTGTTCCTAACCCTAGATCCAAAAATTTGGACCCCTGTCCCTCTTGTGGCTATGTCACCCTCTCTTACATTAAAGGGACCTATGATCTTATTGCAAAGATTTTGGTTAAGAAAAACGTAAAAACCCTATTTAAACCCCATAAAACTCTCAAGCAATCGTTCCAATTGGCCAGAGACATATCAGATCCCATGTTACGATTAGGGGTTAATCAAATTCTTTGTTCTTGCGAAAAGTCTTATATTGGTCAAATTGGCCATCCTTTCAAAACCCGCCTCAATTAGCACATCGCTGACACCAACCATAACCGTCTTTCAAAATGTTCCATAGTTGAGCACTCATATCAATCTAAACACTTAATTTGTTTCAATCAATAAAAAATCCTAGCCTCTGTACCATTCTACAACTCTCGTATTATTCAAGAAGCCCTCAAAAGCGAGAAGAACCCCAATAACTTTAATAGGGAGGATGGTTATATGCTTAGCCAATCCTAGAAACTTGTCATCCACCATCTCACCCATTGACTCTTGACCCTACTTTGATTACCTTCTCCCCCTCCCGAGTGCCTGCCTTTTATTGCCCTCTTTCCCTAATGATCATATCTTTTAATTATTAATGTTTTTAAATTTTTTTAATTTATGGTCATCCTGAAAATTTCTCAATTCTTATTTTGATATATATATATATATATATATATATATATATATCTCATCCATCTCAGAGATGAGATTAGGCATTACTTGATTTACTATATATTTGACATTATTTGATTTACTATGTGTAGTCTAATTTGTCTAACTTATAAATGAAATAACCATTTTCAGCGAAAATTCACCAAAATCTGGCAATACAATTTCAAGATTTTATGTTTTTTAAAATTCATTTTTGAATGCATAAATAGATTCACCACCCTGAAAAACCTTTGAGACACTGAATTATGTTGATTAAACAATTTAGACTCAAGTTTTTAAAAATCTCTATTGGATTTTGATTAAAATTAACCAGAAAAATGGTCATGAAAAATGTCATTTCGTTTATAAATTAGACTATATATATATATATATATATTCTAATTAACTAAGTTTAATTATTTCTTAATTTCTATTAATCTTGTTTGAATTTTCTATGTACAATTCTTGCTTTAATTCTGAAGTCTCTTTATTTTATCTATAAAATTTTAAAAATCTTATTCTTTTATTAATTTTCATTCTCATTCATTTAAAATTTAAAATTTTATTTAAAATGTGGTCAAATTCAACTAATTTTTATTTAATCATTAATTTAAATTTATGCTAACCCCCTTTTAATTAACTAATTTTTAATTAAAAAAATTAATTCTTTTTTTAATTACTACATACCTAGAACTAAACCTGTCTCAAACAATTAATTTTGTTAATTTTTCAACATTAATAAGTGCTAATTATTAATTTAATCATTATTTTTAACTAATCCTTGTAATTGTCAAAAGTGATATTGATCAAATATTTTATAATCATTATTTATTATTTTTGACTATTAATCCAACAAACACATAGTTCAATTTCTCCTATTAATAGGGTCTCCAGCATTTGTTTACTCTCAAAGCTCTTTGGTCCTTGATGATGGATGGAGTTACCGTACGAGAAGTTGGATGGATCACAAATATTACACAGTGTTATTCTATAAGTCTCCAACAATATGAATAACTGTGGCAATCACTCAAAAGATTAGATTTTTGTTTTAATTTTGTTTTCTAGAATATATTAAAATAGGTTTCTAGTTTAGATTTACCATAGGAACAATGACTCAATGCAGATGTGAGTTTAGGGTTTTCATATGAGAAAAAAATAAAGGAGGGTGTCATCTAGGTTGTATGAGGAGAGACAGAGGCTTGTAGGATGGATGTTGATTGACTTGAGGAGAGGTAAAGATATGAAAAATGCGAAGGTAAAAATAAAGGTCTGTGAGAGGCAATATGGAGGTCTACAAGTGGCTAAGGTGAGGATGGAGCTTTGTGGGAGGTGAAGGTAAGCTTGTGGTCCATCTAAGCAATCGCTAGGATTCGACATAATGCGATTATGGGACCAAACATGGATCTAAAATTATAAAACAAAATATTTGAGGATGTTGACAGGAGAAAGACCTACAACAATCATTATACCCTGCTGAAAAATGAGAAAGTTTAGAGGCAGCAAAGTTGACACTAGTGGAAGGTGCAAGTCTTGTCCTAAGAGCAACTAGAAATAATCGAGATCTCATGACCTACACCATTAGCTACATTTTTTTCCTTCTTCCATGCAATTTCTATTAAATTTCAAACAGATGGATCTCTTGGGTAAGGATTTCTGCATTAATTAGGAAATCAATGAACATACCTTTTTTAGTAATGCATTAAACACTATGAACTCTCCACTCTAGCTAAATGGAAGAGGATTATTCGAATGACCCATTGGGAAACCAGTACATATGGTTTGACACTATGGAGATCCTCCTTGATGTCGTTGCTTTAACAAGATAAGAGGTCATGGGAATTGATAACACTAAACTTTATGAATATTTTGCTATGTGCCAACTCAATCATTAAATTGATGATTTGGACATCTGTTTAAAAGGAAAATAAGGAAAACTAGTTTTTTTTAATTGTATTTTTGACTTATCTCCTTGTATGTTTACTCAATTTCCAAGTGTAGACACTTGTTGGATGAAAAATTAAATTCCACATTCAATGAGTACCCACTATGCATACTTTTTGAGTAGACTGACACCAACAAAAAAATTAAAATACATCTGGTGTTAGTCTACTCAAAAGTATGCAAAGTGGGTACCTGTTGGATGTGAAATTTAATTCTGCACCCAACAAGTATTTACAATTGGCATTTGATTAAACCTACAAGGAGATAAGACAAAAATACAATAAAAAATAGTTTGCTTCTTTTCCCTCCAAAATATTTACCCCTAGGGATGACATTATCATCTTGAATCTTATTGGCTCTTTTAAAGCTTATTTTTTTAGTACATTTTTTGTTTTGAGACCCATTTTTTACCTCAAAATTGCCCTAATAAACAATGTATTCTCCCCAATTGGCTTTTAAGGCCTACATGGAAAGGATATTGGTATGTACATATGGGGAGATAATATACCCTAGGTAATGGATTAGGTGGGAGAATTAGCCTCATTACTATGGAATCATTCCCAAACTAGTAATGTGTTTGATGCACACCCTTTAGAATTGATGGCAAGCACCTTGAGTTCTAGCTTTGTTGAAGGTCTATCAAACAAAAATTAAAGCTAAGGGTTTATTGAATTGAGTCTAACTAGTGAACTTATTAGTCGTATCTCTCCTTCTGACTCTAGAACCTCTACACAAGGAAACTTGGGACAAGGAGGATTAGGAAATCCTAGAAAAATCAGGAAGTGTATAAAGAAAAAATGAGAGGCCATTAACATCCTACTTGGAGACACAATGAAACTTAATGAGATTATGGAATTTGAGAACTCGATGCTCATAGGTAGGTTCTTGAGTAGGTGAACGGGGACAACATTTCTCAAATCTCGGAGTAAAGGAAACTCTGGTACCCTTGGTTATACCTTATGAAGCATGGTATTTGTGAAAGGTTAGCTAATTTAGACCTTTTAGACCTCTGAGGAAGTAGAAAAAATTATTCAAAATAGATTGATATGGGGCTCACAAGTTTTATATCTCAAAAAGTGACACGTGGAATTTGATGTTTGATTGACCCAACTTGATTTTATTGTATACTCAAACTCCCCCTAAACCTCAAATTTAGGAAGCCTTTAGGAAACTTGGAAAATATTTGGGTATTGTATGTGAAGCAAATACTTTCTATCATGAAATAAGATACATGGGGTTGGCCAAAGTATTTGTAGGCCTTGACCTTTCCAAGGGTATCATATATATTATAATAATCTAGAAAGGTCCAAATATTTTCTGTTATACCCTCGATTATGAATATGTGGAATATTTCATGAATATGGACATCTAGTAAAAAATTGTGCTCTTGAGAATATAAAAAATGTCTACGTTCAAAATTTTCCTCCTTGTATAAAGAACCTAAGTCCTACTCATTAAGAAGGTAAGCCTACAAAGCACTTTCAGGCTACCCCTTCAGAATATCTATCAATGCTAGACATCCTAGTAAAGGAGATCCCTTAGGAATAATAGGACCCCTATTCAGAACTACCTTAATAGCAAGACTCTGCAATAATGTGGGGTAATAAATCTTCACCTCCACCCTCTCCTATGGCTTCCTCGAGTCATTTTCTTATTGAGACCAAGGAGGTAAGTCTAGGACATGAATTGGGTAAAATCAAAGGGATTTATCTCTAGTTTATCTACAATTTCAAAACCTAAAAGCTCCTCCCTTATCTATTTAGATGGTTTAGGTGGGAATTTCTCCATTGAATCTAAGCCTTTAAATCCCCATCCGCATCCTCTAAAGAAGGTTCCTCGTCGTATTTCTCTTAAAGAATCCCCCTCATCTAATACTTCTAAATATAATCTGAAACCCTACAATAAAGGAAAATGATTTTTTGAAGTAGATTTTAAGGGAGGACTAGCTCCTTTGGATGATTCCCAAGACAAGTTAGAGATGGAGAAAATACTATCTTTTTCATAGCTTAAAAACAAGCTAATTAAAAATTCAAAAGTGGTTGATGACAATCATTAATCATGACTCTAAATTTTTTTGTCTTTAAGTGGGATGCAAAATGATTTTTCTAGCCTTTAATTGCAAAAGGGCTAGCTAATCCATCCAAATATTTGGCCTTAAAGAGTTTGATTGAAACACATAACTCCTATTCCATTTACCTACGAGAATTTATGGTAGACGAAGAAAAAGTAACAAGTCATCTCTCCAAACTTTTAAAAGGTTGGGCCTTTACCTATGCTTTACCTTTTTTGATGTCATTGGATGGTCTGGGGGGGCAGTTACAAGTTGGAAGACTAGCCTCTTCAAACTTTCTAACTTGTGGTATTTTTCATTACTGGTTGGTACCTTCCTCTTTTCTCTTGAACCAAAGAAAGAACTTGTTTATACCTTTATAAACCCTATTATGATAGATTGGATTTGTAGGAAAATTTCTTAAATAGTTGTTAGATACATAAAGGAATGTCGATTCTAGGAGGAGACCTAAGCTTCTCCCTTGGTGCTTCTAAGATATGGGGACCAATGACACATTTGGATAGCCTTTCAAACTTTTTCATTAGGAATTTGGAACAAGTCAGGTTATTGGATATCAAGCTAGCCAAGCTCACTCTAACATAGATAAATTTCAAGATATGATAGAATAACAAAACATCTAGATCAATTTTTCGTATCAACGAAATTATAGGAAGAGGTTGTCACAACTTCTCAATGAGTTTCAATTAATGGGGACTCTAATAATTATCTAGTGCCTTTAGAAGTGGTTCCTGCTATGGGAAAACCACCATGACCCTTCAAGTTAAATTTTGAATTGCTCAAAGAAGAAGATTTCCTTCATTTACTAAGGGACTCTTAAGGCCCCTTCAATCACTCTCTTAATGAATCAATGACTATTCAACTCCTACAAAATCTATAGAAGTCCAAACAATCTATAATCCAATGGTCCAAAGCAAGGAAGGAAAAGGATGATAGACTTCTTAGAAAAGTGGAAGAAGCCCTAGACTCCAAGCTCTCTTTAGAAGGATTTTATTTTCTATTAGATTCCTAAAGGGTTGAGATCATCCAAATTGAAAAAAAAATAAGGAAGTTCCTTCAAGATAACGAAAGGATTGGAACCTAAAGAGTAGTAGTATGGTTTAAGGTAGGAGATGATAACACCATATTCTTCCATCAATTTTCTTGTTGTAGGAAAAACAACAACATCATTTTGAAAATAGATAGAGAAGATAATAATCACTAGTACATTTGGCGGAAATTCCGACGGCCAAATCGTCGCTTTTCCGACACACAGTCATCGCAAGAGCGACAGTTCGAGGCCGGCAAAAACGTGGTTTCTCGTGCGGTCGCAATTCCGACGCCTATACAAAGTGTCGCACTACCGACACTTCCCGTCGCTTCCAAACACTCGTCGCTCTTCCGACGCCTCCCAAACCGACGTTTGTAAAATGTCACAATTCCGACGAAATTTGGTCCGACGTTTTGAACGTCGCGGTTCCGACGTCTTTATACTGTCGCATTTCCGACGCCATAAAAAGTGTCACAAGACCTACGTATTGCAAAAGTGTCTCCGACACACAGTCGTCGCAAGAGCGACAGTTCGAGGCCGGCAAAAACGTGGTTTCTCGTGCGGTCGCAATTCCGACGCCTATACAAAGTGTCGCACTACCGACACTTCCCGTGGCTTCCAAACACTCGTCGCTCTTCCGACGCCCATACAAAAGTGTCACAAGACCGACGTATTGCAAAAGTGTCACAAGACCGACGCTTTCCAGAAGCGTCACAATATCGACGCCAGGAATAACTGTCGCATTTCCGACGAAATGTGGTCCGAAATTTTGGACGTTTCTAGAGCTGTCGCAATATCGACGGACGTCACAAGACCGACGAAAATGGAAATCGTTCAAAACGTCAAAAGAGCGACGCTTACAAGGCGTCGGTATGCCGACGGCAGTTTCAATTTAAAAAAAAAAATATAAAACTTTAAAACAGGACAGTAAATCTCCAATGTTTGTTATCACAATAAGAAATCAATGATCAGTGATCACGTCAAATTTTCCTCATAGCGTGACGGGTCTAATAAATTTTATTGTAAAGGTTGCTGGCCAGTGACAACTGGCGCAGCATTGAAGGAAATGCATTAAAGAAAATTAATTAGGCTGCGAACTCCAAGCCAACCGGCAACAACCCTGATAATTTTCCTTACCAACTTCCAAGTTGTGACTCGAGCTTCAGACTCCAAAGCTAATAATTTTCTTTTCATCGTGTTGGAGAAGAGAACTGCAACCTGCAGCAAAAGAGCAATTCCTCAGTCTCACTGCTCAGGACTCGTAGTCATTCCTTGCTAACACAGTATGTGGAAATTTTTATAAGATAACTTTATTCACCCTCGTTTTTACTAAATTTATTCTTTTGAAAAGGGCCTGGTTCCATTTCAGAAATTTTCAACTTTCGACTTCTAGAATTTGTACATATGATTTTTGGACTAAGGTTTTGTTATTAATGAGGAGATAGTGTCTTGGTTCTATCTGTATAAAATAATTGCCTCGTATTTTTCTTCATGTTCAAGGTTTTTGATTTTATCAAAACCTATCTCTCTTTTAAGCATGCCTGCAAATTAATATATTCCAGGAATGTACACAATTCCAGGCTTCATGTACAACGTTTGCCTCGTATTTTTCTTCATGTTCAGGGTTTTTGATTTTATCAAAACCTATCTCTCTTTTAAGCATGCCTGCAAATTAATATATTCCAGGAATGTACACAATTCCAAGCTTCATGTACAACATTTTGTATCAACTATATTTTAACAAGTGAGCTGCATGCGCATATAGTGTTACAGATTACAGGGCTTCATTTGGAGAATAAATGATAAGCCTGGTAGCACTAAATCCAAGTAATTCCCCTCATCCCTTAAAAGACACCTCTAAATATAACTAGAAATTTCAAATAGTTAGTAAAGGAAAAGTACAAAGATATAAAAGATATGTGTTGAGCCAAAAACCTGTGCATTCACAACAAAACTGGGATGGATAAAACTTAAAAACAATTATGGACTTTGACAAAAAATTGTCTTATGCATACAAAATGAAAGAAGCATTGGCATACTACTATGTTTACAAATTTAAGGACAGGTAGAGTGAGTCTCCGGGCAACACAGTTTCATGTGGAGACCCTAGATCCTTGTACCCACAATATCTAGTGACTTAAAAAATGATTGCCAAAACAATGCCTTTGCTATGCATGTGAGAACACCACATGTATAATGAGGGAGATGTAATATTGTCCAAGAAGCAGATTTATACAGAGTGGTCCAAGATTGTGTATTTATGGAAGATACAATCGATTTTGGCATGAAACATGTATCCAAGATTTCAATGTGGCCTTATTTTAGAGCCCATTGATGATTTACTATGAAACCTAAACTTTCAAAACAAACACATTGAAATCACAGGATCTCCATCACGAATATCATAAATATTACCTGTCTTTTGGGCACTGGCAGTAGATACCATAAGAGGCCCACATGGCCTGTACCACCAATGTTGATTCTCTGGCACAACATTTGCAAAGCCAAAATTTCTCCCCGAGACATCCCTCTCTGCCAAAACTGGAGAGATGGTACTGGAAGTTGAAGTGAAGGCCTCTGATTCAGTATGGAATGCCATAATTTCTTTATTATAAAAGTCTCATGAACAGAAACCTGAGTCCAATGTACAACCTGCAGATGCTGCCACAACATATTTACCAGAGCAACCATCTGAACCAGCTGCTCTGATCAACCAGCAATCACCCCACATGTTTGGGGTAAGCCCATATGGAGCTTTATATTCAGCCTTCTCCCGGAGATTGGAAAATAACAATACTGAGTATTAGTCATACATCAACTGCCCTTTATGTTAAGGGAAAATTTAAAAAGTGCATAAATATTCTTGAAATGCCAATCATAGTTTCTAGAAAATTTCAACAGTCTTTGAAATGAACTACATCCTATTTAAACTACATCAAATATTTAGGCAAATCATTTTTTTAAACAGAAATTGGTGAATTTTATTTCAAATATATAAATTTAAACCATGAGAATAATCTAACCCCTAGGCTTTTCCCTATTTCTAGGATACGCCCAAATTGTATAAATTATAACACCCATAAACCCCAAAATTAAGTACAATAATTAAAACCTCCACACCTCTGAATTTGCTATATCGTGAAAAGAGCAACATCCATCATCATGGGAAAGCAAAACCAATTCTCCTTCTGATACAAACCAACCTGCAGTAGATGTCTTATGGCTGAGTTGATTCAATCGATCACAGGAAACCTCTTCAGTTTATTCAATATTGCCAAAATGCTCTGGCTTGTTTTCCTGATCATCATCAAAGTCCATATTTTCATCACATTGAATTAGTTGGGGTTCATTACGATCAGGTCCAGTGCCTATTGCAAAGCTCCGGACATCTAATCCAATATTGGAACTACCATACCCATTCCCATTAGAGATTGTAAATCCTGTTTCTGGCTTTAATTCGGTAAGTTCAAGAGCACTAGAACTGGATTCAGTTGATTTAGACTTGGTATAGTTGTCCTCCAATTTGTATTTCGATACAACACTATACTTGTGCTTCAACGCAGACAGAAATTCTGTAGCAATGGGATCTTCATCTATGGGGATTATGGATCTGCCCTCAAAAGCATCCCGAATATCTGATTCATTTTCATTCAACTGATCATGCAAATCCACCCTCGTCTTCAGCACAGCAAGCTGAACTGAAGGCCGGTTTTTCAGAAATTTATGGTGGGGGTATAGCCTGTCTTCCAGATCTTGACTATTTAAGTGTTTAATTGGATTTTTCAGAGACCCGACCATAGAATCAAATGAATCCTGCGAATCCTGCGAAATAATAAACAATAGTAAGGCCATTATTTATTGGTTTGAAATAACAAACAACATGCAACAAACCCGCATAATTAGTAAATTATTTAAAGACAATGTTGGCAATATGTTTCCTGTATCCTATTATATGATTGTCCTTGATGGCAAGCTCTGTATTTAATAGAGAATCGATATAAATAAGGACGAGCTCATACTCGAACATAACATCTGTATCAATATTCTTCTGTATCTTCTTGATCTTCATCCAACTGATCGACATCTATATCAACATCTGACTCAGAAACGGTGTTGAAATGATCGACCATGTCATCATCATCATCAATTATGTCATTTTCAATAATATCCTCATCGACATCATCATCAATAATTGTTGCCTCATCTCCAGAGCTTGGTTCATCTTCTAAGATATCTTCTTCATCTGTCCATGCATCTTCCTGCTCATCTGCCACTACATCATCTTCTTCTTGATCAATATCATCTTCTTCCTCTACAGTATACTCTACTGGCCTTCCTCTTGGATCATATCTAATAGCAAATGACCATTCCTTCTCACCTGGAACCTCTGAGTAAAAGACTTGTTCGTATTGGCTTGGAAAAACATAGCGATCTTTTCCTGCTTCAAACTGCGATGTTTTAACCATTGGAAATCCATTTTCATGTTGAATAACTGTTCTATCATCATCACGTACATTCATTCGTAGCCTATACCATTTGACATCGAACAAAACTATTTTGAAGGAATTAAAGTCACACTCAACTATATCATCTAAGAACCCATAATATCTATTTTCAGATTCTCCAGGATGTCTGTCACTCCTGGAGGAAACATTAGTGACCTGGAATACTGCAGTTATCCCACTATCAGAAGTTTTCCTGTTATCATCCAACTGTTTAACGCGAAATTGACGACCATTGCACCACATAGCCTTGTGGTGTTTCAACTGCAATATGTCAAACATGAAAAAGATGCATTCTCAATTAATAATTAAACATATAATTTACACAACATGAAAATTAACTGAAAAATCAAACTTCTTGTCACATTATAAATAGGTGAATTAATTGCTTACCTTTCTATCTTTCAAACCATATGCTAAATCGATTTCCCTATCCGTAACGTTCCCATCTCCACTACGATACGCTTCTCTAATCAATTCAGACAGTAGTTGCCATGATAACCTACCGTCGTTACGTGCTTTACATGTTTCAATCCATTCACTCATCCACTCAAGATTGTTTGCAATGTATAAAAGTAGCGCCTCATAATCTTAAGCACCTGAATAAAAAAACAATAATTCACCAATATTAATAAATATTACTTATAACCATGGTAAATTATATTAATTAATAAACTATGAAAGAATAAAACCCGAATGAATATAATGATCATATACATGATGTAAAAAAATGAAACATTATATGTATTATACATAATAAATCTTTTACCTCTCACTTTCTTCATTCTACCTTTCCCAATAGGTGCTCCTCTTCAAATTTTTTGATGGAGTTCACATCCCAAATGCAATCCACCGCCTTCATGACTGGCGCAGCTAATTTAGGAAGATAATGACTAATATACACCATGGATTGATATACCACATATCCCTCCACCACAGAACCCTCAGGTCGTGCTCTTTGTTTAACCAAAGCCTTCAAGGATTTCAGGTGCCTCTCAACCATCCACATTGACCTTGTGTGTACTGGTCCACACATTTCAATCTCCTCAACTTGGTGTATCAAGTAGTGTTCTTGTGCATTGAAAAATGTTGGAGGTAGATACTTTTACATTTCACACATTAGCCAAGGAATTTCTCTCTTCCAATACTTTATTTCATCTTGATGGATTTCTTTCAATGACAACCATCTGCAAATCATTACGCAAGGTTATTTCAATGAAACATAATATATATTTCATTACAAGTCAATTAATACATCATTTCATCAAGTACAAAAATAAATTGTAGCAATTAGATTTTGCGTATAAATCAAAACTACTTACCTCATGTATTTACTAAGACCATATATAACTTGTTTGGCATTGTTGTTGAAGTCGTTTGGGAGAGATACAGTAGAACATACTATAACAATAAAAAATGAATCGTTATTGGTTTCCAAATTAAACAGAAAAAAGGAAAATTTAAAATATGTATTCAAGCAATAACAAACAAAAACGTATACCAAAAAAATTACCTTAATAAAGGTATGCCAATCATGTGTTTTCACCCCATTGAAGTCACCTTTCTTCGTTAAGATATTATTTATGTTTGAAGCAAAACTTGTTGGAAATTTAATTCTTCTAACGACCTCTTTTACATCATTGCTTTGTTGTTCTGTTAATAACCATGGAATATTATTATAATTTCGACCTCCATTGTTATTTGATCCGTTGATCACACTTTTCATTGCATGATTTGATTTCTCAATGTCAGCACAAATTTTGTCAATTTTATCTCTCTCATGTGCACCATCTATGGTTCGCCATAACATTTCTGTCACATTCTTCCCGACATGCATTGTATCAAACAAATGAGCTATTTTTAGGTCCTCATAGTAGGGAAACCTCGCGAATTGAGAAGGATAACATTTCATTCCAGGTGGAAGTACAATATTAGTACCTTCACTGCGACGATGACCTTGATATCAAAGAATAAAATAAATCAGAACAATAATTATAAAATACAATAAAATAAATTCATTAGTTAAAACAAAAATTCCAAACATTACATAAACAATTAATATATATATATATATACACAAATTACGTACCAACTGCTTGACGATTATTAATTCTATTATATTCCAACTTCCACAACTGAGGTGTCATTCTTCATGGTTTTAATCCAGTTTCTTCTTTATCATTGAAAAGATGTTTTTCAGTAGTATGATACTTATGGTTCCTAGAGAGGAAGTGCCTAAACTCATCAAACACCATATTTCTTAAGTCTGGCGAATGACGATACTTCATCTTAGGGCCACAAACTGGACATGCAAATCTACCCTTTGTTTGAAGACCTGCAATAGATGGATCAATAACAATTAATATACTATGAGATCATTTTTAAAACATGCAATATGGTATATCCAATTTAGATAATTATGTATCATATTAAAGTGCAATGAAATATTACATACTACAAACATGTGTTAGTCCTGGGGCATCATGAATTGTCCATACAAGCATTCCACGACATTGAAATCTCTTCTGCTTGATTGGCTTAGTAATGTCATACATAGTGATGCCATGCCATAACTGTATTAGCTCATCGATAAGAGGCTCAATATATACATTCATATCTTTGACCTGGTACTTACCTAATTGTTCAAAATTACGGAACATAATAATTACTCCCATGATATATGTATATATAAGTAAATAAATAAAATATATATTTATTCAAACAACGAGAGAAATGAAAATGTTACATTCAAAGAAATAATGTATCAAATACCTGGAATAATCATAGTCAACATTATGTGCTCCCTCTTTATTGACATCCAAGGAGGAATGTTATTGTTGATAACGAAAATAGGCCACACTGAGTAAGTATATATAAGCTCTCCGAATGGATTAACACCATCAGCTGCCAATGAAAGCCCGACATTACGAGGTTCATTTTTAAAATCTACATATTTTTCCTCGATTTCTCTAAATGCAGAACCATCTGTAGGCATTCGAAGAACACCATCTCCACTTCTATTCTTTGCATGGTAATCCATAAACTATGCTATGCTGTTACACCTGAACATTCGCTGCAAACGTGGAATTATGGGAATATGACGAAGAACCTTTTGAGGCACCTTTTTGGTTAGTTGATCTGTTCGATATCTACTGGTACCACATTTCGGACATTCTGTTTTCAATGCATGTTCTCCATAATATATAATATGATCTTTAGGACATGCATCTATAGTGTTATATTCCATTCCAAATTGTTTCATAATAGCACGTAGATCTCGATATGTTCGAGGTAAAGTATTTGGCGACGGTAACAAATATTCACCCAACAATCTACAACAGAAACAAAAAGTAGTGTCTTGTAAAGATTATCAATCATATATATATATATATATATATATATATATATATATATAATAGTTATTAAAACCGGAACCGGTGACCGGATCGGTGGAGCTAATGAACCGGGTTTCGAGAGAGAGGGTCTGACAGTTCCTAGCTGAGTGTGAAATAAGGTTGCTGCTGATTGTTTTCAGAACTCCTTATAGTAAAAGAAGCAAGTCAACAGAAGAAGAAAAGGATAAGGCTGTAAATATTGATATAAATGATGAAGCAACAACAATAGTCACTCAAACATTAGAAGAGCTTCAAAATGTAAAAATTGGAACACAACAAAAAGATACAGTCATGAAGAAAAACCAGGCTACTGTCGATTTTCCTCCTTCTTCTCACGAAACTGACAATACAGAGTCAGAGATTCAGATCAGATTCAGACAGATTAAAGAGAAGAATGAAGAGCTCAAGAATCAAGCTCATTCTAGATTTCTTAAAGAAAAGCCTGGAAACAAAGACATGATTCTTTCAGCATTTGATTATTCATCCAATAAATTGGTAATGTCATTATTGAAGCCTACAGTGGCTGAGCCAAAATCAGTGGCAGATTATTCCAAAACAGATCTTGAACTGGATGCAGATGCCATTCATGGATTAGATCAAATTGAATTTCATAGGAGCAATACTGAAATGCTATATTCCAAAATTGTCAGTAAAACTATGAAATCAATTAGGCTTGAGAAAACAGTGCTCAACCTCCAAAATAAAATGAGGTTGGACAAAGCCTCACTGTATGCTAATAATTTAAGAATAAAAGCACTAGAAGATATAGTGATTGAAGCAGGGGGTGACCCAGCCAACATTGAAGGGGCAAAAGTCTTAATTAAACAGAAAAATGAGGATATAGTTGCTCTTAGAAAACAGTTGAAGTTGCCTCAGAGTGAAAACTCTCAAGCAAAAGAAATTCTACAGCAAAAAACAGAGAATGATGATTTAAAGGAGCTTGTACATCAAATGTCAGGTCAGATAAAAACAATGGAAAGTAAAATGGAAGCTCTAATGAAAGAGAATGAAGAACTAAGAAAAGCACAACCAATGGTCATTCCTACAGTGATCCCCACTGTAAACACTGCTATACCATCTACTTTGGCAGAACACTTGGCATCGAACGGAGTACTGCCAACTGCAGTGCCAATTACTTCTCTAATCTCTGCCTCTTCTTCTTCATCCTCACAGAGGACCACGCCACAAGACCAAGATAAAGAGATTCTTAGTTTGAGAGGCACTATTAAAAATTTGGAAAAATCCAAAAATGATGCCTTGATTACTTCTAGAGGACATGAGCAAAGGGCTGATCGACTACAAGAATAGGTAAAGATTCTGCAAGCACAAGTAAATCTTACAGATCAAGTGGCCTTTATAAAAAGTCATTTATGGACCAAAATTATTAATGGCATTCATTCTCAATGGCCTTCAATTCGGATAATTTATGAACAGAGGGAGTTACTTCAAGTTGCTAGTGCAGAGATTGACAAGACTAAGAGGGAAATTGACAAAAAACCAGCCCAAGCAATCCAACTCATAGCTTTTTTAAACAGTAAGACTAGGGAAGAGTTGGAAGAATTGAAAATTGTTGATAGAACAGAAACCATTCTTCAAATCAAAAAGGTCCTGAACAAAAGAAACATAATGAGTACTCTAGAGGACCGGTGTAAAGACATGAATTTATCCATCTCAAGATTTTTAGCCAAATACAAAACATTGTCAGAAGCAGGTTTGCCTGATATTCACGCATTGAATGACAAGTTAATGCCTCAGAAAGAGTATGATCTAAAAATCAGAAATCATGCAAAAGAGCAAGCGAGACAACAACTGCCTCAAGGATCACCAACAGGCAGAATACTTCTTCAGTATTTTGAAAATCTGTTCTTTTTAGATAATGAGATCAGGCATATGTTCACTATAAAGCCTAACTTTGCCAAGTATACAGAGGCAGATGAAAGTTACAGAAAATTGAAGACTATGAAGATCCCCTCTGCAGAAAAGTGGCAAGAATTCACAGATTTGCTATGAATTTAATGGATAAAAAACAGGAAATTCTTTCCTATTTTTGATTAAAACATCATCTCAAATCCTGAGATATTTTGTAAACATTTTTTTGTATAAATACTTAACAATTCAAAGTATTCAGTGTGAATAAAATTTCTCAAGACAACTATAGTTCGTGCTCTCTACTTGGCATTTTAATGTTTTCTACTTTGTTCGTGCTCTCTACTTGGCCATTGGCCTGTGGGTGATATGGAGTTGTAATTTTGTGCTGAATGTGGTAGTTTTGCAATGTTTCAGCTAATTTATTACCTACAAATTGTGGTCCTCCATCCGTGATTATGTCCCTTGGGAGACCATAGCGCACAAATATTTGGAAAAGAAACTGTACTACAGAGTCCTCTGTAGCTTTTGAAACTGCCTCTGCTTCGACCCACTTAGTGACATATTCGGTTGCAACTAGGATGTATGCTTTTTGGTTTGAGGGAGGACTAATAGGGCCAACAAAATCAAGTGCCCAGCGTTCAAATGGTTCAATCACTAGTTGAGGGTTCAAAGGCATTTCATCAGACTGCCCAGGGCGTCCTGCCCTTTGGCAGCTATCACAGGCCTGCACGAATATTTTGGCATCCTTAAAGATGGTAGGCCAGTAATAGCCTGTTCGTAAAACCTTATGGGCAGTTCTACGGTTCCCAGTTAGATCCCCTTCTTCAATCTTCTTATCTGTAGCTTAAGGATTCTTAAGTTCCCTTTTGCTCAGATTCCATCCACTCTATCAAATCAAGCCTATACATAGCCTTAGAAGGTCACCTATCTTGCCCTTAGCACATTTGCATCTCTGAGCCTTATTTCTTAGTTCTGCTTGCCTAGAGAGTTGATTCCATTGCCCAATATTCTGGTAGATCCTTCTCGTTAACCTTGAAATCTCTTTATTCCCACCAATCTTTTAAAATCAAACCCAAATACACAATCATAGCTAGCCTAATATCTATTACTAAAACAAAGCTAAATCATACGGAGAGATCCCTCTCTAGAGTTTAAGAAGGCTAGATCTTGAATTCCCAAAGCGGTTCTTGGTTACCCTTGGTGTTCTTAACTACAAAAATCCCTATCCCACAACCTGAGAATTACTAGGCTGATAACAGGCCTTGGGGGTATTATGATCCTTGAAGGAAACTCCCACAGCTAGAAGAGTTGACAGAGAAAATTGGATCGAGTACAAAGGTGTGGCAGGTGGGTTTTACCCTCTACCAATTGTTATGGTGCATATATGATGTGTATTACAGTTTATCTTGTAATTGTGTTGAAGTAGCATACAACAATTTACATAGTGATATGAGAACCACTCTCTAGAGTATACATCGATTTTGTACACATGGATTTTCAGTTGCTTTTTAAGATATATCATTGGTGATGATCACATGATTATATAATGAACCATTAAGTTGAACTATATAATTATTCCTCACAACACATACACACAAAGCGTCGCTATTGCGCCGGATGCCTCCAAACGTCGCAATTGCAACTTAGACATTGTGTTACAATTACGACGTTTGGACGCATCTGTCGCAATAGCGACCCCGTGGAGAATAGGGTCGCCATAGCGACGTCTTCCTTCAGACGTCTCCACTGCGACACTTTGTCTAAGTGTCGGTATTACGACTAATCTCTCTAATCGTCGGTATAGCGACGGCTTCGGGTGAGATTGAAAAAAATTGCGACAGGGTTTAGGTGTCGGTATTGCGCCAGGTTTCTATATACGTCGGTATAGCGACGGTTACGGGCCGGATGGAAAAAATTTGGGAAAATTTCCGACATTTGGTCAAAAGCGTCGGAATTTCCGCCAAATGTAGTAGTTTAGCGACACTTTGGGCCATGGTGTCACAATTGCGACGTCTTCCTTCAAACGTCGCAATTGCGACTGATTTTAAACGTCGGTATTGCGACAGTATTCTATAGATGTCGCTATAGCGACAGTTCCGGGAGGGATGGAAAAAATTTGGGAAAATTTCCGACATTTGGTCAAAAGCGTCGGAACCAAGTGTCGGAATTTCCGCCAAATGTAGTAGGTTAGCGACGCTTTGGGCCATGGTGTCGCAATTGCGACAGATTTGAAACGTCGGTATTGCGACAGTATTCTATAGATGTCGCTATAGCGACAGTTCCGAGCGGGATGGAAAAAATTTGGGAAAATTTCCGACATTTGGTCAAAAGCGTCGGAACCAAGTGTCGGAATTTCCGCCAAATGTACTAGTGAATTTTTATGAGAACATCCTTGATATCATTGTTGATGGGATTAGATACTTCTAAACTCTATTTCAAGAATATAATCAAGGCACCATAGATTTCATCATATATTTTATGGTTTATTTCATATATTCATAAAATCCAAAGATAATAAAAAATATTATGGTAGAGGTTAGAAAACACAAGTTACTCAAAGCCCTTCAAAATTTTCAGAAGGATATTAATATTCCTAGACTAAATGGACTACCTATTGAGTTAATTTTCAATTTTTTTGACATCATAGTGAATGACCTCAGGAGGTGTTGACGGTGTTGGAAATACATCACCCAAGGGTTCTCCCCAATATCAAGTCCCAATTAGGCCTCACACCATTTGAAATAGGAGCCCCATCCAAAGTATTGACCCGACTGCCATGTATTGTTGTAGATTTTCCCTAGATACAAAGTTCGACACAAGAGAGTAATACAAAGGTACCTTCAGATCAAAAAAGTGAGTATGCCTTGTGAAATTTTCAGTTACGGAGAGTATCAAGGTCCTTCTACCGAAAGGGGAGAGAAAAGTGGGCCCATTAAAGACAAGTAATAGTGCTAATCTAGAAAAGGCACAAAAACACATACATAAGAATGAATCGTTGGTCAAATAACAAAATAGTTCACAAGGAATCAACGACTATTAAAGAAAATAGAACACACTTTTAACAAGATAAGTACCAAAGCCACCAAAAATAGTTCAATTTATTTAGTACAGATGAGAAACAAAATACATCACAAACATTCAAAGAGAATTCTTACAATATTCATGACATATGCATGAAAGTGTTTCAGCTCAATGAGCTTTTGAAGTAAGTAAAATTCCCAAGATACATCAAGACAAAAAACACCACTAGCCCCAATAGTGGAGCATTAGAGAAGTCACTTGCTCCTCCAAAACAACTATCTTCCTCTCTAATGCCTGGTAGGAGAAGCCAAGCTTAAAAGTATTTTGCATGTACAATGAGGGTGTATATATAGCAAATGGGGTGATCATTCACCTCCCATGTGACTCTTGGACTACCCTCATGGCTGTTTCACTTCTCTATGACATTTTGACTCCCACATGACTTTTCACATTACATGGATGACTCTTGGACTTCCACTTCACATTACAATTTGTAATATAGAATTTACATAATCCAAAAATGAGGTGGCACATGATGGCTCATGACACGACATGACATGACATGACATTGATGACATGGACTGCATGATTACATGGAAATTCCAAGTCATGTTTTGTTGTTGCTTTATTTTTGTCTTCTTGAAAGATGGAGCATGCTCTTCTTCTTCCTCCTCCTCATGACTTGAAGATAAGGATTCTCAAATGTGGTGTTGGTCCTTAGCTATTGTTGCAAACTGATGTCCCTTTTTCTTCTCTTGATGGATAAACTTGTATTTGCATCCATAAGGGTATCTTCTAGTATGGTATCCTTCTCTATCTCCTTCATCATCATCTTGCCATAGCATGATAGAATTACTATGTTTGTAATCCACTCGTGACAAGACGACATTAGTTCGATAAAATCTTAGCCTGAGATGTCACATGATGATCGATTGACTGATTTGTGACTGGGTGACAGGATGAGAAAGGGGCTCAGTCACTGCATAGTTACATAGCTCATGAGTCAAGGGTCAGACTTGAGCCTCGAGATTGCGCAATGCGTAGTACATGCTTGGAATGGGAAAAAAAATTGCACAATTGGGGAGCTCAGGGTGCTAGGTTGAGGAATTGAGAGCTTATTTTTCCCATTGTGAAGTTTTGGAAGGTCGAGGAGCCTAGGTTATTGTGAAATATTGCATTTCAAGAGCTCGAGGCTGAGGCTTGAGCCTTGAGACTATGGAATGTGCAATATTGACTAGGTAGGAGACAAGGACTGCACAATTATGGAGCTTAGAGTTTAGGCTTGAGCACTGAGATTAAGAAATGTGCAGTACTGGAAGGAAATGAGGCTAAGTGATTGTGCAATTCAGGAGCTCAATATTGAGGCTTGAGGACTGAGACTGTGAATGCACATTGATATCTTGGATGGACAGAAAGATTGTGCAGTTCTAGGACCGAGGGTTGGGCTTGAGCACTGAGGTTGTGAAATGTGCAGTTATAGGAGGTAGAGACTGCACATTTCATATTTCCAAGAGATAAGGTTGTTGCTTGAGGACTGAGACTGCCCATTTTGCAGTTCAGCAGGGTTGGATGAGGCTGAGTGGCCCGGTCAGGAGTTTTTCCAATTTTGACCAAGTTTTAGATCAGTGAGAGGTAGTTGAACAAAAGGAAGACTTGAACATGATTACACACTTAGTTCACTTTACAACACAACATGGAACACTCAGAACACTTGAAAAAAAATACTTTCCTCAATACAACAACATTACGACAACCCATTCCAAGTGTGACACTAAAGGTACACTATGCGACGATAAAGACGACACTTGTGCGACAGTGCGAGAAACTTTGGAAATGAGTTATAAACATGTATAAATGATAAGAGAAACTCATTATCATGAATATATCCCCTTTAAACAAACAAAAACTCCACTTTACACAATAAGCGACAATTCCAACGCCAAAAGACGACACTTTCTATATGTGTTGGGAATCACGATTGTCGTTAGACTCAAACCTGCAAGTGTTAGTCAATGATCGCATCGCCAGAGATAAGGATCCATAATAGGAGGTTAGTCCATGTCACAAAACACAAGGGGAGAATTGGTTTATCCAATGTCCAACAATTCCCCCCCCCCCCCCAACGAGATCCAAGTGTGTATCGAACTAGTGACCTATGCTCCGATACCACTTGTTGGGAATCACGATTGTCGTTAGACAAAAACCCACAGGTGTTAGTCAACAATCACATCGCCAAAGATAAGGATCCACGAGAGGCAATTAGTCCATGTCATGAAACACAAGGGCAGAGTCGGTTTATCCAATGTCCAACAATATGAACATAAAAGTGCAAACAACACTTGCGATATGCGAATGACGGTGAAAACAATGCATTCCAATGTGAAGATAACATGAAAATGAAACTAATTAAAGGGAAATAAAGTGAAAGCAATAGTCATAAACATGAAAAAAACACTTGTGACAGTTAAAGTGCGCAAAATTGATATTTGGAAAAACTCACCAAAATATAAGTATGATCGAAAACAAAGTGAGGGACTGTAAATGATAGTGTGCAATGACCGCTGACATGGGTTGAACATTGCAAATGAACTATCTTAATGGACCATGCTACGCATTTTCAAGCTTGCATGAAGGAATGGTTTCATGAATTCATTACAAACTGAGCATGTGTGAGCAAGTGAATTCAACATTTATGATATAGAAGCAAGCTCAAAGACATAACAAAGAATCGATCGATTAAGAAGTGACTCTGGAACAACCGATTGCAAGATTCACAGTAGGCTCCAAAATTCAAGTATTGGTTCACTTGGTGACACACTGGTAGAATTACATATTCTATGTTTTGGTTCACTTTTCTATGCAGGGTCTCAGTTCTTCAGGGATAATTGATTCATTGTGCAGATTACTTTGGATTCCACACTTTCCCTGTGAAAAAACATGGTACCCTTTGTGCCTTCTTGATTTGAACACAATCATAATATTCAACAATATCACAATGTTTCGAATTGGAAAGGGTAGTGTGGTTTGCAAGCTTTAGGTTTTTAGAGTATATTTTTCATATCTGGTGTTGCCCCACTACTAGCAGGCCTACACAATACCCTAGTGGAGTTATTACAAGAACACAAACATTTGTCTGCTTCCAGTGAGCCTAGAGAGTACCCCAACGAAGTTTCTTGCTTCACCTCTCTATGCATGAAGCCTTTCTTCTTTCACCTTTATTTATATATTTAAAGAGGACTGTGCATATGAACTTATTCATTTTATGGGCAGAAGATGGATCCTGACTTATTGAGAGTAGGAGAGGTTGTTCCTTCAAAGAAGCATATAGAGACCTCTAATTTAGGTTTTCTCATTTTTTTCCCCTTTTCCTCCTCTACTAATTGTAAAAGCGTGAAAAAATTGAAACGTAAGGAACCGAGCACGAGCATAAGTTTTCCATAATAGACACAGGTATCATGGTTTGACACAAAACTCTCCTTATGAACAGATCATATTTTCTGTCAAAACATCATCGACCATAATATATATCCAACACAAAGAAGGAGGACAAAAGGTTAGCCAAATGTTGCAATGTCACAAATTCATTTTTAATTTTTCCACATTGCCTTTTGAGCCGAAATGGGACACCCTTCATGCAAATTCTCATTAATAGAACAAAAAAGAAAAAACACGACACAACCAACAAAAAAAATCAAAGCACATGAAAAATTAGGAGCCTAAACTAGAGCATAATACAAGACAAAAGTAATAAAATACAAGAGATACTACAAAGAACAAGTGTAGGATGATTGCAACAGAGGGAAAACTAGAATGCATCTAGTCGTACTCCTAACCTAAAAAACTATAAGGTCAAGGTCACATGTAATGAAATTTCCAGTGAAGCCACAATTGTTGCTCCTAACTTGCATACACAAAGATACGAACAATTAAAACATATATAAATTAATGCGCAATAGAAAAGATAAGAACTTGAATAACTTGCAAAATTTTTTGAAGAAAAAGATAGGCCATAGCCACTACTTCTAACTAGTTTATATTCTTACCTTTTCGATGAAAACCATCATTCAAAAAACCTCAGAAGCTTCCCGCGAATGTGTCTCCATCTACACCAAGCTCCTTAGCAAGTGTGATGAAAGATCAAAACTTGTTATTTGCGACAGAGCTTGTGAAGTAAGATTGTTCCAACCATCCACTAATTGGATTGTAAAATTCATGATAATCCTCTTGAAAACCCCGAAGTCTTTGAAAGGATGAATTTTTAATTAGAGGTACAGGATTACAATGAGAATCTTTTGAGGAGAAATAGATTTGATCATATTCATCAGGCGCGTCAAGATAGTGAAGACTTGATGTAACCATTAGTGAGTGCGGAAGTTCCTCAACCATTTGACAAGCACTTAGATAGTGAGATGTTAAATAAAAATATAAAAGGATGTAGGAAAATTGTCATTGGGTGTGCTGATGGAAAAATAGTAAATTGCACTACAATCATCAAAGACATAATCATGATAAAATGGGATGATTAAAGCATTAGATTCCCAGTTTGTAATTAACAAGGATAAATCAATTTGAAGAATTTCACAAATTCTTTGCATAATAAAATCATCTTCCTCACATGATGAGTGTAACAAACCATTTTCTTATAACTAACCGGTTACACATTGCACTAGCATCATAATCATAAAAATAAGTAAACATGAACAATAGTATAACAAACACATGAAACCTATCAGGGTAGAACACGTGGAGAAGAATTTGATTTGTCAAATAATCCATGCATTCATTGATGCTTAAGAGGATTCCAGGAGCGATGAAGAAAAGGATTAGCATCAGAATATTCACAAGAAGGATCAGGAGCTAATTGTTTTCAAAATAATGTGACAGGTATGACTCCTTTGGCCAAAAGATAATATTCAGAATAATAAAATTCGCAGTTGTTATGAAACCAGCTCCAAAAATAGAAGAAAAGAGAAATCAACGCCTTAGAAATAGCCACTTCGAGGGGGAAACCTCCAATACATTACATAAATGAACAATTATTGGATGATACAAATGACAAAACCTCCTCTCTATATATAGGAGTCCATGGGGCCACAATGTAATCCTAGTGGGGCCACAATGTAATCCTAGCTGACCTAACAATAATAATGTAAGGGCACAACAATAACAATATGGGGGTTACAGGGGTACAACAATAACAATAAGGGGGTTACACTAACAACAATAAGGGACTATACTAGTAATATAAAAACCTAACATGCTCCTCTCCTTCAAAAAAGTGTTGTCCTCAACGCTTGAGTAGCTCCGGGTGCTTCTGTATAAAATTCTCATCCTCCCATGTATAATATTCAGTGGGTAAGTTCTTCCATTTGATGAGATACTCTGAAATTGATAGATTTCGTAGCTGTCGAGTTCTTGTTTCCGTGACTGCTTCAAGTTCTAGATTGGTTTTTCCTTCCTCATCAAGTTTTGGAAATATTGTCTGAACTGGAAGTTTGTCCCCTATAACTGTTTTTAAGCATGAAACATGGAAAACTAGATGCACTCGCAAAGAAGCCGGAAGCTCCAATTTGTATGCCATAGTACCAATCTTTTGCAACACCTTGTAAGGACCATAGTACTTTGGCGATAATTTATTATCCTTCTTAGCTTGCTTGAGGGACATTTGTTTGTATGGTTGTAACCGTAAAAATACCCAGTCTCCCACATCAAAACTTCTCTCGCTGTGATGTTGATCTTCCTGTTGTTTCATTCGATTTTGTGCCAAATTTAGGTTATCCTTTAAGAGTTGGAGAAATTCTTGTTGATGCTTGATGTGATCCTCAACTGCTTGAACCCTAAAATTTTACCTTAAAGAAGATGTGATGGATGGTGGATGATATCCATAAAGTGCCATAAATGGGGTCATTTTTAGTATGGAAGGAAGTGTTATACCACCATTCAACGAGAGGTAACCACTTGACCCATTTTTCTTGCTTATCAGATACATAACAACAAAGATATCCTTCCAAACATTTATTCACTATCTCTGTTTGACCATCGGATTGAGGATGATAAGATGAGCTATGAGCTAGTTGAGTACCCAAACAAGAAAATAATTCCGTCCAAAAATTTCCTATAAAAATGGGATCTTTGTCACTTACAATAATCTTCGGGTTTCCATGTATCTTTTGAATTGTTTCCTTAAATGCAGTAGAAATTGTACTTGCTTTAAATGGATGAGATAATGCACAAAAGTGTGCGTACTTGGTAAGTCTATCAACTACCACCATGATGACACTCCTTCCTTCGGACTTAGGTAAACCTGTGATAAAATCCATTGAAATCTCCTCCCAATGTTGACCTGGAATGGATAAAGGTTGTAGAAGACCCGAGGTCTTAATTGTCTCAACTTTATTTTGCTGGAAAACCAAACATTCTTCCACAAACTTTTGAATATCAGATTTAAGGCCATCCCAAAAAAAATCTTTCTTCACCCTGTGGTAAGTTTTTAAAAATCCCGAGTGTCCTCCTAAAGGAGAAGTGTGCAATTCCAAAAGAATATTTTGTTTTAGTTGGGAATTATTGCAAATATATAAGCGATCTTTGTACCATAAGGAATATTTTTTTCAACTAAATGTATAAGATGTACTAGGATCTTGTTGCAACTTTTGAATGAGTGTCCAAACTTCTTTGTCATTCTTCCATTCATCCCTTGCTTCGGTTATCCAATCTGGTTGGATAATAGAAATGGCACAAAGCAATGCTTCCACCTCTTCATCCTTTCTTGAGAGTGCATTTGCAACAACATTTAGCTTCACTTTTTTGTATATGATTTCAAAGTCATAACCCAACATCTTTGTGACCCATTTTTTCTGCTCTTCCGAAGATAGTCTTTGTTCCAAAAAGTGTTTAAGACTATCATGATCAGTTTTTACCTTGAAGTGTCTTCCCATTAGGTAAGGTCTCCATTTCTTTAGTGCATGTAGTATTTCCAACATTTCCTTCTCATAAATAGTCTTTTGTAAATACTTTCCTTTGATTGAACGAATTTCAAAAGAAATGGGTCTTCCTTCTTGCATTAAAACAACACCAATTTCATTTCCTGAGGCATCACATTCCACAATAAAGGTTTTTGTGAAGTCTGGCGTAGCTAAGATTGGTGCTGGCACATTGCCTCTTTAATATGTTCAAAGGCCTTAGTTGCTTCAGGAGTCCATGAAAAATGCATCTTTTTTCAATAATGTTGTTAGAGGTGTTGCTATTCTCCCATAATTCTTAACAAAATTGCGATAATACCCTGTTAACCCAAGAAATCCGCACAACTGCTTTATGGTTGTGGGGACTTTCCATTCCTTAATGGCTTTAATTTTTCTAGGGTCTACCTTAACACCCTCCTGAGATACAATATGACCCAGATATTCCACCTCTTGTACTCCAAAGAAGCATTTGGATGTTTTTGCATATAAATGTTTCTCCTCCAATAGTTTGAGCACCCGGTCAACATGTTGAACATGATCCTTCCAAGACCTGCTGTAGATTAGTATATCATCAAAAAATACTAGCACAAATTTTCTAAGGAAGGGTTTGAAAATGGAATTCATCAACCCTTGAAATGTAGAAGGTGCATTGGTAAGGCCAAAAGGCATGACCCAAAATTCATAATGACCCTCATGAGTTCGAACTACTGTTTTCGGAATATCTTCAGTCTTCATTCTAATTTGATGATATCCTAAATGAAGATCCAACTTGGTAAAATAAATTTCTCCATGTAATTCATCAAATAATTCATCAATCACAGTAATGGGAAATTTATCTTTAATAGTTAGCTTATTGAGCTCCCTATAATCCAGACACATGCGCCATGATCCATCCTTCTTGTGCACCAATACTACTGGAGCAGAGAAAGAACTTTGACTAGGTTGAATTATACCAGCCTCTAACATTTCTGTAATCATACGTTCAATTTCACTCTTTTGGACATACATATATCTGTAAGGCCAAATGTTTGGAGGAATAGTTCCTGGAATCAAATCAATAGCGTGATCATGATCACGAATAGGTGGGAGTCCTTTGGGAGTATCAAACACCTTGGAATGATTGTCCAAGGCTTTTTGGAGATCTGGAGAAATAGATGATTTTGATGTTGGAGCTTCTAGTGAGAATAATTGTGCAATTACACCTCGTTGTTATTTCTTTAGAAGATTTTTCATGAAATTAGAGCTTATTATCTTTCCTGGCTTCCCTGTGATACCTCGTAATTCAATTTCCTTTCCTTCCGAAAGAAATTTCAAGAAAATTTCTTGAAAATTAAAAGCTACAATCCCCAAAGATTGTAACCATTGTACTCCTAGCACAACATCAACACCTCCCATTGGGATGGAAAGCATTGGAATATTCAATACATATTCCTCCATGGATAGCTTGATATTATGGCATTTTCTAGAGCAATTTATAGTTCCTCCATTTGCAACCATCACTTGACATTCTGGTGCTAGGTATAGGAAACAATTCAATTCCTTAGCTACCTTACAATGAATAAAATAATGGGTACTACCCGAATCAATCAGCACTATTACCTTTTTCTTCTTGATATGTCCTTTTATCTTGAGAGTTTGAGGAGTGGTAATTCCTGCCAATGCATTACACGATATGGTCGGAGTCATTTCTTCTTCTTCTAGGGTTGCTTCCTGGTGTATATCCTCTTCTTTTGAAGTTTCTTGTTCATTTTCTTCCTCCTCTTCACAATCTATGTAAAATAATTTCTTTTTAGCACACTTATGACCTTTAGTGTATTTGCTATCACAACTGTAGCAAAGCCCTTTTGCTCTTTTTTATTCCAATTGTTGTGGTGTCAACCTTGTAGGTTGTGGAAGTCTAGGAGTAGCAACACTTCCATCTTTATAGATGTGAGTGGTAAGCTTCCTTGTCGCCATAATTTTACATTCAATTTTTCTTGCCAACCTGAATGCCTTCTCTAATGAATCCGGTTCCCAAACACGAACTTCATGTTGGATTTTATCCTTTAAAGTCCCTAGGAAGACATCAATCCTGTGCTTGTCTGGAATATCAGTTTCCCTTATATTCAATTTTTGGGAGTCCTCAATGTGCTCCGCTTCTAAACCCTTTTGTTTGAGATTTATCAATTGGCTAAAGAAGGTGGTGCTCTTTGTATCCTCATAATGTGCTATCATTTCCTCCGTAAAAATTGACCAAGTGACAATTTTTTTATGGGAGAAAAGCCATTGATACCACACAAATGTATTTTGTTCTAAATGTAAAGTTGCAATGCGTACCTTTTGTGTGTTTTACACTATTGAGATCAAAATATTGCTCCATTTGTAGTATCCATGTTACGGGATCCTTGCCATCAAAATTCCTCATATCCATCTTTGGAATATGGTGGTTCTTTAATCCAACATTGGAGTTTATGAAATCATGATTAACATTTATTTTGTTCTCATCATGAGTTTCCTCTACTATCTTTTCGCCATTAGGAATCATTTCTTTTATCAACTTTGACAAACCTTCCTTCAAACCTTCCATGTCTTCCTTCAAACCTTCCATTTTTTCTTCCATACCATCCATTTTTTCTTCCATACCATTCTTCAAACCATCCATCGTAGCTTCCACGCCTTTCTTCAAACTATCCATCTTAGCTTCCACGCTTTTCTTCAAAACATCCATTTCATTTTTTGTTGCTCTTTGCGAAAGCGAATTTTGGTGCACTTGCTCTTGCAATTTTGATAGATTATGTTGCAATTCTTCATCTTCATCAGTGATAGTAGAGTACTCTGAGGGCTTAATGGGTGTTGATTTCTTTTTAGAAGGAATTTTAGAACCCAATACTGATATCTATGCTCAATAGGCCTTTGGAATCACTTAAAACTGATTTTTCAAACAAGACTTATGCAGTTGGAAAAAAAATACACACCTTTTTCTTGATTTTGAGGAGCTCAATATTGAAATCGAATTATCTCTTTGATTTTAGATCTTCAATATCTGAAATTTGACCCTGAAGTATCCCTCTGAATCTTCTTTCGAATGCCACAAGTCTAACCTGATCTGGATTCTTGAAGACAGAGGTATGCCCAATCTCCTACGTTGACCTAATTATGGATTGGTTCAGTAGAGCGAATTTGTACGACTTTCCACGTGTCACTGTTTCCTCCTTCGGCTCTAAAATTGATATAGAAAAACTACCTTTCATGTGCTTATGTTCACTTTTTGTAGAATCCCAATCTGACGCTCAAAGAGAGATTTATGATGTTTTTCCCACGGTCACCTCTTTGAGATGAAATTCGGGAGCCTGAAACAATCCTAACTTCCACATATCATATCTCCCAAAATGTTACGAAAAAAGATCTAAATTTTTTACAAGAGGTTCCTTAGGCTTTCAAATTTTCCCTGTGAAAATTTCAGCTTCTGAAACCTTGTAGAAAAAGAGTTGCAGAGAAAATATTGCGATGACCTATTTAGGTAAAATTTAGGAGCCTGCAAAAATCCATAAATTCCACAGATCATGTCTCCGACAATGTTGTGAACCAAGCTCTGAAATTTTGCAATGATATTCCTCAAGATTTCAGCTTCGCACTCTAAAAATTTCAACTTCTGAACCTTCGTAGAAACAAATTTATAGCAAAAGTGCCACGATGACCTGTTTGGAGCAGCGAAACCCTAGAATCCAAAGCTCTGATACTAAATGTTATGAAACCGGCTCCAGAAAGAGAAGAAAAGAGAGATCAACGCCTTAGAAATAGCCACTTCGAGGGGGAAACCTCCAATACATTACATAAATGAACAATTCTTGGATGATACAAATGACAAAACCTCCTCTCTATATATAGGAGTCCATGGGGCCACAATGTAATCCTAGTGGGGCCACAATGTAATCCTAGCCGACCTAACAATAATAATGTAAGGGCACAATAATAACAATATGGGGGTTACAGGGGTACAACAATAACAATAAGGGGGTTACACTAACAACAATAAGCGACTATAATAGTGTTAGTCTCCTATACCAATAGGTGTCATTTTTCATGATTGTCTTGATTGAACTATGGAATATGTTCAAACCTTTTTCTTGAGCAAAGGTGTTCCATATTCTTGAAAAACCAAAATATCAAAAAATTTAAAAAATGTAAAGAGGGTATACCCTAAAAGAAAAATCAAAGGGTAAGAAAAATAAATTGGTCAAAAAAGTGAAAGAAATGAACCCCAAACAAAAATATACCAAGGAAAGTGTGCAAATCCAAATGCCACTACTATTTCATTTTTGTAAATAAGCAATTGTGTGCAGCTTGTCAAACTTTTGCCACAATTTATGAAGGGTCAAACTGTTTAAACTTGACTTATTCATATTTCAATTTCATGTTATAGAATAAAGAATAAATATCTGACCAACAGTTTAATCTTGGCAGATAAGTAGATAGGTAGAGTTATTAAAAGGTGCTCAACAGTTTAATCTGAGCCCTTGGATGTAATAAGGGTAGAAATAGATAGATTTATCATGTAAAAAGAAAAGGTTGAAAAGGGTTTGCAAGTCTAAATGCACCCTAATAAAGAAAAGAAAATGGTAGTAGTAGATAGGGTAGGTAGATGGTGTTGCAAAGTTTTATCTGATGAATGATGCTACTAAATGTTTTTGATCCTTTACTTTCATCACAAATACTGAAGCAGGAAATACACTGGAAAATCACAGCAAGCAAAGTCAAAATCATTAACTTCCCTCATCACTTTCCCCTTAAAAGTTTTACTAATTTCCCCCAAAGTACTAAGGTATTTGGAGATCAAAGGGGCTCAAGGCATTTCCTTGACTTTTAGAGGGACCGGACCCTCAGCCTAATGATCAAAAAGACCTAAGTACTTGAGATAATTCATCATTATAATCATTCATCTTTAATCTTTTCCTAAGTAAAATCCCATTTTGCTTAGGAAAATTATGCAAAATTCTATAAAAATCCCTCAAAATAACTTACTATTCTAAGTTTAAGTGTGGAAGATGATATTTTGCAATTTACTTTAGAAATTGTCACTTTCTTATATGTGCAAAGTTTTTTGAGTTCCCTTGTCCCTTTGTCATATTTACATTTAACTCTATTTACTAAATCCCTAGTGAAAGTGCCTTGTCCTAAGTATATAACTCTTTTCACATACATATCCCAAAAAAACCCATCTATTATAAAGTTTAGCCAAAGTATTTATTTCCCCCTGCATTCAAATAAAAATCCACTATAAAGCCCTTTGGTTAAATATATCGTTATATAATACTCCCGCCCCTATGGTAAATTAATTATATCGGTTAATTTATCATATAATAAAAAAACATATATGAGAAAATATTTAAACATATGATATATATGTTTAATACAAAAAGAATAAACCCGAAATTTTATTTTTACAAGAACCAAAACTTCAGAAAGATCCTCATGCCACCGTGGCCCATCCACTTGGCATCCCACCCAACGAAACCCCGCCGCGACTCCTTTTTTCATTATAATTATGGGATTAATTAGTTATCAGAACTAATTAATAACCTTCCCTCCACCAATCATGTGCCACCCGGGATGATTAATTAAACGCTAATTATGCCGGGCCCGCGTGATAACCACCCCACTATCTCTCCGTCCTTTCAACCGTTGGATCGCCCCTCCACAAATCTAAGGCTAATACTCATTCCGCTAGCCATCCAATGTCAGAGCATTAACGCGCGGGGGGGTTGGTGGTATTTGACTAGTCCTCCGTCCACGTGTCGATACTCCAATGGAATCGCTGCCCATTCGTGTAATACCACTCTTGTCCATAAGCGGTGCGGGGACTAACCGCTTACCGCCCGACCCCCCACCACACGTCAGCCCGTACTAAAGTGACGTCACTCCTCAAAAAACTAAAAACCCCTTTTTTTACTTTGGAAATAAAACAAATTCGCGTGTTTTTATGTCATTTTCATCATTTGAACGCGACTGCGCTTTCCGCTACGAATTTCAAATTTCCACTGAAATCCACTGTTCAATTCGATTTCGCTCCAGAATTCCACCAGACCTGTGTTCAAGCATCCTCCTGCTACCGCCTGATACCTGTTAAAAGCCAGCTTTCCTCCAAGAACATGTATTTATCCTATAGCGCTTCGAACTTCAAAAGAAAGTTTGTTTTCCTTGTTTAGTGATTAAATCTTATCACTGAGATCATTCCCTGAGGTTTTAAAACTGTGAATTGTTCCCCTGAAACTGCAATTGTGTTAATTTCCTTCATTTAAATTGAAATTGCACCCGGCCTGTGAAGAAAACCCAGAAACTTCCGTTTTGAATCCACAAGAACCAAAATGGAAGCCCCGGCAGCCCTGAATGTGACTCCATTGAATGCCCCCCACAGAGAGTTAGAATATTTTCCTTTAGTAGATAAAGATTTTCAGATTAAAGATTTGCATTTTGATGAAAGCCCCCTTCTGAGTTATTGTCGCTGCAGAGACGAGTACTCGAAGGGGCAAGATCTCATTGGGTTGTGGGAATCCAATCTCCCGAGATATCTCATCCCCTCAGTCATTTCTTTCCCAGAAATCATCCACTATTTCCATTCTAACTATGATCCCACTCAGAGAGCTGTAATATCCCCTGACCAGAGTGTTCTTTTCTCCATTACTCCCCAGGCTATCAATGCAATGCTACATTTTGAACCAGACCAAGAACTAGCACCTTTGTCTATGGAAGAATTGATTGAAAAGTCTAATAAATTGACCTCAGAAAAATTGGAGTCCATTTGCCAGAATTTCATGTTGCCTGAACATCAACCTAAGGGACCTCCTCCCTATGGTTTTTATTATTTCACTAAATTGGGAAGGCTCATCCTAAATGTGATATCTTTTGTCTTGGGTTTCAATACAAGTGAATATGTTGATGAGATAACCCTGGTTTTGCTGTCTATCTTTACTCCTGGGCAACCTCCTGAAGTTAAATATGACTTTGCCTCCTTCATAGCCAATAAGATCCATGATCAGTTCATGAGGCTAGATGATGAGAAAGTTTTTAAATATTCCTCAGTTATTTATCATCTCATTATCTTCTATCAATCAGAAAAGTTCCCTTTCCCTGTTAAAAAGCTTGATGCCAAGGGAAACCCTAGGTCAGTTATATTTTGGTCTCCCATAATTCATTCTTCCTATAAGTCTCCATATTCCTATACCGAGTTCATCGATCTTTTTGTATATCCTGCAAGTACCTTGTTGACAGGAATCCCTCCTCCAAGGCTCAGTAATGAAATCAAGAAGACCTTGCAACTTTCAAGGACTTATAAAGTTGGAGATTGGTATTTATATCAAAACCATTCAGTCATCAGAATCTATGGATGTGAATTACATCCATTCAAGTTGCCAAGATATGTGCCCATGAGAATTTTTGCCTTGGAATATTTCAGGCAAATGGATAATTCAGATGTGATCCATTTTTGTAGTGTGAAGAAGAAAGCCCAACTAAGGATCAAAAGTTAATTAGGTCCTTTCATCTGCAACTCTAGGGAGGCCGAGCAAGAAGCAGAAAATATACTACAAAACCATTGCAAGTTCCAAAGAAGTTTTCGTTGGGTTCCTTATGACCCATTTGGTTTTATCTGTGAAAAGAGAATAAAGAACAAGTCATCCCCTTACATACACCACAATATTCCTCAAATAGAACAATATGCCAATCAAGATGAATGGGTGGCAGAAACACTAATTGAAGAAGAAAGTGAAGAAGAAAAAATGAACAGAATAATGAAAGATCTTGAGAAGAAGTATGACCTAGAATCTTGTGGTCAAGTGCAGGTACCTCACATTGGCACTTCTTCAGCAGCAAATCTACAACAGACATTACAGGAAGGCAGTTCACCAGTGGCAGCAGAATCAAAAGGCAAAGGAAAGGAACCTGAAATACAGGTCATTGAAACTTTAGTCATGGCAGAGAAACCCCAAACTTCCAGAGCACCTGATCAAACACAAGTTTCTCCCACTCAGGTAAAACATCCTTAAGTTTCAGAATTACAAACTCTATCCAACATGGAAATAGGAAAGAAAAGGCAGGTTCCAGATACTACTCCTCCTAAAGAGTCCTCAGGAATACATCAAGCCAAAAAACATAAACCAGATCCACTTCCAGATGTGGAAATCATAGATGAGGTGTTTGATGATGGAAGAGAAGACAATCAACTAACTGGTTCTGTTAGTGTGACCCATACAGAGCATAAAGGAAAAGCTTTGCACAAGCAGTTGAGTATTGAAGTATCCTCCTTTAGGCCACCAAAAACAGATACAGGGGATATAAAAAGAACTTTCATCAATATAAAGGCAAAGAATGATCCATTAAGAATGAAGGTATATGATCAATATTTGAAAATGGCTCCACATAATCAGAAAAGGTTAATGTCAGCATTTGACATTTCACAAGGAAAAATGATGATGAGCCACTTCAAGTCAAAGGTGCCAAAACCCATGTCAGTAGCTGATTATATTAGAACAAATTTTGAGGTCCTGGCAAAGGACATTCATCCTTTGGACCAGATAGAGCTGCATAAACAAACTGGGGAAATGGTGTATTCCACTCTTACTAATAAAGCCATGGCAGCCCTAACGCTGCAAGATTCTTTAAATAACACAAGCGCCCAATTGCAAATTGAGAAGGCCTCTTCTCAGGCCAAAGATAATAGAATAAAGTCTCTGGAAGACATAATTATCAGCTTGGGTCACAACCCCAAAGATATTAAAAGCATTGAGGAATTAATTAAGAAGAAAGATGATGACATAGCTGCACTGAGAAAGCAGCTAAAATTGCCAGCCTCAAGGCACCCCCAGACCCAAGAAGTTTTGAAGGGGAATTCACAAGAAGAGGTAATGGAGTTGCTCTTAAAAGTAACTGAGCAACTAAGTGAAACAGAGAAGGAATTGGAACAAGCTTTACAGGAAAAGGAAGCTATCATGCATGCATCTACCACAGAAGCTACTACAACCACAGGTACTACAACAGCAAAGCAACAAACAGAGCCAGAGCAGGTAAACACTTCTGGTTTAGGTTCTGATGAGTTAATAAAACAAATGGAAAGTTTACAATTAAGAGTCACAGAACTTCAAACCACAAAGTTACAATTAAAAAATTTGGAGCAGAAGTATGATACATCTAAGAAGACAGTTGCTGATAATACCAGGGAAATTAAAAGATTGGACAGATTAGTTAAGGCTTTAGAAAAAGATCTTTCATTAGAAAAGCCTTTGAAGGAAATAAATGAAATTCTTTGGGGTAATATAATTGAGTTAATAAAAAGTATTTGGCTCTCTATTCAAGCAATTTTTGAACAAAATGACTTGATTAAAATAGCTCAGGAAGAAATAAACAGAACAAGAGATGAACTAAGAGGTAGACCTGAGCAGGCCAATCAACTTATTCAATTTTTGAACACCCGAACAAAACAACAGCTTGCAGTACTAGGAATTGAAGACAGGACCGGCACTATTTTGATGATAAAAAGAGTTTTCATCAAAAGAACTTTTTATGCAAAATTTAGAAAGGAAGTGTTCAGATATTTTGGCTGATATTAATGCTTTCAGAGAAAAATTTCAAGTTTTGTTAGACAGTGGGTTACCCAGTCCTATGCTCACAGAAGACCAGATAACGGACTTGGAGACCTATGTTAAGAAAATAGATATCCATGCTCAAAATACAACTGCTAGTTCTATCAGTTTGACAGAAAAAACGTTGCCAACAGGGAGAAATATTTATGACAGGTTGAAGAATTTATTTCATCTTGAACATGAAATAAAGTATTTGTTTCCTAATGAGCCCACTTTTTACAAACTCACAGAGGCTGATGAGACATTGAGGAAACTTAAAAGGACTATGATACCAGAAGATCAATGGTGGAATGACCTATTGGAAATTCTATGAAAATTATCTTTAGTATGAGAATTTTATCTTTTTACTATAATGTGAAAGATAAAAATGAGCACAGATGAAAGAGTATCAGTTGAACAGGTTAAAGAGTATCCGTAAAGACAAAGAGTATCAAACAAGCAAAGAAATTACTCCAAGGGACAGCACCGAGCCCTATTTCAGCACTTACCTCCAGCACATCAGCAAAATGAGAGAACATCACATCAGCAGTTACTTATTATTCTATCCATGAGACCATTTGTCTCCTGTTTATTTGTAAATTACTCCTTAGTCACCCTAGATTATTGGCTAGGTTAGTGTGAGATTTTCTCAAGTATTTCTTGTAAAAATAAACCCTTAAAGAGAGTATTGAGGGTGGATTCTATTACTTTGCTGTAACATTGAGATTTTCAGAATAAAAGCATTTTGGAGAAATTTATTCATGGCTTACTGGATGACGATTTGAAGCTCAGGACTTTTTGCAGGATTCATGTGTTAGACTGCAGTTCAATAAGTCTTTCTACCCTTTGTCTTAAGTTTTATATCAGTTTATAATATCATTATGTCCATTTCTGAATAATTTACATAAAGGATTGAATCAAAATTTACTTAATTGTACTCTGATTTCAGATGTGATTGTTCTTAATGTTTTCCTCTAAATTGGTTATAAGCACGAATTCTTAAATGCTCTTGCTTTGCTAATTTAAACACTCTTGATTACTATAATAAAGAATTCTTCATTGCTCTTTGTTTGTAGTCATCTCATTTCTTTCTTTTGAACATGGTGAAAGATTCTTAGCTGCCTTTCATCCCTTCAAAATCATCCCATCCACTCTAAATTTTTAAGGATTGTTCTTTGTCTAGCTATCTTGCCCTGTAAAGCCATCTTGTGTGTAGAATAGAAATCCAGTAAAGCCATCCTTTGACTCCATAGCCCAATGGACTGAAAACTTTCAACCTTGCCCTTAGTTTGTGGATTCCACCACTTACAAACAAACTCTTGGATCTATAACTAGCCTAAAACCTTCTAAGAACAAAGATAAATTATAAAGAGAGAGCCCTCTCTGGATGCAGATTGGCTAGATTCTGCATCTGAAGGTTGGTTTGTGGTTACCTCGGGTATACTTTCCTTTTCCACAATTTCAAGGAAAACCTGAGTGATAAAAACTAGTATTATAAGGACCTAACAACAGTTCCATGATTTTATGAGATATACACATTCCAAACATGAGATTGATACATGATATTTGCATGAAGATGAATAATCTAAAATAGAAGCTTGAATCCAATTAGAAATCAAATCTTTAAAGTTAAAAAGATCATATCCGCAATGCCAAATATATTTCAAGAAAGTATTTACATCGAGTGAAACCATGCAGAAAGAAGAGTTTTGTGAAGAAAATAATACCTGACTCAGTTCAGGGTCTTACCAGATTTACGAGATCCTGATATAACCATCAATGGAAATTGAAGTTCCTCAACTCCCTGGAAAGTCCTAGAACTTTTAAGGATTGTAAAATTGAATTTTGAAGATTGAACCAGATCATGCATGGTGTGAGGATAACTGCTTTGACTGATTTCAATGAGATTACTATTAACCAGATGGAGGCCATCTCTGTCACTGATTTCATTAGATTTTACAACTTCGAGAACCAGATTACTCAAGACGAAAGAGTCTTCTGATCACAAATCTAGAGATGTATGACACGGAGAAATTTCATGAGCAAGATGATTTGATGAGGGTTCTTCATGGAAAACAAGAGATGATATGGGATGGAAAGGATACTCAATGATCTAATTATTTTCTATTTCATCATGGATATCCTCACTACCTTGTGCCAATTGAGAACTTAAATCATCGGATGAAGAACTTGAAAATCATGAAACATCTCCATCACAATTAGATACATTGAAACAATAGAGCACAAAGGATATTTAGATGAAAAGGAAGTTTCGATAAGAACATATTCTTTGACCAAATCAGGTTCTAGATTTACATTGAAATCTTCTAAATTAAAATATTCTTGAGGAATCGGAAGATCAGTTGGTGCACTCGGGAATCCATCATCATATATATCGACGAAGTCATCCTCGTCAGAATGATTTTTTCCCGAGGCTACTGATTGATTGGAAGAATTAATTTCATTTGATTCGCTACTAATATTAGAAAATTGAAAATAATCCAAGAATGGAAGTGCATCATATTGACATGGGGAAATTTGAAAAAGGGAAGAGTTATCAAAATTATCTTCGCTTTCCTCCTCCTCTACCAATGTAATGTGACTGCTTCGCATCTAATTGCAATTTGAACCAACAAATCAAAAATTAGGAGAGCATGAAGATCTATTTTGTGGAGAAGATTGATCAAGCAGATCATGTTATGCGAAGTCATGCCATGTAGATGACAGAGGATTAAATATTCCCCTTGAAGAAGTAACACTTTCAATGGAACCAGATTCAAGATTGATGTTAAGAGTGCCAACGTCATCTTGAGGAATGAAAGGATTAGCCTTCACCCTAGGCTCCATGAGCCATTTTGGGGTTTCTTCCATTATATATGAATCATGAAAGGCAAGAGGAGGATGAAGAGATGGATTATGAATTTGATTTTCAAACTTCCAAACTTCAGCATCATCGCAAGGAGGCACCCACATTGGAACTGAAAAGGGAGGAGGAAAATGAAAAAAAGGAATCATAGATTCCTCCTCTGAAATTAGAGGTGTCTAATGATTAACAAGAGTTGGGGAAGTAGAAAAATCATAAGGTTCAGATTCACCGTGTAGATAAACATGAACGAAAAACTCAATATTTTGCTTAAAGAAATTCCAATTTCTGTCTTCTTCAGGAAATTCATAACAAAGGTGAAGGAATCAATCAAGAAAATCCTCAATTGATCCATCAAGCTTCATTCTTAATTGATTGATTATTTTAAGAACATCTCGGTAACCATACCTATCGAAGTCTTGATAATTCTCCTTGAGGAAATGATGAAAATAATGGATGGAAGCATATTGTAAGGTATGCCACCATTGATTAACATGACCTTCAAGGGTGAGGAAGAAAGTCACACAAGAAAATCTTCATCATTAATTCCTTAATATTCAAAAAAATTAAGAAAATTAAAAATGTGCTCGGTTATGGATGTTCCATCCTCACCATAAAACTTCAATTGAGACAAGTGATAAAGCGACTCATCGGGGATTAAACGTTTACCAAGGGATAGGTTGGAAAAACACCCGAGGAGTATGATTTGAGGATGATCCATTTATGATAAGAGATTCAAAATAGACTCAACATGCACAACTTGTGATTTGTCCCTCCTTTTAGCGCCATTGTTGATGGTGTTGGAAATATGTCAACCAAGTGGTCTCCCCAATGTGAATCCCCAATTAGACCTCACACCATTTGTGATAGGATCCCCGTCTATAGTATCAACTTGACTACCATGTATTGTTGTGGATTTTCCTTGGCTACAAAGTTCAACACAAGAGATTAATACATAGGTATCTCTAGATCAACAAGTGAGTGCCTTGTGAAATGTTTAGCTGTGGAAAGTATCAAGGCCCTTCTACCCAAAGGGGAGAGAAAAGTGAGCCATATAAATACAAGTAATAATACTAATCTAGAAAATCCACAAGAACACATACATAAGAATGAATCGTTGATCAACCAAATAAATAGTTCACAAGGAAGAAATGATTGTTAAAGAAAATACAACACACTTTTAACAAGATAAGTACCAAATCCACCAAAAATAGTTCAATTTACTTAGTACATATGAGAAACAACATACATCACAAACATTCAAATGAAAGTCTTACAATATTCAGAACATATGCATGAAAGTGTGACAGTTCAATGAGCTTCTGAATTAAGTAAAAGTTCCAAGATACATCAAGGAAACAAACACCACTAGCCCCAATAGTGGAGCATTAAAAAAATCACTTGCTCCTCCAAAACAACTTCTTCCTCTCTAATTATTGGTAGGAGGAGCCAATATGAAAATTCATTTTCATGTACAATGAGGGTGTATATATAAAAAATGGGGTGATCATTCACCTCCCATGTGAATATTGGACTACCCTCATGATTGTTTGGCTTCTCTATGATCTTTTGAATCCCACATGAATTTTCACATTACATGGATGACTCTTGGAATTCCACTTTACATTAAATTTTTCAATATAGAATTTACATAATCCACAAATGACGTGGCACATGATGGCTCATGGCACTTATTACATGGACTTCATGATGACATGGCAATGTCAAGTCATGTTTTGTTGTTGCTTTATTTTTGTCTCCTTGAAATATGGAACATTCTCTTATTCTTCCTCCTCCTTATGAAGATAAGGAGTCTGCAATGTGGTATTGGTTCTTAGATATTGTTGCAAATCGATGTCCCTTTGTCTTATCTTGACAGATCAAATTGTATTTGCAGCCACAAGGATATCTTCTACCATGGTCTCCCTCTCTTTCTCCTTCATCATCATCCTTTCATAGCATGATAGAATACTTGTGTCTGTAATTCACTCATGACAAGATGACATCAGTCCGATAAACCCTTAGTTTGATATGTTTCATGGTGATCCACTGAATGAGCTATGACTGGGTAGAAGGATGAGAAAGGGTCTCAATGACTGCAAAATTTCATAGATCAACAACTCAAGGGTTAGGCTTGATCCTTGAGACTGCACAATGTGCAGTTCAAGCTTGGAATAGGAAAAAATATTGCGTAGTTGGGGAGCTCAGGATGCCAGGATGAGGGCTTGAGCACTGATTTTTTCCACTGCGCAATTCTGGAAGGTAGAAGAGCCTAGGTGATTGCGCAATTGTGCAGTTCAATAGCTCAAGGATGAGGCTTGAGCCTTGAGACTGCATAATGTGTAGTACTGACTGGGTAGGATACAAGGACTACATAGTTCTAGAGCTCAGGAGATAGGTTTGGGCACTGAGATTTTGAAATGCGCAGTACTGGAAGGACATGAGGCCAAGTGATTGTGAAGTTTAGGAGCTCAAGACTGAGGCTTGAGGACTGAGACTTCAAAATGCGTAGTGATGGATTGGATGGAGAGAAATATTGCACAATTTTGGGACTCATGGTTGGGATTGAGCACTGAAATTTTAAAATGCACATTTTTGGGAGGCAGAGTCTGCACATTGCGTAGTTCCAAGAGAAAAGGTTTTTTCTTGAGGAATGATACTACATAGTGCACAGTTCAGGAGGGTTGGATGAGGTTGAGTGGCCCGATCATGATTTTTTACAATTTTGACTAAGTGTTGGAACAATGACAGGAATTTGACCAAAACCAAGACTTGAACATGATCACACACTTAATTCACTTGAAAACACAACATGGAACACTCAAAACACATGAAAAACATACTTTCCTCAATGCACCAACATTATGACATACCATTCCAAGTGTGACACTAAAGTTACATTTTGTGACGACAATGACGACACTTGTGCGGCAGTGCATCAAACTTTGGAAATGAGTGCGAAACATGTCTACATGATAAGAAGAAATCATTATCACAGATATTTTCCCTTGAAACAAACCAAAACTCCACTTTACACAATAAGCGACAATTCTCACGCCAAAAGATGACACTTTCTATATGAACATAAAATTGCGAACGACACTTGCAATATGTGAACGACAGTGAAAAGAACACATGTGAGGGTGAAGATAACATGAAAATGACACTAATTAAAGGGAAATCAAGTGAAAGAGACAGTCACAAACATGAAAATAAAACTTGCGACGGTTAAAGTGCGCAAAACAACATTTCCAAAAACTCACCAAAATAGAAGTACGATCACAAAAAAAGTGAGGGACTATGAATGACAGTGCGCACTAATTGCTGACATGGGTTGAAAATTGCACATCCACTATATTAATGGATTATGCCATGCCTGTTCAAGCTTGTGTGGAGGAATTCTTTCTTGAATGAATTATAGAATTAGCATGTGTGAGCATGTGACTTCAACACTTACGATCTAGAATCAAGCTCAAAGATTTAATAAAGCATCGAATGACCAAGAAGTGACTATGGAATGACCGATCGCAAGATCCATAGTAGGCTCCAAAATTCAAGTATCGACAAAATTTTAGAGGGTGTTTTTTGCAGCGACAACAAGAGGGTAATGGAGAACTCTAGGACATTTGACATGACACTAACAATGTTCAATGACACTTTCATAGCTCCCATTCAAAAGATAAACATCCTAATACAATGTGAAAGTTTTCGACCTTTATCACCTTGGAATAATGTTTATAAAATCATTTAAAAATGATATTTCAAAGGCTAAAAGATATCTCATCGCTTTAAATTTCATCTACAAATCTTGGTTTTCTTAAAGGAAGGATAATTCACAAGACTGTTAGGGGAACCCAAAAATTCTATATCAACACAATTAAAACTAAATATCTTAAGACCATGATAATCAAAGGAGATCTCTTAAAGCTCTTCAATAGAGTCAATTGGCTCTTTGTTCATATCATTCTCATTTAATTGGGTTTTAGACTTAATTTTGTGGTATGGATATTTGATGTATAATCTTAGTTTCATTTGTAGTCTTAATTAATAAAGCATTCTCACCCTTCTTCAGGCCTGAAAGAGGAATTAGGTGGGGTGCCCTCTATCCCCACTCTTTTTCATTCTAGTCATATAAGGGTTAAATAGAGCACTTAGAGAATCCTTAGTAATGGCTCCTTCAAAGGAATATTGATTGCACATTCTTGATTCTTATTTTTATTTCTCATATATTATTGTTGATAATACACTCATTTGAGAGAGTGTATATTTACACAATTATTCATATTGAAGGAAATTTTGTAGGTGAAATTGTGTGAAGGATTTTTAATCTTGTCCAACGTTTTAGGTGGAGGACTTTAACAATTGGTGGAGTGTCCACCCAAAATGTTAGACAAGATTAAAAATCCTTGACACAGATTCACCTACAAAATTTCTCTCAATATACTCATTTGTTCTATAATGAATCTAAAAGAATGATGGACAAGAGATCTTGGATCTCTTATGTGCAACCACAAGCATCATGTTAAATTCTTAAAAATTTATGATTACTGTAATGCTCATTAATAATAGTAATAAAAATTATTATTACTATTATAATAACAAAATAATATTAATAAATAAATAAATAATAAAGAAAAGATAATAATAGTAAATAAATAATAAATAATGAAGAAAATATAATAATAGTAAATAATAAATTGGAGTTATAAATAAATAAATAAATAAATAAATAAATAAATATAGTAAGAATAAGTAAATTTAACAAAAAGTTAAAAGGAATAAAATAAGAAAGAGTTAAATTAAGAGAAATATTGAATTAATTAAAATTTAAAACAAATAAATAAAAGTAGGCATGTTGGCACATGGATTGTGTGCATGTGGATCCCTTTCCAATCCCTTTCCATTTCTGGAACTGTTTTTTCTATTTAATAGACAAATACGGGGATGAAATTATTCATTCTTTCGGAAGAACACTGTTTTGATACAAAGGATTCCCCGGTAATAGTAGTTGATTGAGGGCTCGACTCGAGGGTGGCCAACTGTAGAGAGAGTATGTGCAGCTGAAACTACCGTTGGGTGGAGGGTCGTCCCAAAAACTTTGTTGCAGTTAATGAGATTCAAATAACGTTCAACTCCGAAATCACAAGTAAGGAATATTGTCGCTACAAGTAAGTCATCTATGCTCGTGTTTTTCGAAAATTCTATGCTAATTAGTTGAATAGTTTATGTGTTGATTATTAATAACATGATTAATATAATTAGTTGTATATTTTAATTTTGGAGTTGTTACATATGGTATCAAAGTTGGTTTTGACTCTCTGTGACCTCTAGGTAAAGATTGACAAAAAATATTAATTAGATATATATATATATATATATATATATATATATATATATATATTGCCATTAAATAAATTGGATTCTAACTAGAACCATTACATTCAGAAGCAACGTCAAATCTATAACCCTATAAAATAGCTCTAACCATAGGAAAAATGTTTTTAGAGTTTTCTTTCCCATATTTTCTACTACATTATCCTTATACATTCTCCAAAAAGCCCCATTAAACTTTACATACTTACGTAACATAAAAAAAAAAACAAATACATATATATGTTAACTACTCAACATCCTCTGGCACATTCTGTCCATTTTTTTTCCATATTTGTTTCCTCGACCTCTACTGACGGACCTGCATCCTCCAATTCCATCCGTGCAACCACTTGTTAAATTTCCAATTAATCAATTATACCTAGAGAAGGAGTGCCCTGGACGCTCCAAGGTTGTTCATTATCACCCCCTTCCCCTAATCCAACTCCTCCTTCAAAACTAGGACAACCACGATTTCAACCTTTTATTTTGATTTCTCTACCGTGCGATCAAGATTCTCGATTTTGATCATGATGACCTTCGATAATGCCTTGACATTTTTCACGTCCTCAAACCTTCCAACATACCAATCATGAGAGAAAAGTGAGACCTGACTTCAGATATGATTTTCCCTCCTATCCTCGAGATCATTTCCTTCGCTTCATGCCTGAACACCCCAAATAGATTCTCAAGAGAGTCTATAGCTCCATTTCTAGATAGATAAGCTATTTCCTTATCACAAAAAGGGTGAGTTGTCATCCACAATGCGAAAGGACTGCCTAACCATCTCCTTATATTGAGGATAAAATCCAAGTTGAAAACACTAATGGTCACTTTAGTTTCAATTCTCTTCATTAATGCCCTCCCTACAATCAAATTCATTTCCATTTCTTCCCACTCTAAGAAAATTTTCCCACACGATCAATCAGAGGCAATCCTCCTCAAACTCAGAAATAATAGGTCCTTCGCTACCTCTCCGCATTAAATCTTGGTCAACAAACTCCCAATTGCCCATGATCCTGTCGTGATTCACCATAATTATACACCTGACGAATGAGGTATCCAACTTATCTTTGAGCCTCCCTTATCGTAACAAATGTTTCAAGGAGTAACTTATGTTATTAATCTTCCTGTCAGATAAATCACCCTTCTCCAAGTTGTTCCTTCATTTCAAGGAGCTCCATTTAATTAGATTCATGGGATGTGACATTTGGTTGGGACACCCTCATCCACCCTAAGATCACCCTATTCCAAGATGACAAACCGAGTTTATTGTTCGTCCACGGGCTTATTATTTTCCCTTTTAATGTGAAAAAAATCTACAAATTCATACTTATCAAACAATAATATTATTATTCACATGGTTGAACTTAGATATTGGTCCTTTTTTTTAGACCAATTAATACATTTATAAATGATAACAAGGAAATCACCAAAAACTGATAAATGGGAAATTCCTTCGATTAATTCCAGTCTCAACCCTTACCATAAGCCAAGTTATTCCACATGATTATTTGTAGCTACTCCTAGGCCCCAGGAGAATTTTTTCAAAATTTTTCCATCGGGGCAGAGAATAACCCCTCCCGCTCCAACCTCTCCTGGATTCCCTTTCGCCGCTCCATCAAACAATATCTGAGACTGACCCAATGATTCCTTCCAATTCTCAAACTCATCTCCGAGAATACGAATAAGATATGTTAATTTCTTTTGTTCTTTGGTCGAGCCTCATTTTCTATCTATTTGTTTTTTTACCTTAATCCATTCTCTCTTTGCCTCCAAATATCTATCCAAATCACTTGAGTCAAACCCCCTCGCTGACACTGATTCAAATAACAGCTGGGAGGCCTTCCAAGTTGTAGAAGAGGCATTAGGCTCCTTTCCTCTAAAGATGAGATGGTTTCTAAAGATACAGGTCACCCAAAAAATGTGTTTCAAGATAACATTCCAGCACCTGGATATAATTGAATATGAACCATAACTCCACGGGGGATGAAAATGACATTTTTCAAACGTTTCTGTCTAGTTTGTAGGAATTGAATGAATCTGGGAAATTGGTGGTAATGCCTCCCTCTAGACATTTAGGGAGAAAGATCAATGACAAAAAACATGGGCTATGTCCTCCTCTACGTTTCTACATAGAACACACCAAGATGGGCCCTGTATCTGCATTTTTTGAGGTTCTCCACTATTATGTTTTTACCATGAACCAATTCCCAACAGAAGGTGTTTACTTTCGATATACCATCTTTGTTCCACACTCTAGCCCAAATTATTGAGGCTTGAGGATGTAGGAGTTGCTTCACTAGAATCATACCCATTTTTTACCATATAATACCTACATTTACGTCCTTCCCAAGTTCTTTGGTTTAGCCTGTTGTTAGCAATCGAGGCGTACCCTTTAAGGGCCTTGAAAGTATCTTCCCAAGTTGAAGTCAACTAAGGGGGGTAATTTGGAAAATACTATCCCACCAATGCCCATTATTGTCCCAAACTGAGATATTTCCGAGCCTTCTTATCCCTTGCCTCTCCATCTAGCTTACTAGATCCTTCATTTCAGAGGAGTCTCACAATAACTCCTTGGGGATTATACCAAATTTCCAAATTCTAATATGATGCCCATTCCCAACTTTCCACCACATATTATCCAGTATCAGTGAAGCTGAGGCTTTACAAATCTTCCAAATTTTAGATCCAGACCCTTCCCATATTTCTTCCTCCGGTCTAAGCAGAGGATTCTTATGGAAGTATTTCCTTAGAATGGCTTGTTTCCACCATTCCTTAAAATATGTTAGCAATCTCCAAGCCAATTTATCTCCCAGAGCCAAATTCATGAATTCAGGATCTTTGATTGTTAATCCTCCCCATTTTTTTGGAATTCTGACTATGTTTTAGTGAATTAGATGAAATCGTTTCTCATTTTATTTTCTTGCTTTCCATAAAACATTTATTAATATGCAACAGATATTGTTAATTGTACATTTTGGAGCTAGAAGACCAGAGCCACTATACATGGGGAGAGCGGAAAGGAAAATTTGTATGAGAATTGTTTTTCTAGCAACATTTAACCACATTGCTCCCCATGAATGAATTATTTTATGAAGTTTTTGGAGAACCCCTACCCAATCCTCACCAAATGTGGGACCCATAGAAACTGACAGGCCAAGGTATGGAAAATATCTCCAATTTTTGGCGAGAGGTAAACCAAGAATACTAGAGATTTTCGCCAGAGTGCTTTCATAACTGGTTCAACCAAGAATTAAATTTTTTTTCTTATTCACCAAGCCCCCAGAAAATCTCAAGTAACAATCCACGACCTATTTAAAAATGGGTTGCAATGATTTTGGACACCCCTCCAAGGTGAAGGGTATCGTCTAGAAACTGTGAGTGGTTAATATCATTGACATTCCTGACTATTCTTAACCCTGAAAGATACTCATTCACCCTTACATCTTCGAGCATTCCGTTGAACCTTTCAGCTGTAATGATGTATAAGAGAGGGGATAGAGGGAAACCCTATCTCAAGCCCTGTAGGTTGTGAGGCCGAAAAAAATGAGGTAGAACACCGATTAATTAGGGGGGCGATCTAAGGGTTACCAATGCACACCTTTATACATAGTATAAATTCTTAACCAAATAAAAACTTAGATAAAAAAGAGAAGATAAATGAATGATTTACTCGATCAAAGGCATTAGCCATGTCCAACTTGATGACCATTCCTTCATGTTTCGTTTCCTTACAGAAGTGAACTTCTTCTTGTACCAAGATGATGTCATCCAATATGTTCATGTGTTGGATAAATCCACCTTGATTCTCTGAGATTAGGGAAGGAAGGAGGGGTTTCAGCTTATTGGAAATAGTTTTTGTCAAAATTTTGTATGAGGAATTACAAAGAGATATGAGTTGGAACTTGGAAAAATTCTCTGGTTTCAAATATTTTGGAATTAGAGCCAAGAAAGTTGAGTTTGTGCCTCCTCCCAACTTTTTCTTCTCGCAAGTGAAATTTAACATTTTAAGAAGATCAATTTTGATTAAGGGCCAAATGGAACGATAAAAGCAAATGGGAAATCCATCCGGCCCTGGAGCTTTGTTCGGATTAAGGGATCTAATTTCCAACAAAATCTCATCCTCCACTATTGGCTTCATCAAATTTAGGCTTGCAAAGAGGAGATTTGATCCAGGTGGATATTGGTGGCCACCCGCCTATTCCACTTGGGGCCCAATCATTGTCTCTTTCAGTTTCCTTAATATGGCACTGTTTACTATTTTTATCATTTTTTCAGGTCCTGAACTTCCGGAGCCATTTTGAGGCCCTAAACGATGTTATTTGGGAAAACCTGGAGCAATATAGGTTTATAGGCCAATGTTTCTCACTCAAAAGTTGTATTCCTCGGATAGATATTTCTAACGAGGTATTGAGCGCGTCAAATGGAGATCGTATGCCAAAGTTACGTCCTCGGGAAGTTGATGTACCAATTTACCCAAACGGGGCCCATAGTTTTGGCACTTCATGTCCTACTGTTAGGTTTTTTGATGTTTATGGTTTTCCATTATTTCTCAATAATAAATAGGCCCTCAAGCCTCATTGTAACACAATTGAGAGGCATGTATCCACCACATCTCTTCTCAGAGATAAGCTGCCAACACCCTAGCTAGTTTATTTCCATTATGTCTATAAGAAAATTTCAGTTCTTTGATATTAATGAAATGAAGTTTTATTTCCGATACATATTTGTATTTATGGTTATATGTGTATTATGTTGGATTTCTGCATAAATCCAGATCAATTGTATCAGAGCGGTCTTCTCTTTCTCGATCCTTCTTTGCATGTCCCCAACGAGGTCGGGGTATAAGGAGATAGGGCTCGATCTGGTTGAACCTTTGCAAGATCAACCTCGCAAATCCCGATGGCCGCCTGTTGGTGTCTATATGTAAAAAATATTCAAACCATTTTTACACATAAATTATCAACCCGAGGGCGTTAGTTATTTCAAGACTAACGTGCACAGTATATGCAAGAGAAATCACACAACCTATTATTGGATCATAGGCTCAAATCAATGATCAGACAAAATACTGTAACAACAATTAAAATGGATTGCAGAATAAAAAATGTATTCACAACAATTGCAGAGTTATACTGAAAAACAGTTATAAAACCAAACTAAGATATGAAATCAATAGAAAGAAGGATAGCGTAGCACCTGATCAAAAGAGTGGGCCCAACTCTCTGATTAGGGCTGCAGCAAACTCACAATGTTATAGGTAAAACAACAGAGTGTTGTGCATTCAATTTATTGGAAAATACTTCTGTTACAAAATCTGTATATGCTTACTGAACCCCGATTCACAGCCTGCAAGCCCTCTTTATACAACTGTTCAGGAAATCGCAGATTTCTTTTAACAACTACATATCTAGAATTATACAATTCGTTACAACAACAACCCAGTTGCCAAAGGAAACCATAAAAAAGCCTCAAATATCACTGGGGTGAAACACAGTCTATTGCACTGTAGCAGCAAGTAAAGATAGTGTTGGAAATTAGGAGTAGCTCCATGACTCACAACTGTGATCTTCCTGCTTTTTCCAAATCTGTAAAAATATCGGAATTAATGTTTGCAAAGGTATAACCTCCATGAATATTACTTCATTAATCAAATATTCCATGTAAGATAAAAGAAAGGGGTTTACCTCGTGTGTTTAAGAACAATAATGATACAAAGAGATAGAAAGGTGGGTGAAAATGGGAGATAAAAGTATACAAATCCGGTACCCAACATCTCCCCCCAACTGGTCTATCTGCATGTCCTCATGCAGCTCGTCGTCTCTTCAGATCTGGGTTGGACTGACTGTGACTGGCATGAAGCTGTGTGAGATCATATTATTCGACCATTTTTGTCCCAGGGGGTTTATAACCTTCCGTCAGAACAACATTCTTCCACCAGTCTGGGTCAACGTTGTATGTAGGAGTATATTGCTCGGCAGCCAGGAAACTTGCCTCTTCAACTCCCGAACCTCCTTCTTCAATATCATGGTTTCATTCAACTGCAACTGATACATTTTCTTGAGAGGTAATATTCTTTTATCACACTGTTAAATCCATTCCTGTTTGGCAATAAATTCATTTTCTCGGCCTATAACAGGCTCAGGAGGCAATGGAATGCTGCCGGTATTATCAGTTGGTTCTTCTGTTAAGTCTTTCTAGCTGGGCTCCCTATCTTCAAGGACATCCTCCTCTATATTTCCCTATGGTAATCTTGTTGTTTGGTCAGCATTTCCATCGACCATCCTGTGTTCCGGTGTTTCCAAAAGAGTTCCATCTCCCTTATGAGCCTATGGGTGTTCCAGCTGGGATTCAAGAATCACTGGGCCGATATTGGCCATGTACTTTCCTGGGTTGAAGAACTTAAGAAATGGTGGGGAAAATATTTCCTCCATTAATCATTGGGATGAGTGGAATCCCCTCACCCCTCTAGGCATCATAGACTGGAACAGAGAACGGGGAATAACTTCATCATCCTCATTTCCAGCTTGGGCCAGAGTTTCATGCACTACTACCTCAATCGGGGTCGATGCTGGTTCTTGTGGAACAACATCGATTCTGAAGATTGTTTCCCTTCTGTCCTCCTTCCCTTTATACACCATTTCCTCCTCTGTGGTTGATACTGGTATTTGTGGGACAATATCGACCTCATGGGTTATTCCTCCTCTATCTTCCTGTTATTCATGGATTGCTTCCTCTTCTGTGGTGGATACTAGTCTTTGTGGGACAATATCGACTTCGCAGGATGACTCTTCCCTATTTCCATATTCTAGTTGAATTGGGGGTGGTTCTTGTGTAGCACCCCCACTTGTTTCAATATCCATATCTTCTTGGGTATGTGATGCTGTTTCTTGCAAAAAAGCATCACTTTCCATCCCTCAATCTGATGTTCCATTTTCCCATTCTTTGTTAACAAAAGTTGATGACTGTATGACAGTCTCAACTTCATGCACTATATCCATAATTCCTTCATCTGTGGGTTCTTTAGGTGAGGCTGGTTCTTGTGTGGCAGCCTCGGCTGTGTCGCCAACTGTCTCCTATATTCCCATTTCTTCAGGTTCTTCCTGATCAACCTCAATTTACACTTCTTCGGGTTCCTCCTGATCGACCTCCATTTCAATTTATTTGGGTTCTTCCTAATCAATTTCCTCTGAATGTTCTTCCTTTGCCAAACCAGCCAGAGAGGTTGGTTCCTCTTCTCTAGTAGCAATAACAGCTGCTATCTCTTCTTCTGCGGATCCAGAGAGTTCCGCCCAAGAGACTCGAAATCTGGTTGTTGCATGTATAACCAGTAAATGTACCAATCCATGATTGGAGAGCACTTCTGGCATCCGGCGTGAACGCTGAGCGGACTGTGCCATGTGCCGCAATTGTTTTAATAAAAATAAGGGCATGTTTAAGGAATGCACCTGAGCCGGTGGAAATCGAAGGTGAGTTAAAATTTTAAAATGATATTTAAACAGAGTTTTGGCCTGACCCTCGCAAGTTAGTATTTCATTACAAAACCTGTGACTTCGTTCCATGGGTACGGCACAGACTTGCGCTCATATCCTCTGCCCAATTGGACGATGCTTTCTCCTGCATGCAAGAAAAATTCAGGGAACTCTGGGAGAGGAACTCTCTGAGAAAACCATTGCTGTCCTTGCTGTCTCAACCTGCTAACCTCTGCAATTATTTCTTCTATGAAATGAATTTCCAATCCTCTGACCAACAAGAAATTCTCATCCCAATTAAGCAAAAAATCCATTGTGATTCCCTTGTCAAACCCCTGCAATCTATCGAATTAGGTATCCCATCCTGCATTGATAAATATTTTCCATACCTCTGGATTACTGCGGACCGAAACTGTATTTTCAGGTTCATGCCACACAACTAGTTCGCCCGTACTATGGGGACTGAAACAACACTCTGGAACAGTAGACTGTTGGACAAAATGGTGGATACCAAATTTGGAAAAACAACATGGTGAAAATGAAGGGTGGTAATGGTAAATATGGATGGTAATTCTCAAAAACTGAGGAAAATCATGAAAAAGTATGGTAAGTGCAATGAATATAATAGTAATTATTTCATATAAAGTGGAAATGACGTGTTGCGGATCCAAATACGTATTTAATGATTATAAAAAGTATTGATAAGGATCGTAGGGTGTACCACACATGGAATTGTAATAATGACGTATGAAATCATTATTACGCCGTCGTTAAATTATGATGCGCCCACCACCCCCCCCCCCTCTCCCCGCCCCCACCCCCCCAACTTAAAAGTTTCCATCTGCGACATTAATGTCTTCACATGGGATATTTAATTAAATCGATAAAATTCAAGTGGAGGCGTACCTGGCAGCCTACCTGGATGATGCTACTCGTACTGTTGTTAGTTCTGTGCATCCCGAAAGATAGAAGACCAGTAATATCCCATTTGTAGCAACTTATGGCATGTTCTTTTGTCTGCAAAATTCCCTCCACAAGGGCCATCATGGGCAGCCTTAAATACTTCATAAATATCATCCTCAGATACACAACGCCAAATCTGCTTATCAGCTCCTGTATGAAAAATTTACCTTTCCATCCAGGAATATCGGGCACTGTGATGAATAAATTTTCGTTGTTCCCTGTATGACAAATGATGAGGCACTTTCCCTGTAGCAAGATAGTTATCAATATCTGCATATCACAGAGGTTTAGTAGAAAATGCAAAAAGATGCTCATCGAGAAAACTATCTTCTATAGGTGTGCATTCGTCATTGCTATCCATTCTAGACAGGAAATCAACAACTACATTATCTTTTCTTGGTTTGTCTATTATTGTAATATCAAATTCTTGAAGCAATAGCAACCATGTTGTAATACGGCTAGGAGTGATAGGTTTATTCATAAAATGCCTGATTGCTGCATGATCAGTATGTACAAAAGTAGAATACCTGGTGATGTAGTGCCAGAACTTGTTGATAGCATAAATTACAACCAGGAATTCTTTCTCCGTCACCGTGTAATTTAGTTTAGTAGGAATTAAATTCTTGCTGACATAATAAATTGCATACGGTGTTTTGTCTACTTTTTGTCCTAAAACAACTCCTATTGCTGTTTGAGAAGAATCAACATGTATGTGAAATGGTAATGCCCAATCAGGTCCTCGAAGGATTGGAGCCTTGCAAATCAGTCCCTTAATTTTCGTGAAAGCTGCTTCACAGTCTTCAGTCCACAAGAATTCTGCATCTTTTTTAGCAATTGAAAAAGTGGATGTGCTATTTTAGCAAAAAATTCTATAAAGCGTCTATACAAACAATAAAGCTACGTACTTGTGTGGGTGTCTTTGGTACCTGGAAGTGTAATATTACCTCTACTTTGGCCGGATCAACTTGAATTCCGACAACTGAGAGCAAATTTCCAAATACTATCCCTTCTTCCCTCATCATATGGCATTTGAATGTACTCATAGATACATGGGTCTGCTTACATATTTGAGTAATTTCTCCAGATTTTCCAATCCCTCTTCAAACGAGTTTCCATATGGAGTAAAATCATCCATATAGATTTCAACACTCTCATCGACCAAATCAGAAAACATTCCCAGAACTGCCCTCTGGAAGGTAGCAGGAGCAATACACAGGCCAAATGGGAGGACCCTGTAAGTAAAGGTCCCCCATGGGCATGTGAAAGCTATTTTATCCTGGTCTTCCGAGGCTATTTGGATCTAGTTATATCCACTGAATCCGTCTATGAAGGAAAATAACTTCTTCCCAGCCAAGGTGTCCAGGACTTGGTCAATGAATGGCAAAGGGAAATGGTCTTTTTGGGTTGCCTTGTTTAAATCCTGTAATCTACACAGATCCGCCACTTACCATTCTTTTTAGGAACAATAACTAGCGAAGATACCCATTGGCTATCTGAAATGGGGTAAATGAAACTTAAATCTAATAATTTTTGTAATTCTTAGTTGACAATGTTCTTTAAAGTAGGATTCATTCAATGTTGGGGTTGTCTCACAGGGTGACAATATTCCTTAATATAAATATGATGAGTACATACATTAGCAGGGATTCCCTTCATGTCGATATAATCCCAGGCAAAAGCTTCCTGATGATTTTGAAGGAATTTTAAAAGCTATTTTGTCTGGGATTCAGATAGTTTGGGGTTGATATTGAGTGTTTTCCCTGGTTAAATTTCAATTGGAATACTATCATGGGATAAAGTTACAGGAATGTCTTCAATTTCATCCTCTGGTTCAATATTTTCCTGCATCTCACAACTCATAGCAGATTCTAAAATCTAGCGAATAGAACTGGAAACAGAACCGGGATCGTTAATAAAAGTGTTAATAGTATCATCCTCGATTTCTGATTTGAATTGCAGGGCCTGCCCAATAGTGAGAATTGGTCTAACTTCTTCATTTTCAGGTTCAAGCTCTTCTATTGGTAGAGGTTTCTAACTGGTTAATAATTTTTCAGATGGGCTAGGTTCCACAGGAGGGTAGAGAGTAAGATTCTTTGTAACCGTCCCATTTGATATGATCATATGCCCAGATTGGCACCCTATGTAAGCATCTGCATTTGCAAGCCAAGGTATTCCCAAAATCAGTGGGTGACCACCAACTGAAGATCTTGTGTATAATAAAAGAAGGTACAGAGGGTAGTGCCATGAATCCACCGAAATAGTCACATCTTCTAGTTTCCCTACTGGTTTAATTCTAGACCTATCTGCTAGTTCCAAGATAGTAAGGGCTAGCTTAACATTTCTGAGACCTAATGTGTTCATTGTTTCAGAGGTAATGATATTGATGGCAGCACCCAAATCCACCAGTACATTTTGGATTTCAACCCCATTGATTTGTACTGTTAGAATTGGGTTTCCTGGGTCTCCATTTTTCATAGGCATAGTCTTTCCTAGCATAATGTCGGACAGTCTACCCATCACATGAATAATTAACAGATCCCTTGGTTTCTTCCCAGGTTTCTTAGAACAATAATATTTGAGAGTTTTTTCATATATAGGTACATCCCTCATAGCCTGTAGCAGGGGTATTTCGACAAAGATATTTTGCAATTCCCCTAGGAAATCAAACTCTGCTTGAGGGTTTGGTTTATTCAAGGTCAATCTTTTAGGATATGGTGGAGAAGTTGGATGACCCTGATTAAGAACATATTGGGGAGGTGTCTGATTTGTTATGTTTTGGTCTGGTTTATCCCCAACTGTCCTCTGTTCTGGTTCTGTAACTTCACTGTCAATCTGTTTTATAATAATAGGTGAAGTGGGGGAATTTACTACCCGCCCCAATCGTAAGTTTATCTCATTAAGTCCTGCGGTAGAAATGTTGTAAGAGGGAAGTTTAAGAGTTTCTATTTGTTGGACCCATTTATTATTAGTATCTAGATTGGAATGGATAGGAAGTTGGGGTCAAAAGGCTGGATTTCCAGGAGGTACATTAGAGGGCAACTCAAGTTGCTGTTGAGGCATAGAATGGGGAAATTTCATAGAAGGAGAGGGTCCATGCCAGTTCTGATTCCATGAAGGATTCGAACTAGTCTGGGGAACCCATTTTTGCCAAGGGGGGTATTGATATTGAGACCACATAGATGAAAAATGTGCAGACTGAGGACCCATATTAAAATTATTAAAATAATGGGATGGGTCCTGAAACATACTTGGATTCATAGCTGGTGGTCGAGGTTGCCATGGATTTTTTGGCCCCATGAAGTACAACTAGACTACCACATTTTCTTCACTTGCCCCTTGAAAAACTACCTTTAGTCCGGGCAAGGAAGACACGAGCTAGTCGCATGAGTCTATTCACATATTGCGTAGGCTTCCACTGTGTTTAATGGACATTCTTTCAAAGGGTGATTCTTTCTGCACTGTGGAAAAAATATAGCCATAGTCTTCTCCAACTCTATTTGTTTCTGTTTTGCTTGTAGAGTGTCCATCTGGGCGGATAATGTGCTTAGGATATCAGTCCTTAGGTTATCCAGTAGGTTTCCAATTTCTGCCTTTGTAACCCCTCCACCAGAATTCTTTAATGACCGAATTCCTTGTCCACTCCTTGCAACCCCTTGTGAATACTGGATGCAATAGTCACAGATGGTGTTAAAGTCTTCTTTTGAAATTGCCCCCTTTCCTACTATGTTCAGATGTTGTAGGGAATCTTCTCTAAGTGCCCAGAGAAGAATGATCTTCAGAATATCCTTATCCAGGTCACTATGGCCTGATCTCTGCATTATATATTTGAATCGTTCCACACAGTCTTCCATGTTCTCATCCTCTTTCTGTACAAACTTAAAGATTTCCTCCTTAATGTCACGGGATTTACAGTAATCTTGGTATTTTTCCAAAGAGGCTTCTTTCATCCCATCCCATGAGGAAATAGTTCTCCCTCCTAAACCCATGAACCATCACAGGGTTGTTCCTTTTAAGGTAGCAAGAAATAATTTTAGTTTCCGAGCATCAGAGATATAATCATACCCTCGATAGACAATGTCAAATTCGAAGAGGAATGTATAAGGGTCTTCCGAAGAAAGCCCATGAAAATTAGATAGAGATGTTAAAGGAATGGGCTTCATCGGTGAATCACCTATAATGTTTCCAATTGGAAATCAATAGAAGAACTTGCAGGTGCCATAAATATTCTCCAATACTCACCTGGGATTTCAACCAATTTTGTGGTTGGTACTTGGGGTGATTCAACTGTAAAAGGTTTCACCGCACTTCGCTAGTCCCTTGGTGACGTAAAATCCTTCAGGAACTCTCTTTCCAAATAAGAATTTCTTAATTCAACTGCAGGAAGCTTCACAACACTTCCTTGGTCTTTTGGTGATGCAAACCCTTTCGGAGGTTCTTCTTCCCAATTGGAATTACTCAGTTCTTCTGACCCTCTACTTGATATTTCTTCCCCTTCTGTTGACAGCAGGGATGTCTCCTCCACTGATACCTTTTTTATTGCTTCTTCCGCCATCGAAAGAACTTCCTCAGGTACCATGGATGGCATTGGATGTTCAACTAACTGTCCTTCAGAGTTTGTCAGAATCCTTACCCTAAAAACAGTGTGAGAGGATGCTTCACATTTAGCCCTTTTGTTGATCTCCTTGATATAGGTCTTTCTTCCCAGATCCTTTCCTTTCTTTGGGGGTCTTCCTTTGCCCCTCTTATTCAGATCTTTGTTTATAATTGGTGAGCAGAATTCATCAAAATAGCAAAATCACTCAGGACCCGGAGCAGGACAGAAAGCTTCCTCCCCAGGGTGAGAGAGTAGGTTAAAGACAAAAAATCTAATAAACTAAAAATAAAATCAAAGTTCAGGACTTGAAGTAGGGTAATCAAATACCCTCCCCAGGACAAGAATTTGGCCCTTTTTAGAAAAATAATCAAATGCAAAAAATCTGAAAACTATGCTCAGGACTTAGTGCAGGGTAACAAATACCTTCCCTAAGACGAGAGATCGGTCTTAATGAAAAAGCAAAACAAGGAAAAACAACACACTATGCTCGAGACTTGGAGCAGGGTAATGGATGCCCGCCCCAAGATGAGATATCAATTCTAAAGAAAACAATAAAAAGTAGAAAAACACAGAACACTATGCTCAGGACTTGAAGTAGGGTAATAAATTCCCTCCCCAAGACAAGAGACCGAACCTTAGATCAATTGCAGATCATGTTCTTGCACCTTGTTAGCCTTCCCCGGCAACGGGACCAAAATGTTGGTGTCTAGATGTGAACAATATTCAAACCCTTTTTCCACATAAATTATCAACCCGAGGGTGTTATTTATTTCAAGACTAACACACACTGTATATGCAAGAGCAATCACACAACCTGCTATTGGATCATAGGCTCAAATCTATGAACATAAAAACTACTGTAACAACAATTAAAATGGATTTCAAAATTAAAAAGGTATTCATAGCAATTGCAGAGTTATACTGAACATCAGTTATAAAACAAACTAACATATGAAATCAACAAAAATAAAGATAGCGCAACACATGATCATAAAAGTGGGCCCAACTCTCTGATCAGGGTTGCGGCAAACTCACAATGTTATAGGTAAAACAACAGAGTGTTGTGCATTCAATTAATTGGAAAATAATTTTGTTACAAAATCTGTATATACTTGCTTAACTCGATTCACAGCCCGCAAGCCCTCTTTATACAATTGTTCAAGAAATCACATATTTATTTTTAACAACTACATATCTACAATTATACAATTTGTTACAACAACAACCTAGTTGCCAAAAGGAAACCATGAAAAAGCCTAAAATATCGCTGGGGTGAAACAGAGTCTGTTGCGCTGTAGCAGCAAGTAAAGATAGCACTGAAAATTAGGAGTTGCTCCATGACTCACAGCTGTAACATTCCCACTTTTTCGAAATATGTAAAAATATCGGAGTTAATGTTTGAAAAGGTAGAACCTCCATGACTATTACTTCATTAATCAAATATTCCATTTAAGATAAAAGAAAGGGGTTTACCTCGTGTGTTTAAGAACAATAATGATATAAAGAGATAGAAAGGTGGGCGAAAATGAGAGAGAAAAGTATACAAATCCGGTACCCAACACCGCCCATGGGGGACGAAAGGAAGGATGAGGGAGAAGGAGATCCTATCAAAATATTGCTCGAGGAGGCCCTCAAAAATCAAAGGAACGCGATGATGGATAAATTTTCCTAGATCCTTCAACGATTTCCCATCGGCGACGCATCTGCATCTAGTAACCAATCTGGAGGCACGAATCCCTTTAAGGTACAAGTAAACTTTGAAATTACCATATTTGAGGGCCAAATAGATGCAGATGTCGTATATAGATGGTTGAATATATTAGAAGGATATTTCTCGGTTCATGAATTTTCCGACCGGGAGAATATTATTTTTTCACTCCTCAAAGCTACCCCCCATATCAAGGATTGGTGGGAAACCTACTGTGAGAAAAAGGACGAGACAAAGCCCTCTATGTTCTTGGCCATACCCACTTGGAATTATTTCTGATACGACATCAAGGAAAAATACTATCCCGTGGGGAGCTATGAGGACAAGTACATATAATCGACTACAATGCGGTAGAAAAGGGATCAAGATGTGCAAGAGTTAACGAATATGTTCCATACCCTGCGCACAAAGTTGGGTATTAGAGATTCGGAGAAAAATTTGGTGCTAAAGTATCGCAGTTGTCTGCACGGACACATTCAGGAGGAAATGGAGTTCCTCGACATCTCCTCGCTTGGTACGGAATACCGGTATGCTGCCAAGATTGAGCAGAAATTCAAACAAAAGAAGCAAGACCTTTGGATCTGCGAATCAAAATAAAGGGAAAGGTTCCCCCAAACTACAGAAGAAAGGAAAAAGCCAAGGAATTTCAGCCCAAGATAGCTTGCCAAAGTCGTAAGAAAATAACAACACCGCGAAGCCAAATAAGTACACGGGAAAGTGGTGTGAGTTCCATAAGAGCTCCACTCACAACACAAGTGAGTGTCGGGCCAAGCAGTCGCTGGTGGCCAAGATGAGGGCTTCTGAAATAGATGCATGCTCTGACTCCGAATCAAAACCTGACAAGGGGAATGGCAAAGGGAAGCAGATTATTGATAAGGATCCCAACACCACCGTTGCCACTGCGAATATCCTGAAGGAGGAACCAGAAGATACAGAGGAGGAGGAGTGTCTCTTCCACTCCCAAATGTGGGTAAAGGGTTCCCTGTTACAATTCATTGTTGACAGTGGGAGCCAAAAGAACCTCATTTCAGCAGAGGTCGTGAAGCGGTTGGGCTTTACGACCACAACACACCCACAACCATACACCATCGGGTGGTTTCACCAAGGATGTGATCTCCGCGTCAGCCAACAGTGTCGTCTTCCCTAAAACATCAAGCCCTTCACATATGAGGTATTATGTGACATTTCTCCTCTTGATGTTTGTGATGTATTATTAGGCCAACCATACTTGTGGAAGCGACATGTTGTGTATGAGTCCCGTCCTCGTGCTGTTATTGTTACTTTGGACAATAAGTTGTATAGGATACTAGAGGTACCACTTCCTGCCACTATCTCTTTGGTTACTGCAAAACAATGTAGCAAGCTCATTTCCAAAATCGGGAAATTTGTTTTCCTGATGATCCACCCCCAGGGAAAGAAGAAGACTGTGGCCACGACCTCCAGACAGGGCTCATCCACACAAAAACAACAAAAAATGGACAAGGTCATGGAGGAGTACAGGGACATCTTCACCTCACCCACAAGGGTGCCTCTGCACTGTCACATCAAGCACCCCATTGATCTGACCCCAGATGCACCATTACCCAATGGACCAATATATCGGTGCTTTGTTATGGAGAACGATGAAATCAAGAGGCAGATTCAAGAGCTGATGTAGAAAGGTCACATCTGGCTGAGTTCATCGCCCTGTGGGAGCCTGATCATGTTAGTACTGAAGAAGGATGGGACTTAGAGACTCTGTATTGACTATCAGGAATTGAAAAAGATAATTGTCTGGAATAGGTACCCGATCCCACAAATTTATGACCTTCTGGACCAACTCAAAGTGGAAAAATATTTCAGCAAGATCGACTTTAAGTCTGGGTATCACCAGGTACCAATCAAACCCTCCGATGTGTGGAATACTTCCTTCAAAGCCAAGGATGGCCTTTTCGAATGGCTGGTCATGCATTTTGGGTTGATGAATGCTCCCGCAACCTTCATGAGGTTGATGGAAAACATATTGCGGCCATTCACCAACTCCTTTTTAGTGGTGTACTTGGATGACATTCTGATCTTCATCTAGACTTGGGAAAGGAACCTCCACCACATCCGACAAGTGCTCCAAACACTGGGGCAACACAAGTTGTGTGCCAATTTGGAGAAGTGCACTTTTGGCATGAACCAGGTTCAGTATATGGGATACATTGTTGATGAAAGGGGGGTGCATGTGGATCCAACCAAGATCCAAGTCATTCGGGATTGGCTAGCCCCAACCACTTTAACAGAGCTTCGCAACTTTCTGCGTCTTGCTAATTTCTACTGTAGGTTCGTGTTGGGATTCTCTCATATCACTTGCCCTTTGAGTCAAGTCATCAAGGGAGGAGAAAAAGAAAAAATATTTTGGTTAGGATCTCAACATAAGGCGTTCGTAGAATTGAAACATCGCCTTTGTTCTGCCCCAATGCTCACATTACCAGACTTGCAACAACCATTTTAGATCGAGACAAATGCCTTTGACTGTGCTATTGGGGCAGTTCTTAATCAACAGGGGCATCTAGTGGCATATCACAGTGAGACATTGTCCAACACAGTGCACAAGTATCCAACTTATGACAAAGAAATTTATTCCATTGTGCATGCTTGTCGACAATGGAAGCATTACATTTTGGGGAAGGAAACAATCAGCCACACAAACCACTTACCCCTACAGTTCATACATACGCAAGGGAAGTTGTAGAATGATCGCCATCAGAAGTGGTCCACATATCTAAAACAGTTTCATTTAGAACATCAAGTACAAGAAGGGCAACACCAATAATGTTGCAAATCGCCTCAGCCGACCACTGATCGCGGTGCTAGCCACCGTTCTCAACTCTTGTGGGCACGAAACTTCTGATTGGTCACTTCTCTACAAGAGCGATCTAGAATTCAGCTACACATACAAGACACTCTTGGAGGGTACGTGTAAGTTTTAACCCTGTACAAAAATTATCTACAAATTAATCTTAAAAACAGAAAATAAACAATAGCGAGAGCATAAAACATAAAATAGATATACACAGAGATTTTCCCATGGATCCCAAATCGGGACGACCAGCTTGATTTTTCATTATATTCCTTTTAGTGTTATAACACATATATATACATGCTGAAGCATACATAAACCTCAATCCATTAACCTTGGATTAGAACATAACCGTAGTTCCCTTGACCGGATCTACAAAATACCAGGGGCCGAAAACCATCATGCCCCAAAACCATGTGCAAACCCATGCACAAAACCATGGGCTGGTCCACCCACCGAAAAATAAGGTTCAATTTTTTCGGGCGCTACCGGCCACAGCAATCCCCACTACTTTGCGCCCAATGCAACATACGGGGAGGATTATCTCCCCCATGACACAGCGGCGCTAGTGCGTGGAAAGAATATAACCCCTTGTTCTCCCATTGCATGCAATCAGAGAACCCTGGCTTTCCTCAAGTGTTGACTCCCCGCAGCACATTTTCTCTGCGAAAACTTCGGTGCTCATAGACTTGGGCGTCGATACATGCAGCAACATTCTTCAGTATACACCCTCTATGCAACACCCTTTTAGCCTCAACCATATCTCTAACAAAGTGATATTGAACATCAATGTGCTGTGTCTTTAAATGATAAGCAGGGTTCTTAGCCAAGAAAATTGCACTTTGGCTATCACAGTCTATCCTTATAGCTTGCTGTACCAACCCCATACTTGAACACAATCTCTGCAACCAAAATGCTTCCTTGCTTGCATGAGTGGCTGCTATGTATTCTGCCTCTGTAGTTGAAAGCGCCACTACAGACTGTCTTTTACTCATCCAACTGACTGCACCTCCAAATAGGCTAAACACATACCCACTTGTAGATCTTCTTTGGTCCGGATCTCCAGCCCAGTCTGCATCAACAAAACCACGAATGTCCAACATTCTTTCCAATCCTGGTCTTCCCTGGTAGCACAAGCCATAATCACTAGTGCCACGTAAATATCTGAAAACCCGCTTCATTGTTGTCCAATGCTCCTTCCCTGGGTTTGACATAAACCTACTCAATACTCCCACTGCATGTGCAATGTCTGGTCTAGTACAAACCTTTGCATACATCAGGCTACCCATTTCACTTGTATATGAAACACAAGACATATCCTCCTCTTCTTCTTGTGTCTTGGGACACTATTCACCATACAAATTTATACCTACAGGACTCAGAACATTCACCGGTTTACTATCCTGCATATTGAACCTTTGCAATATAGTCTCGACATACTTCCTCTGGTTTAACCAGAGTTTCCTCTTTTCCAAATCTCTCTTAATTTCCATGCCCAAAATATAGTTTGCAGCACCAAGATCCTTCATGTCGAATTTGGAGAACAGTTGGGTCTTCAAATCTTGGATAATTTCTTTGTCATTTCCAATCAACAATATATCATCCAAATACAATACCAAATAAATAACACGGTCACCAGTTAATTTAAAATAAACACAGTGATCCTCCTTGCTTCTGGTGAAGCGAAGTCCCCATATATAGGTATCAAATTTCTGATACCACATCCTTGGTGACTGCTTTAATCCATACAAAGACTTATTTAACCTGCATACCATTTATTTCTTCCCCTTCACCATAAAGCCTTCAGGTTGTTTCATGTAGATCTCCTCTTCTAGATCCCCGTGAAGAAATTTTGTCTTCACATCCATCTGTTCTACCTCAAAATCAAATGCAGCAACAACAGATAAAAGTAATCTAATAGAAGTAACCTTGGCAAAAAGAGAAAAAATATCACCAAAATCAATTCCCGGCACCTGGGAATAATCTTTTGCCAACCAAGCTTTGTATTTCTCCACCTTGCTTTCTACATTCATCTTCTTCTTAAACACCCATTTTCTCTCGATGGGCTTCCCTCCAGCCGACAACTCCTCCAGATCCCATGCCTCATTTTTATGCAAGGATGCCATTTCATCAACCATGGCCTCCTTCAAGAGTTTTCCATCCTTTGAATCTATTGCCTCGCTGACAGTTTGGGGATCATCATCAGTTATAGTTAAAGGAAAATTTGAACAAAAAGTAGATGGACTATACCTTTCTGGTTGTATTCTTTCCTGAACTGATCTTCTCACAACTGGAGTTTGTGGCTCTTCCTATTCTGAGTCTTCTTTTGTTGTAGAGTCTGATTCATGCTCCTTTAGCTCAAACTCTATCTTCTCAGGTTCCTTTGGTAGGACTTCATGTTTAGCAACATATTTCACCTCTCTAAACAACACATCTCGGCTGTACACAACCTTCCTTTTTTCCGGGTTCCAAATCTTGTAACCCTTTAAACCATCCTTATACCCAATAAAGATGCACCTTTCAGATTTATTATCTATCTTGGTCCTTTTCTCCTTTGGATATGCATCACATCCAAATACCCTCAGACGTGAAAGAGAGGATTTCTTACCAGTCCAAACCTCATGTGGAGTCTTATCCTCCAACACTGATGATGGTGATCTGTTAACCAAGTAACATGCAGTCTCCACTACCTCTGCCCAGAATTCTTGTCCTAACCTGGTACCACTGAGCATACTTCTTGCCTTTTCCATCAGAATTCTGTTCATTCTTTCCAAAACTCCATTTTGCTGAGGTATGTATGAAGTAGTCTTTTGCCGTGATATACCACACTTCTTACATAACTCTTCAAATTACTTCTTGCAGAACTCTCCACCATTATCTGTCCTCAACACCTTTATCTTCTTCTCTGTCTGGTTTCCCACCAGAGCCTTAAATTCTTTAAATCTGTCAAAGACTTCAGATTTATTCCTCAAGAAATATATCCATGTGTTCCTTGAGAAGTCATATATGAATGAAACATAGTACACAGACTTACCCAGTGATGGAATCGACACAGGTCCAAACACATCACTGTGCACAAGCTCTAATTGTTCGCCCTCTTAGCACCAGAAGGAAAACTCACCCGATTCTGCTTCCCATATACACAATGTTCACACAAATCTAAATCCAGAGAGCTATTAGACATACCTTCTACCATACCATTTCCATGTAGTATCCGAAGGCCCTTCTCTCCAATATGTCCAAGCCTTTGATGCCATAACATGGTCTTTTCTCTAGAGACCGCTAGGATTTCCGCTCCACTTTCAAGAACCACATAACTATTACACCCATCAATAACAGTGCTACATTGTAGCTTGTACAGAGTTCTAGTCCAAACTCCCCACATTAATACCAGTGCTCCCCGAACCATCTTGCAGGCATCTTTCTCGAACACTGTTTTTACACCTGCATCATCCATCTTGCTTACAGAAATCAGATTTCTGGCCAATGCAGGAATATGCAGAACATGAGGAAGTGTTCTAATCCTTCCACCTTGCAGCTTCAGCTTGACCTTTCCATATGTCCGCGCCCCGATTCGGCCTTCCTATCATCACCTAAGAAGACATCACCGCCATCATATTTCTCATGTGAGAACCACTCACATGAGAGTGAAGTGAAAAGAGATGCACCGAGTCAATCGCTTCCATGAGCTGTGGTCTATATGTTTGAAGAAGAAGCCAAATACACATCCCCACCTTCATCCAAGGTGGTTTTCCTCTGTGAGGGGCATCATCGGATCCTTTCCTTTCTAGGGAGCTTTAGATCCTTAGTCTTGTTTGGTGCCTTCTTCTTTTTAACCTTTATAAACTTTCAGGGAGATTTAGATATCCCACTCGAAACCTTATTCATTTGTTTTGGACCTTCCTCTTATAGATAAGGCATCTCCATTCTGACCCTCCATATTTCTCCATCTCATTTCCTCCGACAGCAAGGCTGAGACAATGTCATCAAAATTCAAGGTAGTTTTATTACTACCTATTGCAATAACCAGACTGTCCCACGAGTCTGGTAGAGAACACGACAAACTGATGCACTTATATTCATCTAAGATTTTAATATCAACAGATGATAGCTGACTTACCACAGTATTGAAGAGGTTCAGATGCTCTGTCACCGAGCCTCCATCCTTCATCCTCAGGTTATACAACTTTTTCCGCAGGAACAATTTATTCACCAGAGACTTAGATTGGTACAAAGTCCCAAGTTTTCCCCACAAATTCTTTGCCGTAGATTCCACAAATAAATTCAACAATACCGCATCTGACACACACAACTGTATTGTTCTCTTTGCCTTCTGATCCAACTTCTTCCAGTCTTCATTTGACATTGTCGTTAGTTTACTACATGGATCCACCGTGATCCATTGATCTTTATCCACCAACAGGTCCTCCATCTTGAGCTTCCACAACTCAAAACTCTGACCTTTAAATTTCCTAATCTCTATCTTTCCACTGCTCGCTATATTCTTTCACCGCAAGAATCGATCCCATAGATCTCCCACTGAACAGGGTCTACCTCAAGCCCGAGCAAAAAACCCCTTAGCAACAAAGGCGTCCCCTTGAAGCCAAGACAACTCCTATACCAAATGTAGGTTTTAACCCTGTACATAAATTATCTACAAACGAATCTTAAAAATAGAAAATAAAAAATAGCGAGAGCATAAAACATAAAATAGATATACAAAGATATTTTCCCCTGGATCCAAAATTGGGATGACCAACTTGATTTTTCATTATATTCCTTTTAGTGTTACAACACACACACACACACACATATATATATATATATATTCCGAAGCATACATAAACCTCAATCCATTAACCCTAGATTAGAACATAACCATAGTTCCCTTGACTGGATCTATGAAATACCAGGGGCCAAAAACCATCATGCCCCAAAATCATGTGCAAACCCATGCACAAAACCATGGGTGGGTCTGCCCACCGAAAAATAGGGTCCAATTTTTTTTTTCCCAGGGCGCTGCCTCGGACCTCGAACAGGGGGGGCTACTGCTCCCCCTGTCACCCCCTGCTTCTCCCGGCGCAACATACAAGGAGGGCTATCACCCCTCCGCGGGTGACTAGTCATGGAAATAATATAACACATACCCAACAATAATAAAGTTCCAAATTTTCACCTCCAAGATGCACTGTTATGTCACTTGGGACACCTTTGTGTTCCTTCAAGCGAGCGTGCCAAGATTATTTGGGAAGCACACTACAGTCGAGTTGCTGGGCATTTCGGGGTTGAGAAAACAGTGGTAGTACTGCAAAAGTATTTACATTGGCTGAACCTTCAATAGGATGTCGGGAAGTAAATCAGATCCCGCACTGCTTGTGCCATTGCAAAACCGACCATCAAGAAGCAAGGCCTATATACTCCGCTACCTACCCCTAATCGACCTTAGGAATCCATCTCCATGGATTACATGTCGGGAATTCCTTATACTAAGCATGGAAATGACTGTGTTTTTGTGGTTGTTGACAGATTCTAAAAGATTCCCATTATGGTGCCCCGCAAGAAGAATATCACAGCAGAAGCCATTGCTAAACTCTTCTTTGAATGAGTGTGGGTGAACTTTGGGATACCAAATTCTATCATCTCAGATCGGGAATATAGGTTACTCAACACATTTTGGTCCAGCCTCTAGTCAATGCTAGACACCAAGCTCACCAAGTCCACCACTTTCCGTCTCCAAACTGATGGACAAACAGAGGTTGTCAATAGAATGATTGTACACATTCTGTGCTTGTACAAATCAAATAATCCACGCACATGGGATGAGAGCCTCCCCTATGTACAACATAATTATTACCGGGCTCTCCACAACTCAATTGGCCATAAACCCTTTCAGGTGGGATTATGATTCCAACCACTATGTCCCATTGACATAGCCATGCCATTTGCAGCCACTCAGGCCGATTCGGCTCATGTCTACTTTGAAGCTGACAAAGCGAACAACTTCATCGAGCGCATTCAGCACATATTCCAACAGGTTCATGACATATTGGACAAAGCTAATGCTAAGTATAAGCAACAACGTGATCAACATCGGGTGCCACACAACTTCCAGCTGAGCAACAAAGTGTGGCTACATTTGCAGAAGGAGCGCCTCACTGGACCCCACCGCAAGCTTCGCCCGCTCTGATATGGGCTGTACACCATCACCAAGTCTGTAGCGAACAATGCCTTTGAGCTCAGTGTTCCACCATTCCTTGGTCTACACCTAGTATTCAATGTGGGCCGCCTTCGGCCCTACTTCCCACCTCTACTGGACACCTCTGACATTGCAGAACAACTCACACCAACAGAGTTAAACATAGACTACATGGAACAGGCCATCGCAGATTGTATCATGGACATGCAAATCAATAACACTCGCCAACAGAAGATCCAAATTATCGGGTTGTCAAAGCTGGCCAACTCCTACACCAAGGCAAGTGGTTCACCAGGGACCAAGTTCAGCAGAAGTTTCCTAATCTCATGGAGGAACTCAATGCAATGGGGACCATTGATTCCTAAGGGGGGAGGAATGATCCAAGTGGATATTGGTGTCCATGCACCTATTCCACTTAGGGCCCCACCATTGTCTCTTTTAGTTTTTCAGTTTCCTTAATTATACCACAGTTTACTATTTTTAGCAGTTTTTTGGGTCCTGAACTTCAGGAGCCGTTTTGAGGCCCTAAACGACATTTTTTGGGAAAACCAGGAGAAAAATTATTCTATGAATTGATGTTTCTCACTCGAAATTTGTAGTCCTCGGATCTATATTTCTAACTAGGTATTGAGCGCGTCAAACGAAGATCGTATGCCAAAGTTACATCCCCGGGAAGTTGATGTATCAATTTACCCAAACGAGGCCCATAGTTTTGGTGCTTCATCTCCTAGGTTAGGTTTTTGGATGTTTATGGTTTTTCATTATTTCTAAATAATAAATAGGACCTCGAGTCTCATTGTAACACAATTCAGAGGCCTGTAGCCACCACATCTCTTCTCATAGATAAGCTACCAGCGCCCTAGCTAGTTTATTTCCATTCTGTCTGTAAGCAAATTTCAGTTCTTTGATATTAATGAAATGAAGTGTTTATTCCATTGCATATTTGTATTTATGGTTATATGTGTATTCTATTGCGTTCCTATGTAAATCTGGATCAAGATTTCTAAAGGAAGATAACTACGGAAATCATTTACCTGATCCATGGAAACCTGCTCTTTATAATATAAATTTCTGAAGTGCTGGAAAGCCTATTTCTTAATTTCTTCTAAATATGATATTTTTGGTTGTTATTTTAGGATCATTTCATTTACTTTATTCCTTACCTCCCTTGATTTCACCTGTTTATGAAATAAGTTAATTTCAGATCCCCTTTTTTTATTCAAAGACTCCTTGATTTAAGCCACCAAAGAGCTTCCTCATGTCCACTGGATGAAAAGATTTACTTTGACAATTGTCTTTCCTTTCAGAGATGAAAATATTCTATTGGCGCTTGTTCTTTCAGCTTATAATGAGTTTCCATGTTGGGTCGGAGTTCTCTCTTTTTTTCCCCATGAGATTATATATTTCCTTCAACCATTTTCAAAGGAATTTTTTAACATTGCAAATCTTAAATTCCCAAATGTAGGATGGGGAGCCCTGGAATAGATTTTCCATGCTTCTTTAATAAGGTCCTGCATCCCTTCTCTTAGACCCAAGCTAGATTAAAATGAAATGGGATCAACCCATATTTTACCGGTTTTTCTAACCGCAGGGATATTGGTTGATGGTCTGAGATTCCATTTGGGATAATAACAAACGTGCATTCAATACCTTTAAGGAGCCAACCACTGTGAACCTGAAACCTGTCCAATCTCACCACTATATGAGCCTCTCATGCTCTTTTGTTTGTCCAAGTATATTTACCAACCTTTGGGGAAAAATCTATAAAATCCCAATCCGATATCATGGCTTTCATGCGATCCCTGAATGGTACTCAGACCAGATATCCTCTTCTTTTTTTTGAGGAAATGAGCACCATATTAAAATCACCTTCTATTATACAATTTTTACACTTACCTCTCGATCTTAACTCGTATATATAGTCCCAAAATTCATCCTTCTACCCATACAAAACATGATAATACACATTTATCATTGTAACTCGTTCACCCACTCACCTTATTATCTAGTATTACCAAAATCTAGAACTGATATTTCACGCTCTCTACTAAGGAAAAGTACGAATGGGACCAGAAGATGCAAAGACCTTCAGAGGCACCCCTTGCACGTTGAACAAATCCCACACTATCTCTCCAGAAATTTTTAGTTAACTTGCATACCTCTTGTTCCTCCATTTCCGTCACTTGTAGAAAAAGAATCCAAGGGGATTCTTGTTTTACCATGTCTTTTATAGACATGGATTTAATGGGTCTCCCTAAACCCCTAATATTATAATATAAAATAATAATTTTGAAATGGGGGTTTGCGATGACCCACCATCCTTTCTAGATTTTTGTTTAGGCCATTTGTTTTTTAAAATCTCTGATATTATGGGCTGATTTCCCAATTTTTTATTCCACTATACTTCCATCTGCCTTACAGTTTGATTTTGTGGCCTTCCTTTCTTCCGAGAAATCTTAGTCTCTAGACTAATTCCTTCATTTGACTAAACAATATTATTGGCCATATGCCTTGTGATCACCCCAATTATCTCCTTTGCCATGCTCGATGGACTATGCTGTTGAAGAGGGATATTCAGATTAGGCTACACTGCCTTTCCAGGTGTCGATACCACTGGAACGTTCCTTTGGGGAGTGTTTTCCTTAATTTATCCTTCCTCCATTTCTTCTTCTTCATCCTTGCTATGGTCTTTCTCCAAGGATTCTCATCGACCTTCCTCATTCTCACTCGAATATTTATCTTAATTCAGCAGATTGAAAGGGTTTGATGTTGTTATCGCCATTTTATTTTCTTTATTCATTGGAGTTATGGATCCCGCTACTGTTCCCTTATTTCACTTGATGTTTTGTGTTTTCCATTGTTCTTCAATGGGTGGAGGTTGTTCATCACCAAAGACTGGATGGTTTTTCGAGCAATCCCGAGTGAAATGGCCATATTCATGACAATGTCTGCATTTGAGAGAGATTTTTGTTAGAAAATTAAATATTATAGAGAAATTCAACACATAAAATATGCGGAAAATACAAGCACACAAAACACATAAAACCAGAGAGACACAGATATACGTGGTTCACCCAATTTGGGCTACGTCCACCCCAAACAGCCAGTCCTTCCTTTCTATTATCCAGCAAAATGAAGAGACAAAACCTACAACAAATCCGCTGTAATATCCTATGTTCTCTCTCACAATCTCCCTATTTGTTTCCCGCTCAGATAATACACATACGATACACAGCCGCAATACAATACCCTCATAAAAGTGAGGGGTTGCCTTCTAGGGCAAAAAGCCCTAAACTAAACATAACTTCTACCGTTAGATCATCCGCCTAATGAATGACCCAAATTGACTAGAAATTACTATACTTTTACAAGGCAATTTTACATCTATTTTTTTGGCTTCGGGGGCGCTGCCCCTGAAACCCTCGCTGGGTGACCGCTGGCCCCCGGACCCCCCAGCCAGGGGGGTTGGCCCCCCCGGACCCCACGGGGGGGACAAGTCCCCCCCGCGTGCAAGGGTGTACAATTTTACTGGGGTATACATCCAGCTAAAACAAGGATCTCCGAATCAGGAAGAAAATCAGGCTCCACACCCAGCAATCTCCCACTTGGAAACTGATTGTAGAAACTCCACCGCTGCTTCATTTGCTGGACAATGACTCCTCTTTGGACCTAGCTGTTCGTCATATTCATCATCATCCTTGAAGACCAATTGAAACTGAGCACAGTTTCAGTTTCTCCCTGGTTACAACTTTTGTTAGCATATCTGCAGGATTCTGGCTAGTGTGTATCTTTTCCAGCTTCAACTCTCCATCTTCCAATACTGACCGTATGAAATGGTACTTGAGATGTATGTGTTTAGTCCTGGAATGAAATTTTGAGTTCTTTGCAAGATGAATGGCACTTTGGCTATCACTGTATAACGTGCCCATATCATGCTTCTTACCCAATTCACCCATAAGCCTTTGTAACCAAATCATTTCTTTACTAGCCTTTGTAGCAGCAACATACTCTGCTTCTGTTGTTGAAAGTGCAACAACACTTTGGATTTTTGAAACCCAATTGATAGTTGTTCCACCTACAGTAAATACATATCCTGTAGTGCTCCTCTTGTTATCTCTGTCACCTGCCATATCTGCATCAACATATCCCTGTAGAGCAATGTTTGAACCACCAAAGTATAATGCTTGATTTGTGGTACCTCTCAAATATCTGAGAATCCATTTTACTTCCATCCAATGTTATTTTCCTGGATTATTCATGTACCTGCTTACAAATCCCACTGCATGTGCAATATCAGGCCTTGTGCAGACCATTACATACATTAAGCTTCCAACTGCTGATGCATATGGAACTTTAGACATATAATCCATGTCTTCTTGGGTCTTTGGGCACATCTCCTTACTAAGTTTGAAATGGCTAGCGAAAGGTGTACTAACAGGTTTTGCATTGTGCATATTAAATATTTTCAACACCTTTTCTATGTACTCATTCTGAGACAGTGTTAATTTGTGATTTTTTCTGTCTCTACTTATCCTCATACCAAGGATTTGTTTTGCAGCTCCAAAATCCTTCATTACAAATGAATTTGCCAATTTTCTTTTGAGCACATTTATTTCCTGCATGTTAGATCCTGCAACAAGCATGTCATCTACATAAAATAACAATATAATATAGCTGCCATCATTTTGCCTTTTTAAATAAACACAATGATCATAGTGACATCTAGTATAACCTTGTTCAGACATAAACTTGTCAAATTTTAGATACCACTGCCTTGGAGCCAGTTTTAGGCCATACAAGCTCTTCTTTAACCTGCACACCAATTTTTCTTTCCCTTTGACCTCATATCCTTCTGGTTGCTGCATGTATATCTCTTCCTCCAAATCTCCATGGAGAAATGTTGTCTTTACATCTAACTGTTCAAGATGTAAATCTTCCGCTGCTACAAGACTTAAGATATTTCTGATTGAATTCATCTTAACAACAGGAGAAAATATTTCATCAAAATCAATACCTTTCTTCTGTGCAAACCCCTTCACCACAAGTCTAGCTTTGTACCTATGTTTTCCTCCATCTTCTTCCTTCAGCCTGTAAACCCATTTATTCTGCAATGTAGTTTTACCTGCAGGCAACCTGACTAAGTCCCAAGTCTGATTATGCATTAAGGAGTCCATCTCTTCTTCCATGGCTAGCTCCCACTTCTTCCTGCTTTCAACCTGCATTGCTTCTTCATAACATTCAGGTTCACCAGAATCAGTCAATAATAAATAATATAATGAAGGAGAGTATCGTTCAGGGGGTCTACTTATCCTGGTAGATCTTCTAACACCACTTTCAGGTGTTTGAGGTGCTTGTTGCTGTTGTGGTGGTTGTTGCTGCTGTGGTTGTTGATTATTATCATTTTCATGCACCTTTAATTTTTCAGTTATCTCATCAAGAACCACGTATTCCTTGCTTTCTTTTTCCTGTTTCTTTTCCTGCAACTGATTCTTATACAAGACATTTTCATTGAATATTACATCTCTACTCCTAATGATTTTGTGATTTTCATAATCATATAAGCGATAACCAAAATCATTAGCACCATATCCAATAAAGGTACATTTCTTTGATTTTGCCTCAAGCTTTGTTCTGTTTTCTTTATTAATATGGACAAAGGCCTCACAACTAAAAGGCTTTAAAAAAGAGTAGTTTACCTTTTTACCTGTCCATGCTTCCTCTGGAATACCACCATCCAAGGAACTTGAAGGCCCTCTATTTATTAGATAAATAGCAGTATCTACAACATCTACCCAAAATTGTAAAGGCAATCCTGCATGCAATCTCATGCACCTTGCACGCTCCATGATTGTTCTATTCATCCTTTCTGACACACCATTTTCTTGTGGTGTTCTTGGAACTGTCTTCTCTCTACGAATTCCATGCTCTGAACAGTACCTATCAAAATATTTGCTGCAATATTCACCTCCATTTTCTGATATGAGACACTTTAACTTCTTTCCTATCTGAATCTCAACCAAAGATTTCCATTTCTTGAAAGTATCAAATACATCAGATTTATTTTGAATACAATAAATCCAAGTTTTTCTAGTTGCATCATCAATAAACATAACATAATAGCGAGAGCCATCGAGAGATGATACCTGAGTAGGTCCCCATACATCTATATGCACAAGCTCCAATTTTTTTCTCTTCTTTTCTTTCCCAACTCTGAGAAATCTGACTCTCTTTTGTTTTCCATAAATGCAATTTTCATAGAAATCCAAATCAACATTCTTCAAAACTGGCAATAAATTTCTTGAGTGAAGAATATTCATCCCCTTCTCACTCATATGTTCGAGCCTATGATGCCATAGTGCTGCATCTTCTCTTTTGGAAGTTAAAGCATTAACAGAGTTAGAAATACCATTGCATAAATACAATGTACCAACCTTTTCTCCTTTTTCTATTACCAGGGCTCCTTTGGTGACCTTCCAAGCTTTATCTGTGAAAGTTGTCACACAACCTTCATCGCCTAACTGCCTTGTTGAAATCAGATTTTTCTTTAGATCTGGAACATGCCTTACCTCCTTTAGTAGCCATTGGTTTCCATTCTGCTGTTTTACAAGAACCTTACCCATTCCAACAATTTTACATGGTTTATCATCACCCAAACGAACTTATCCAAAATCTCCTTGAACATAGTCATGAAAATATTTCTTATTAGGTGTGGCATGGAATGAAGCCCCTGAATCTACAACCCAAGAATCAGTAACATTTTCGAAAGAAAGAATCAAAGCATCTTGTAACACATCACCTGTCACATTTGCTTCATGATTATTTTCTTGTTGTGCATCTCCTTCTTTTCCCTTCCGAGATCTACAGTCTTTCTTTAGGTGTCCTTTCTTTCCGCATTTCCAGCACACTATCCCTGATCTGGAATTGGATCTGCCTTTCCTTGATTTACTGTGATATCCCGAGCTCTTTCCTCTTTCTATTCTTCTTCCCCTAGACTCTGCACTCAAATCATTACCCGATGTCTCAACAGAGCTTTTCCGTCGCATTTCCTTGCTAAGGATAGCACCGACAACATCATCAAACTTTAAAGTACTAGATCCAGAGACAGAGTTACTAATGGCCATTACTAAACCATTCCAACTCTTTGGCAATGAGCACAAGAATAATAGAGCTCTAACTTCATCATCAAAGTTTACCCCTACAGAACTTAACTGACTGGTAACTGTATTAAAATCATTTAAATGGTTTGCAACAGATCCACCTTCCGACATCTTCATATTAAATAGTCGTTTCATAAGAAATACCTTGTTTGAGGCCAAGGGTTTTTCATATAGTTTCGCAAATGTCTGCATCAAACCCTCTATTGTTGTTTCCTTCGAAATATTGAAGGCGACTGACGCTGCAATGCACAACCATACTGTTCTGAGTGCCTTTCTATCGAGAATCTATAATCATTCATTAAGCGTACATCATAGCATGATTTTCTTTTTCTTTTCCGCTCAATGGTAGGTACATATATTTCTGATACAGATAATCTTCCATCTACATCTTCCACAGCGGGAAGTTTTGGCCGTTAAATTTCTCGACCCTAAACTTAGCATCTTCCGCCATTGCTCCCACTCGAACCAGGAACCCTTCTTTCCTGTGAGTTTATCAACTAAATATACCTTCGGCTTTGAAACCAGTTGTTAGAAAATTAAATATTACATAGTAATTCAACACATAAAATATGCAGAAAATACAAGCACACAAAACACATAAAACCAGAGAGACACAAATATACGTGGTTCACCTAGTTTGGGCTACGTCCACCCCAAACAGCCAGTCCTTCCTTTCTATTATCCAACAAAATGAAGAGACAAAAACTACAGTAGATCCGCTATAATATCCTTTGTTCTCTCTCACAGTCTCCATATCTATTTCCCACTTAGAGAATACACATACAATACACACCCGCAATACAATACCCTCATAAAAGCGAGGAGTTGCCTTCTAGGGCAAAAAGCCCTAAACTAAACATAACTTCTACCGTCAGATCATCCGCCTAATGAACGGCCCAGATTGACTAGAAATTACTATACTTTTACAAGGCAATTTTACATCTATTTTTTGGCTTTGGGGGCGCTGCCCCCGAAACCCCCGTCGGGGGACCGCTGGCCCCCAAACCCCCCAGTCGGGGGGATCGGCCCCCCCTGACCCCGCGGGGGGGACAAGTCCCCCCACACCCCCCCGCGTGCAAGGGTGTACAATTTTCCTAGGGTATACATCCAACTGAAACAAGGATCTTTGAATCAGGATGAAAATCAGGCTCCACACCCAACAATTTTTTCATAGTCTAGAAGCTTCCTATGTTTCTAGTTTGCTAGAGTTAAATTAAATTCTGTTGGGAGCCCTTTCTCCAAGTCCACCTCCACACTTCTCTTCACATATGAAAACTAATACCCCCTTATTTCAACTTTGTCAATATATTTTCCAACCCCATTCAATCGCCTTAAGGCAGTCATCACTCCAGCATGACAAATGGAGGTGAGGGAGTTTCACCTAGACTGGAATGGTTGTTGGAAAATATTCATCCAAATTGAAGTCAGTGTCCCCTTATTTAGATACATTCCTAGATACCCAAGAAAATAAGGGCCATTATGAAATATAACATCTCTATCTTGTCAGAGCTAAAAAAAAAATGCAAAAAGCCCATTTCCAACTACAAAAATTGCGTTGTGACCTTTCATCTTAACCTTCCAGGAGCTCTCAATTGATGCCTCAATCGATCTCGGAGAGGGCCACATGCCCATGAAATTCATAATTAGTGCCCATTCTAAGTAATCCAACATGGTGCACCTAGCTCCAATCGGTAGAGAAATATCTCGAACTTCCTTGTTTCTCTTCACAAATTTGGACTAGTTCACGACAAATTTCTAATGCTTTGGTAGGGACGAAAGTAGAGCCTGGAAGGCCATTGCCTCGTCTTCTGAAGAAGAAGGGGGGAGTATGCCATTCACTGGGGTTTCTGTAGAGGATCAAAGAGGGTCAAAGAAAAACAAAAACTTGAGATCAAAGCTAGGCTTATCAATAATTTTAGATCTAATAGAATTTAGATTAATCCAAATTTAAATTAATTTCAATTTTTGGAAAATATTCTATTACCCTATCCTTTATATGAATATAAGGGATTAAATACCTTTTATTATTATAATGGACTGTGTGTCCACTTACACTAGACTAGAGAAACTTACTAAGAATATTTTAAATTGTTTAAGAAAAAAGGGTATTTAAGATTAAAAAATAAACTTAAAAGAGAAATTTAAAGTTCTAAATTTGTGTCCAACACAAAGCACTACACAGTTTTAGGTTTTTCAAGGTGAAAAAAGCATGAAAGTCTAGAATTTCATGCACATGGAACTCACCTACATCGTTAAAGAACAGGTTGTAGACCGCCTGACCAACAAGTATACTAGAAATTGCACCACAAGGTGAAAAGCAACGTCGATAGGAAGGAGTGGGGGGATGCGGAAGAAAACTCTTAAACATGTCAAGTTTCATCATTGATGTCACCTTATATGGTCATGTGCTCATCATCGATGTCACCTTATATGGTCATGTGATTTTGATATACTTCCACTATAAAAATCACATTTGATATACTTCCACTATAAAAATACCTTTTAAAGAGAAACTATGATTTTTTTTACATGTGACCATTATCATACTCATCACGCCATCAAATCAAAAATGGATTTGAATAAAGATTTATTTACCCATGTATTCTCTCCTTTCCAGCAACATTATGGCCATGAAAACTTCCAAAATATGCAGCACAAACACCAACACTCAATTAAAAGGTACATGCGTAAGCTATGACCTCTATAAATTGTGCATAGGTAACCAACATGTCTTTTGGATTAAGGATAAAAATCAAAACAAAATGATTTATATAAGTTTGATAAGTATAATGAAATGTGAGGGCACTTCACCAGATATTGTCGTACCTCCAATTCTGATAACCCAGATAATGCCATACCTCCAATTCTGATAATAATATGCTAAATTTACCTGCCTATGGTTGAATGGTAAACCAAAGGCCCTCACTGTAAGAAAATCTCATAGACACTTAACATGATACTGAGTAATAAATAAATATTTCTTTCTCACAAAAAATCATCTCACTTAGTCACTATCGAGCAGTTAACAACCGAGTCACATCCATGAAATTTCTTTTCAACCAATTAGGTTACACCAAGAAAGGTATATTTTTAAATGTAGATCAGATTGGAGTTATTTACAAAGTAGTAAATTCTCGACAAAAGATTACTATTAAATAACTTCAACATTTTAGGAAGATTACTAGTTAAATAACTTCAACAAATTAATGGAAAATTACATAAAAAATTACAAAATATTATTGGCCACCTGCATTATCAGGATCCTAAAATTTTAGGGTGTGGAGAAACACAAGCCTTGATATGGTAAGACAACAAAACATAATCAACATGCTTCAACTGATCGGTGCTGAAGAACACTATTTCCTTTCAGCATAGGCTAAAATTATAAATTATAAATTAAGATGAAACACTTCAAAACACAGATCTTCTGATACCTATTATTATTTAATGGTAAGAGAACAAAAATGAAGTTATTTTCAAGATAAATTGAAAAAAATGTTCATTGATACAAGCAATGAGAAGCCAAATCGAGACAATAAAAAATATTATTCTAACATAAAAGCAGAATGGGCCTACAGATCCGTTGATAGACACCACCAATATGATATTAAAATACCAAGCTAGTGACTCCAACTATTCACAAATAGATGATATAAAATGCCAACATAAGAGCATCCAACAAAAAATGACCAAGAATATGTTACCCACAACAAATAAATGTTGCATAGCATGTGATCTAATAAACACAATCATGCACATAGGCCTCCTTTACCAAAAGATGCAGGAAAGCTTGGTAATATAATCCTAATACACTATTATATTATCACATTTCACTATTTATCCTCCCCATCCTCACACTTAGAAGTATATTTGATCTCTTCCCCAACATCCTCCTAACAAAGGAAACATTTCGAGAGGTGTAAATGAATGCCGATAAGAGTGGGGAAACGTGGAAGGAAACTATGGCCTTGCACAACATATCAAGCTACAACATCGCAAGGTTGACAATGTCTAAACTTGATGATCATGTTTGACCATGGTTAAGCTTTCTCAACCATGTTTGAACATGGTTGACTATGGTTAAATGGTCAAATTATGGTTGATCATGAACATGGTAGTCCATTTTTCTTCATTGAAACATAATATAATGATCATGCACAGTTAGGTAATCTAAGAAGTTTGACCGCCCTTAGTTTAGATTAATACTAGTTAGATGGATGTATACCTACAGAGTTAGGTGTTTGTGGAAATATCATTGACCTAAATCTTTCTCAAGACCAACTCTCTAGCTCCATACACTCTTCGTTAGGGCTCTTGCAACAACTTAGTTTGGTATACATATATGACAATAGGCTTACAGGGATATAAAAGAAAATTTAACCATTTAAATGAGAGGACCTCCATTAAGTACGGAATTTTGCTCAATGGCCAAACCTTAAATAATTTGAGGACCAGGCTAAACGAGACCTAACTTCCCAAGTTTTTGAAATCTATATGTAAATATACAGTAAATCAATTGTACATATTACTAAAAACAATAAAGAGAAATTTCATTTGCATAAATGAACTCCCAAATCCTACTGATTTATAATAATTATTGCTTCTATGCTTTTTGTTTTCAAATTTTGTATTAAATTTTAAATTTAAATTTAACAAAAAAAGTAGATTTGGTATGACGTATTTATCAGTTTTACCATGAAAGAAAAATTAATTAAAAAAAAAACCGCCTTTACAAGAAGGTGAACATTATAGGCCATGGATCAATTAATTCTAGGATAGATCTGTCAAAACCCTTGATCTTGTATTCCTCATATGTATCACATATCTATCATGATATTTTATGCCTCAGATACATCCAATGTTGGCCTCTCCTCTAGAATATGAATGGCCATAGGGCCAATTATGAAAATGAATAATAGTATGAATAACAACATCCTGCCTTATTAACCTTATTATCATCATATGGAGTTAAATCTAGTCATCTTCCTGACATAATGGACCTGAGCCCAAGCCCATCATCCTGGCTTGCAGTGAAGGCCTTCTTACTCACCACCTTGTAAACCTCACATAGGACAGTGAGAAATTAATCATCAACATTGGTGGCATTAAGAGAAGAAGTCTCAATAAAAAACAAGCCCTCCTTCTCTGCATATTGTTTAGTATCCTATGTTGGGACTTCCCTCAAGTTCCCTAAATCAAATTTGTTTCCAAAAAGCATGATTACAATGTTTTTGTTTGCATGCATTCTCAACTCTTCAATACACCAAGGTACGTGCTCAAATAATGACCATTTGGAGATATTGTACATTATCAGTGACCCTAGAGCTCCTCTGTAATAAGCGCTTGTGATTCCGCAGTACATGCTTGTGTTTTGTTTCCAACAAAAATGGTCAATATGGGCATATCAAACTTAATAGATAACTATATCTTAGAAAATTTTAGATTTCTGTTGATTTCAGTTCAAGTCAATTATATCTTGAAATTTAAAAAGAATTATAAAACCTGAACCTTATTATAAATAAAACATCTCTGCAATTTTCATTGTTCAGTGTTTCATATTCAAGAAGAAGAAATAGTAGACAATGTCTTGTTTTGTGGTCATGCTTATTTGCAAATGCTTGTTGGGTATATGACTCAACCATAATACAATTATGTATGTACAACTTTTAAACATAAATGATCAAGGTTTTTTGCAAAGATATTTTAAAATGAGAAATAGTGGAGCGTGGCTTTCTTTGTGTCCATGTTTATCTGCAAAAAAACTTTTTGGGTGGGCAAAGTTTCGACTAGAATACAATTACCTATATACTACTATCAAACTTGACTGATCAAAGGTTTGTTAGAAAGAGATATGATAAACCACATAATTTTCTATTATTTCATTTCCTCAATAAAATATATGCACAAATCTTGCTTTTGAGAAATCAACTTTCAATTCACACTTCCAATATGGAGAATTCAGAGTGTTCAAAGATCAACAAACACTCCATGTCAAAATTCAAATTAATATGCTTCAAAGCATGAAAATTCCTTACTTCTTGGGGTGTTGTTCAAGGACATATATATTCATGTGTAAAACTTGAATACAAAGAGGATCTTCATGCAACTCTTATGCCTATTGATATAGGTTGGAACTAATATCCGTTGTAACTAGTAATATATGAAATTAACAACTTTTTAGGGGTTATTTTTAAGGTGGTTCTCATAACATTGACAATCATTTTTATTTGAATTAAATCAATTCCCCTACCCAATATACATCTTAACTTTTCCAAGGAACAGACAAAATTCAATGGCTACACATAATTTTTCAAGAAAATTGAATAAGCAACCAAAAATCATTTACAATTGTTTAAAGTAACATTCAAAGTGATGCAAAGATGAAATAAGAGAACAATATCAGGTTCCGTTCATCATTTAAAAATTACTCTAAGCTAAATATATTTACCAAAACGGTTCTTCAATAGATTAAGCCAACAACCCCAATTCTTCCATCATCAAATAGAGTTAAATCATTTTTGCTTTGCCATAAAATTTTTTAATTGTCCCTAAAATGAGGAAAATATATATATCAACCAAATAAATGTAAACATAAGAAACATATTTGAGAAAAAAAAAATTTAAGATTTAGTAATTTAGAATTTACTATGTATAAAACATTTCTTCATGGAAGAAAATTGAATCAAATTGATGCCTTTTACAACTTCATTAACTCATCCAGAAAACAAATTTATTTTCTTTGTTTATTCGGCTTTTTAAAAGGCTTTAGTTGCTCTCTCACATCAAATAACGACATCAAGTAATATAAACCATATATTTTACTAGGCTACTCACAGGGTCCAAGTGATACATTGTTTATTAAAATTCAATAATTTCTAGATATGGATACCCAAAACGACGACATAAGGTTTACACAAAAAATTTCAAGCCTTAGTTGGAGAAAGGCTTATATAAAAATTATGAACTCATTAACAATGGTTTCAATCATGAAAAACTAATCTCTGGATTTTCTCATCTTTCATAAAACAAGCTCATGTTAAGAAAACAACCCCAAAAATAGAAGAAAAGAGAGATCAACCACTTCGAGGGGGCAACCTCATTTACATTACATAAATAAACAATTCTTGGATGATGTTGACCAATAAGATTCCAGCAGGGCCACAATATAATCCTAGCCGACCTAACAATAATAATGTAAGGGCGCAATAATAACAGTAAGGGGGCTACACTAACAACAATAAGGGGATACACTAGTATTATAGGGACCTGACATGACCCTCTCCTTCAAACAAGTGTTGCCCTCAACGCTTGATTATTTATGGATGCTTCTTTATAAAATTACCATCCTCCCATGTGGAATCTTCAACGGGTAAGTTCTTCCACTTGCTAAGATACTCTGGAATTCATCAATTTGGTAGTTGTCGAGTTCTTGTTTCTGTGACTACTTCAGAACTTCTTTCACTGCGATGTTGATCTTCTTGCTGTTTCATTCGATTCTGCACCAAATTAGGGTTATCCTTTTAGAGTTGAAGAACTTGTTGTTGATGCTCGATGTGATCTTCCACTATTTTATTATCCATATTAGCTTTCATTTTATCCTTGAAACTGATGCAAGAGCATCTAAACCCCTTCCTAATTAAAGAAGAATCCAAGCAGAGCGAGGAAGACGTGGACAGTCGAGCTGAACGAAGGGAGGAAAATCTGCTCTAAAACATATTTAAAGAGGATTTGATGGATATGTTATCTGCCATGCACGCATTTTGGAGAGCTTTCGTTGGAGGTTTGTACCAAATCGGAGACGGTTGGAAATTGCATGTGATCGCTGATGTCTATAGAGTCGGAGGTGTTATAATTGAAATACATATATTTTCGTGTGTTGTATTATGGTTTGTCGCGGAGTTTTAATACTTGGCACGTATCTGGTATACTTGCGAGGGTTATAAATGGCGTTCAAACGCTGATGCAAGTGGATAAACGGTTGGTTCAATATTCATAAAGGTCCATGTAGAATAAATTAAAAGGTTTAAAATCCTAAAAACGCTTCCGATAAGGCTTAGTGGGCCCATAACCCACAGGCCTAGGTTCGCGATTTTTACATGAAAGGGGATTTTGGGAAATACCCAAGATCTCTTTTCATCAAGTGGTATCAGAGCAGGGAAAGGATTTCTTGCGAAAAGGAGGAAGAATGCAAGCAGAAGGGGAAAGAGGTACAATTGTGGTAAAGCTGGAGAGTTTATGGTCTTACCGTCGTGCGGATGGCGGTAGCGAAAGGTGAGAAGATTTGCAGCAACCTAGAGCAAGGTGTGCTCAATTGGTTCCAGAGGAGAGAACCAGAAGGATGCCAAAAGACCGAGTGAGGAGGGCTTGGTGAGGTATCGTGTAGCAGAGGAGATTGTTACTGTAGAGGTTGGTTGCAACTCACAGAAGATCATGAAGGCAGTTCCACTCAAGAAATGCAGTGGATAGAATTGCTAAAGACAAGGAGAAGAATATGACCAGGAGGTCATAAATTTTTTTTACCTCGGGAGTCTGATGCAGGAGCATCTAAACCCCTTCCTAATTAAAGAAGAATCCAAGCAGAGCGAGGAAGACGTGGACAGTCGAGCTGAACGAAGGGAGGAAAATCTGCTCTAAAACAGATTTAAAGAGGATTTGATGGATATGTTATTTGCCATGCACGCATTTTGGAGAGCTTTCGTTGGAGGAAAATAAGGAAAGGATCTGATCGATCCTTCCTTTCTAACGCTTCTTATGTACATAAGACAGAGATCGAGAGCGTGAAAAAATATATAGAGTGATAGATAGGCGTTTGCGAGTGAGAATACAATGTAATCGAGAACGAGCTTGTTATTAAGGCTGAAATGCCTTAATATGTAATTGTTCTGTATTTATATGAAAGCATGTTTTAGTGTTATGTACGCCTATGTGTTTTATAAATAAGTCAAATCTTGTGTTGTAAGTTTGCTGATCGACCATCGATCACTTCAGGATCGATGGCGATCTAAATATCGTTTAACTGTTATGAATGAACGTTGTGATTTGTTAATTAGAAACAGTTTATTCCACGTTCGGGGTAATGGCATGTATAATTGCTGGATTTATCAATTACAGAGATGGGTTGGAGATGTTATGGAGAGAGCAATCGCAGAGAAGTCGGGATGTCGATTTACAACAATCGACATCGTTTTGTATCAGATCTTTGGTGCAGAAGCGTATAGAACAAGGCAGATGTAAATCGCATCGGAGTTCCGATTGGTATCAGATCGGATCGGAATTATGGCGTTTGCAATCTTAACAGGATTCCGATTGACCGGATCGGAGTAGCGAAGAATGTGTTGAATCGGATCGGAGAGGTAGGAGATTTGTTTCGGATCGGATCAGTTGGATCGGCGGACCCATCGATGGTTATAAAATCGACTATAATTGTTTTTTTTTAAAACCCCATATATTGCTATGTATTGTATTAACCTTGTGGTTGTGAGGTTTTAGACTTATATTGCATGCTTGCGATGATGACTAAGGGGATGAGCGATATTTCAATGTGGATCCACGTTTAATAAATGAAAAGGTTTAAGCCTAGAACGCTTCCGATTAGGCTTAATGGGCCATAACCCACAGGCCCAGGTTAGAGATTTTTACATGAAAAGGGATTTTGGCAATACCCCAAGATCTCTTTTCATCAGAAACCGTCGAACTTAGCCTCCATTTTTTCTTTTAAACCATCTATGTCATCTTTGATTGCTCTTTGTTAGATCGAAATTTGTTGCACTTGGTACCATAATTTTGATATTTCATACTGCAATTCTTCCTCTTCACGCGTCATAGTTTAACTTTCTGAGGGCTTAATGGGCGTGGAATTATTTCTGGGAGGCATTATATAACTCAATACTGATATCTATGCTTCAATATGCCCTTGGAATCACTTCAAACTATTTTTTCAAAGAAATGTTATGCAAAATTGTTTAAAAAATACAAACTGAATTATCTCTGTGATTTAGGATCTTCAATATCTGAAATTCGGTCCTATAGTAGCTCTCTCAATCTTCTTTCGGTCACAGGTTTGAACTGATTTGGATTCTTCAAGGCAAAGTTATGCACAATCTCCCATAATGACCTAATTATGGACTGGTTCAGTAGAGCGAACTTGTACGGTGTGCCACATGTCATTGTTTCCTCAAATTGATAGAAAAAAAACTACAGTTCGTGTAATTGTGGCCACTTTTTACATAATTCCGATTCGATGCTCAGAGAGAAAGTTATGATGATTTTCCCAAGGTCACCTCTTTGAGATGATATTCGGGAGCCAAAAAAACTCCACAGATCATATCTGTGAAAATATTGTGAACAAAGATTTGAAATTTTTACATGATTTTCCTCAGGATTTCGGCTTCGCTCTGTAAACATTTCAGCTTCTGAACTTTTGTATAAACAAATTTATAGAAAAAATTCCATGATGACCTATTTAGGTGAAATTCAGGGGCCTGAAAAAACCCTAACTTCCATAGATCATATCTCCGAAAATATTACGAACCAAGATCTGAAAGTTTTACAGGACGTGCCTTAGGATTTCAGATTCACTCTGTAAAAATTTCAACTTCTGAACCATGATAGCGAAAAATCCATGATGACCTGTTTGGAGCAGCAAAACCCTAAAATCCAAAGCTCTGATACCAAATGTTATTAAACCAACTCCAAAAATAGAAGAAAAGAGAGATCAATGCCTTAGAAATAAGCCACTTCGAGGGGGAAACCTCATTTACATTACATAAATGAACAATTCTTGGATGATACAAATGACAAAACCTCCTTTCTATATATAGGAGTCCATGGGGCCACAATATAATCATAGCTGACCTAACAATAATAATTTAAGGGCACAATAATAACAATATGGGGGTTACAGGGGTGCAAAAATAACAATAAGGGGGCTACACTAACAACAATAAGGGGATACACTAGTATTATAGGGACCTAACATCATATTTGGCTTCATTCCTGTTCTCAAGCTAATCCTCGCAGCTAAATGCCGCTTCATCTCAGGAACAGATTCTAAATCCTTTAGGACTTCAACATCCAGGATTTTTTGGTCTTCTTTTTCTATGGAGGTAAGGTGATTTTCTCCTGAAAACTCAACACATGTTATATTAGTATCCAAGGGACTAGATCTGCCGCATAAAGAAAATCACTATGTTCTACACATGTTTTTATTACCAAACCAGGTGCACGAAACCTTTGTTAAACCTCGAACCCTAGAAGTAAAACTGTAGCATTTCATAATAAGCCTCTAAGTCCTCCGTGGAAAATATCAGAGGAAGATATTTTTGCAGCATGAGGAGGAGAGATGACCATGGCAGGGAAGTAGAGGGTTTCAAGAAACAAAGAACTGATAAGGGGATACCAATATAACAATGTTTTATACCACCTTTCTTAGCCTACAAAATCCCAGACCTAAGCCCTGATCATCTTGTTCTCAATGAATATTTGTCTGGTCTGAAACTCTATTCCTATTGTAGCTCGAGATTCCAAGCCAAATCCATCCTTGGATAATCTAGACTGCTACTATGATTTTCCCACACCAGAGTCTGCAATAATCACTATCTTGAAAACATAATCAAGCTTCTCTCCTTGATGCCCATATCTCATTACCGTGACGAGCTACAGACAACTATTGAATCCAACTATTCAACACTAAAACTATCCCAGAGCTCTTATTTCACATAATTTATTCCATGGATCGATCCATTTAACCTTCATTCACTTCATTCAATAGTACACTTTCCACTACAACTATTTAAAAAAAAAGTGCTAGTATTGATTATACCCACTACCCTTTCACATAGTAAATCAATTGTTTTCTAAGGACCAAGATCCCCAAACACTGAGATTGGTTTGGTTTGAAACCCTTTGCCTACTGTAGCTGGAGATTCCAAGCCAAATTCATACTTGGAGAATATGGACATCGGCTGTGATTTTCCCACAGCAGAGTCCCCAATAATCACCATCTTGGAAACATAATCAATCTTCTCTTCTTGATGCCTATATCTCATTACCATGAAAAGCTATAGATAACTATCAAATCCAAGCTCTTCAACTTCGAAACTTTGCCAAAGATCTTGTTTCACAGATGTCCTTCCATGGATCGATCCATCTAACCTTCCTTCACTTCATTCAACAGTACACTTGCCACTACAACTATTTTTTTTTTTTTTTAAGCCAGTATTGCTTAGACCCACTTCCTTTTCACACAGTAAATCAATAGTTTGTTGAGGACCCATATCCCCACACCAATATTGAAAAACATATTAGTCACAATTCTGAAAATGAATAATGGGAAATTGGGAATCCGAGGCGTATGATGAAAAAAATCATAACCAAACATTTGGTGCCTGGGTTCAACTCTATCTCTGTGATCACATATGTTTATGTTTTATTTTATAAGTTCTAGAGGCCATGGACCAATTTGTTTTAAAGACTATCCATTTTTGTCTCTGAAAAAGCACTTTTTTTCTCTAAAAGAACGTAAGGGCCACATGCCAAGATATGCCATGATTTACTTTTCTAGTTTTATGTTTAGCTATAAAGACCAGAGGCTAGATCATATTCTAAAAAAATTTATATTTTGTTTTTGATAATGCTCAAAGAGAAGAGTTTGACATGCCACAACAAAGGTTTCAGGTTGAAACTAATTTCTCGAATCTCTCTGCCATGTGTCTAATCATTTTTTTGCTACCTGTAATGTAAGAGTGTTGATCTACTTGTGAAAAGAACAATTCCATATTGCTTAAAATTTGTTCATATCCCATTAAGAACAAGACTGAGTATGTATTAACAAAATCCTACAATTTCCATTATCCATATAGAGATATCTACTGTCAAAATCAAATTCAGAACTTAACTACTATATGTGCATTAGTATATAAAATGTGTGCATATGTGCACATTTATACCTGCTTCGTGTTGAAGATAATGGAGAAACTTAATTAGAGAGAGTCGGTTCACCAGAACCTTACATTAGGAGTTTGTTCCTATTTCTTAGGTATTGGTTCTAACTTCCCTATTTGCATGTAGGGCCTATATATTGTTTGATCTGTAATGAGAATGTAGAGAGACCTGTGGACGCAGTCCCTCCTGGTTTAGTCTCTCAGAGTAGAGCCAACTAGTATTGTTTTCATTAATTTAATCCTTCCATAGCTATATATTGTTTGATATGCAATGAGAATGTGTTTGATCTGTAATGAGAATGTAGAGCGACTTGCAGATGCAGTCCGTCTTGGTGTAGTCTCTCAAAGTAGAGATAACCAGTATTGCTTTCATTAATTTAATCTTGCCATTTTTATCATGGTATCAAAGCTTTAGGGTCGAATCAAAGCCAGAGTGCTTTGATCCCTGTGGGTATCCAGACGGCAGAAGAGAAGCCCTTGATGACTCAAGGGTAGCCTGAGTGAGGTTGAGTTTATTTTTTATTTTCATTTATTTATTTATTTAATTTCATTAATTAATTAATTAATTTATTATTATATATATATATATATATATTAATTAATTAATTAAATATTATTATTTATTATTTATTATTTATTTATTTATTATTATTATTATTTTTTTCTGGAGGAAAAGTTGATCGACATGCAATTTCCCATGGGCCATAACCATCTGCAATTTTTCATTGATAGTTCCAACAGTTGAACCACTAAGCTAACTTTTCTCCATTATCATAACGTACAAACAAAAGTTGTGATAAAACCCTTAATTTTGTCAAGCTCCCCTCTCTAGTGTGCAATTGTCGATGTTCAAAAAAGAAAAGGAAGTTGAAGAAAACCATAAAACACCAAGCACAAATACATTTTCACAAATTTCATTTTTCTAATCCTGGTTCGTTCGTTTTCCCTCTAAAACAAATTTCTCTTACAGACAAAAATTTGCATAGGTCCAGATATAATGACACCATTGTCGTTCCTCTTTGGTTTCATGGTCGAGTTTAATGTAAATGTTTTGCAACTGACTAGAGAAGCAACTTTGGTGAAAATATGGTTATAGCTTGATGCATAAAAATACCAGATACCTACTATTTATACAAGTTCAGTGCAAAAAGGCCTGTAGCGCAAAATTTAGCCAAAATCTATTAAAGAAACACAAGACAACGAAAATATCACGTCTTAGAAACTTTTCTTACTCCAAGAATAAGTCACTCTAGATAGATTGACATGAACCATTTCTCTGTCTCTGTTAGAATCAAATCATGTATAGTATGTCAACTTGATCGACCAAATATCTTTTATGGAAGATATGGGTTTATTATGTATATCACCAAAGCATTTTCAGGGTTTTCATATCCACTTCCGGAAGCCAATGAAAATCATATGTTATAGCATTTCATAGTAAGCCTATAAGTCCTCTATAGCAGATATCAGAGGAAGAGATTGTTGCAGCATGAGGAGAGATGACCATGGCAGGGAAGCAGAGGATTTCAAAGAAAAAAGCACTGATAAGGGGATACTAATATAACAAGTTTGTATACCACCTCTCTTGGCCTACAATATCCCAAATCTGAGCCTTGACCATCTTGTTCTCAATGAATATTGGTCTGGTATGAAACTCTACGCCTACTGTAGCTCGAGATTCCAAACCAAATTTATCCTCGGAGAATCTAGACAGGCACCATAATTTTTCCACAACAGAGTCCCCAATAATCACCACCTTGAAAACGTAATCAATCTTCTCTTCTCGATGCCCATATCTCATTACCATGACGAGCTATAGACTACTATCGAATTCAAGCTCTTCAATACTAAAACTATGCCAGAGCTCTTCTTCACAAAGGTCCTTCCATGTATCGATCCATCTAACCTTCCTTCACTTCATTCAGTAGTACACTTGCCACTACAACTATTTTTCTTAAAAAATAGCCATTATTGATTATACCCACTTCATTTTGACACAGTAAATCAACAATTTGCTAAGGAATCAGATCCTGAAACACCGAGATTGGTCTGGTCTAAAACTCTACGCCTACTATAGCTCGAGATTCCAAGCCAAATTCATCCTTGGAGAATTTGAACAACAGCTGTGATTTTCCTATAGCAGAGTCCCCAATAATCATCATCTTGAAAACGTAATCAATATTCTCTTCTTGATGCCCATATCCCATTACCATGACAAGATACAGACAACTATTGAATCCAAGCTCTTCAACATTGAAACTATGCCAGAGCTCTTGTTTCACAAAGGTCCTTCCATGGATCGATCCATCTAACCTTCCTTCACTTCATTCAGCGGTACACTTGCCACTACATTTTTTATTTTTTTTTAAAGAGCCAGTATTGCTTAGACCCACTTCCTTTTCACACAGTGAATCAATAGTTCGCTGATTACCCATATCCCCAAACACCGAGATTTCTAAACCTATCAGTCACAATTCTGAAAAAGAATAATGGGAAATTGGGAATCCTGGGCTTGTGATGAAAAAAATCAGAACCTAATGTTTGGCACCTGCATCAGAGCTCTGCGATAGTGAAGACATAAGTAATCGATGGGGAGAAGAGGAACTTAGGTCTTTCAATGTTGTACAGTGCTTACACATCCACGCGTCGTTAGGTAAAAGCTGTAAACACGGTAAAGATGTAAACTCTGGCATGCATCAATTAATTAGATTCACCGTACCAAAGTTATCAACCTTCCATAGAGGCAGAAAATCAAAAGAAGGGTGGAACCCCATTGCACGCTTCCTGTGGTAGGGAAAGCGTGCCAAAATAAATTTGAACAAATAGAAGGACAAATACATGGAAATTTTTATTGATTGGAAAGGTAAAATTCAAACTTTTTATTGGCTAGGGTGAAACCCATCTCAGGAGCTAGTAAAGAAAATGCAAATAAAACACTTCACCCCGAGAGCCAGCGAAAAAACGCCTATCAATGTAATTATATAACTACTCCACTTAACGAATCCATATGACAATTCCTATCAAATATTGCAAACTTCTCCCAACCTTCATGTTTGGGAACTTGTAAAGCCCGCACGGTCGTTAAATATCTAAGACAAATCAAGGAGCTCTAAAATTTTTTTTATTCAATTTCATTATAACCTTTTTAGAAACTCCTCTTTATTCCGAAAATAGTTGAAAAATAATTACAATTTTGTGGATGACTAAATCATATACGTCTATGTAGATATGTATCTATCAAACACAAGGTGGGATAGAGAAATCTTAGAGATACACAAAAGTCAATTTAATTTCAAATACAATGTTTTAAGTACTCAAAAAATTATTTAAAATAAAAATAAAAAATGTTGATTACTTTTCGAGAAATCTCCATTAATATCAAACCTCAACTATTTTATAGGTACAAGTTGCATGTATTAAGGGATACCAATGCCGTTGAGGTGAATTAATAGAACAACATCTAGGTAACTAATAACAACTAGATAGCCAACAAAACAAATGATTAAATAAATGATAAGATGTGTCATGTACCAAGGGTTTGCAAATAAATGACCATATCATTACTATGGTTAAACTTGTTTCGCATTTGGTATGTTGTAAACTTTTTTAATCACACAACTTCAAGTACAAAAGGCCCTAGAATTATGCGTACAGAGAGGATACTAGGATACTTCTGAATAATGGTTCAGAGAGTTTAGTAGCTTTTGTCAGGGATAAGGTCTTCAATTTATTTTCAAATCACCATGTAAACATCATTATCTTGATAAAAATTCTTAAATAATTCATGCAATCTTCTCCTATCATTGTTAAATTCTCATACCATGATTATTGGGTGATGTTGGAAAACGAGCTTTCTTTTAAAGTTATTGGGATGTTAATAAGAGAATGAATGCTTAAAAGGTAGATAAAGATATGATACATAAATTTGAGCCACAATAATAATAATTGATTTTTACCAAAAATTTTCTTACAAATTATTAATGTATTAAATAAGTTATATAATGTGTAAAAGTGATTTTTTTTTAACATCAATTATTAATCATTATAATTTTTTTTTATAATACAAATATATTTTTAGTGTTAATAAATAAAATCTTTCTAGCTAACTTGAATTGAGGTATATAGATTTAGTGAAAGCAAAAAAATAGTTTATATTTAAATAAATGCTAAATATTTTGTTTTATATATAAATGTTTGGTTTATATTAAATAATCCATTGATTTTAAGAAATACATAAATAATATATATATTTAAGTATATAGATGGAAGTTGATAGGAATTCACTAAATGTTGATTGATATGAATAAAAGTAGGAATTTTAATCGCATTAGCAAATCTAGATTCATGTTTTGTAAGCTATTAATTTTATAACTAAAGTAATTATATTAGCTCCAAGGACGTAGTCAAACAACTCTGTGTGGAGGCTTGGTCCTCACAAGTCTCGAGGTTCATTCTCGGGCAAAGCTATGTACTCACATTTCCTTGATTCCTGCTAATAACAAGAAGAGTATATATGTATGGGAAAAAATAAAATAAAATAAAGGAATTATATCACCTTATTATACACATAAATAGTATAAGTAATCTAATAAAGCTCTTAGAATAACTTGATAAAATATATATAACATCTTCTTGAATTAGTATAATTTTATTGAAGGAATTAAGGATTGTATATGAGATGATCATTCTAACAAAGTAAAGATTAGTGTATATCATTTTTACCAAAAGATATATGGATGAGAATGAAATAAAATATGTATTAGGGATTTCTTATATGAAGAAAGATAAAACAAAATGCCAAGAAAAGTAAGACTTAATTATAAATGGTGTACTTAATTGGTATGCACTCATTGTTTCATAAGACGATTAATGACATTTTTATGGAGTAACATATTAAGTTTATGATATTAGTAGAAGAATTATTAGTTCAATTTGAAGAATGTTGCATCTTCGATAAATGATATAAAGTGGTATTGAGTTACGAACATGATGAGACAAGCCAATAGTTCTGAAATTGAACAATGATAATTACTAGGGATTAATTATCTCTTTGTACAAGTGAATTAAAAAAGAAAAAGAAAAAAACAATGATGAATTTTTTTTGAATTTCCTTGGAAATGGAAGAATACATGTAATTATCTCTTTGTACAAGTGAATTAAAAAAGAAAAAGAAAAAAACAATGATGATTTTTTTTTGAATTTCCTTGGAAATGGAAGAATACATGACTAAACATCAGGGGTCAAAATTATGAGGCTCATTTAAAATTTAACAATGTACCTAAATTACTATACCTACTGTGTAAATTGTCAGCTTCTTAGTTGAAAGAAATGGAAATAATTTTGAAAAGTAATTTACATGTTGATGAAACCATGACACTAATAGTATGGATGAGATAGCCTAGATCCTAGATGGATATAGAATAATCTTATTTCGTAGTTGGTATGCATTGTTTATAAAAGCACATGATTTTTTTTTTTGCTAATGAATCATGATAAGAATGCTTATGGTGTATTATTGCTCTATATTGATGTGTATTAAGATTATTCTTGTATTTATGATGTTATATTGACGTGTGATTCCATTTTTTATGTGATGTCATGATATATATTTGAAACATATATGTTTGATGTTATAACTTGTGATTGTATTTCATGTGGTTATTGCATACAAATGTTATGGCATGCATGAGCATGTAGTTTTTACTATTTGGAATGTTGTGATAACAATGATGTTATGTTCTCTTGATGGATATAGTATGCCAGATAAGGCATATAGATTATTTTAATGATGTTATGATTATTACTGATGCATTGGTTTCATGTTGAGATGTGGTGATTGGCAAGAAATCCACAAATGAGCTGAGAGGATCGATTTATTTGATGATCTTGTGGAACCCATACCTGCGAGGGAGAATATGTAACATCATATGAGCTTGGGATAGAATCAATCAACATAACATATGGCAATGTTTCCTTTGTCTTGTATAACTCTTTATGGTTAACTCTTGAGGGGCTATGGGACCATCTTGAGGAGACTAAGTGTCTGATATTAGTTTGGAATGTTGAATTATTGAGGGGGTATGAGGACTTCAATCCCTAGGGCTATGCACCTTAGTGAGTGTGGAGGGAGTGGTCCAACTTTGAGATATGCCCATAGTCACTGAGTACTGTGACCATATGTCTACCTTGGGCAAGATGAGGTCTAAGCCTTGGCACGAGCCTTGGGTTATGGAATAAAAGGATGGGGATTTATGTTTGGTTCCGAAAGTTAAAATACTTGAGCTTCCTTGAAAATTTCCCGGTGATGTGTAAACTTTAGATGGTTTCCGGTATATTAATTCAGTAGAGGGTGTAGGGGAAACATGAAGTAATAAATAACTCAATAAAATATAATAAAAAGTTAAATAATTCAATTGAACTTTGCGACAAGGTTCCTTAAAGAGGAAGAGTATGTAATGCCCCGCAATAATAGTAAAAATAATAATAATAAAATATTAATATATAAGTAAATGAATAATATATAATAAAGAAAATTTAATAATAATAAATAAAAAATAAATAATGAAGAAAATATAATAATAGTAAATAAATAAAATAGTAAATAAGAAATTGGAGTGATATATAATATATATATAGAGAGAGAAAGAGTAAACTATAAAAATGATCCACATTTATGCTGGAACGCAACAGAATACACGTATAACCATAAATACAAAAAATGCAGCGGAAATAATACTTCATTTCATTAATATCAAAGCACTGAAATTTGTTTACAGACAGAATGAAAAGAAACTAGCTAGGGCGCTGGTAGCTTATCTATGAGAAGAGATGTGGTGGCTATAGGCCTATGAACTGTGTTACAATGAGGCTCGAGGGCCTATTTATTATTGATAAATAATGGAAAACCCTAAACATCTAAAAAGCTAACCCTAGGAGATGAAGCACCAAAAGTATGGGCCCCGTTTAGGTAAATTGGTACATCAACTTCCCAGGGACGTAACTTTGGCATACGATCTCTGTTTGACGCGCTAAATACCTCATTAGAAAGATCTATTCGAGGACTGCAAATTTTGAGTGAGAAACATTAGCTTATGGGCCCATTTTGCTCTCGATTTTCCCAAAAAACATCATTTAGGGCCTCAAAATGGCTTTGGAAGTTCATGACCCGAAAAACTGCTAAAAATAGTAAACTGTGCTATAATTAAGGAAACTGAAAAACTGAAAAAAACAATGGTGGGGCCCCAAGTGGAATGGGCGAGTGGCCACCAATATCCACCTAGACCATTCCTCTCCACTTAGGAAGCAATGGTCCCAATTTCATTGAGTTCCTCCATGAAATGAGGAAACTTCTACTGAACTTGGTCCTTGGTGAACCACTTGGCTTGGTGCAGGAGTTGGCCATCTTTGACAACCCGATATAGTTGGATCTTCTGCTGAAGAGTGTTCTTGATTTGCATGTCCATGATACAATATGTGGTGGCCTATTCCATGCAGTATGGGTTTAACACTATTGGTGTGAGTTGTTCTGCAATGTCGAAGGTGTTTAGAAGAGGTGGGAAGTAGGGCTGAAGGTGGTCCACATTGAATACTGGGTGCAGACCAAGGAATGGTGGAATATTGAGCTCGAAGTAATTGTTCCATACAACCTTGGTGATGGTGTACGGACCATATCAGAGCGGAGAAGCTTGCTGTGGGGTCTAGTGAGGTGCTCCTTCAGCAAATTTAGCCACACTTTGTCGCCCACCTGGAAGTTGTGTGGCACTCGATGTTGATCATGTCGTTTCTTTTACTTAGCATTGGCTCTGTCCAATATGTCATGAACCTGCTGGAGGATGTGTTGAATGTGCTCAATGAAGTTTTTCACTTTGTCAGCTTCAGACTAGACATGAGCCAAATCGGCCTGAGTAGCCACAAATGGCATGTCTACGTCAATGGGACATAGTGGCTGGAACCCCAAGCCCACCTGAAAGGGGTTGTGGTCGATTGAGCTGTGGAGGTCCTATTTATCACTGTGTTGTACATAGGGAAGGCTCTCGTCTTGTGTGTGTGGATGCTTTGAATTTTACATACGTAGAATGTGTACAATCATCCTATTGACGACCTTTGTATGGCCATTAGTTTGGGGATGGAAAGTTGTGGACTTGGTGAGCTTGGTGTCCATCATTGACCAGAGGCTGGAACCAAATGTGCTGAGGAACCTGCTGTCCTGATCTGAGATGATAGACTGTGGGATCCCAAAGTACACTTACACTCGTTCAAAGAAGATTTTAGCAGTGGCTTCTACTGTGATATTATTCTTGCAGGCCGGCATAATGACCATATTTGAGAATCTGTCGATGACCATGAAAACACAGTCGTTTCCATCCTTAGTAGAAGGGAGGTTCGACATGTAAATCATGGATATGGATTAGCAAGGTCGACTAGGGGTAGGTAGTAGAGTATAGAGGCCTTGCTTCTTAATGGTCGGTTTGGAAATGGCGCAATCAGTGTAGGATCTGATGTACTTGCCAACATCTTGTAGAAGGTTCAGCCAATAGAAATAATTTTGTAGTAATGCCATTGTTTTCTCGACCCTAAAATGCCCAACAACTCGACTGTAGTGTGCTTCTCAAATCATCTTGGCATGCTCGCTTGAAGGAACACAAAGGTGTCCCAGGTGACATAACAGTGCATCCTGGAGGTGAAAATTTGGAACTTGCATACCCTCCAAGAGTATATTGTATGTGTGGCCGAATTCCAGATCACTCTTGTAGAGAAGCGGCCAATCAGAAGTCTCGTGCCCACAAGAGTTGAGAACGGTGGTTAGCGCCACGATCGGTGGTTGGTTGAGGAAATCTGCAACATTATTGGTTCTGCCCTTCTTATACTTGATGATCAAATGAAATTGTTGCAGATTTGTGGGCCACTTTTGATGGCAATTGTTCTGCAACTTCCCTTTTGTCTGTATGAACTACAGGGGTCGGTGGTCTGTGTGGATGACCATTTGCTTCCCCAAAATGTAATGCTTCCATTGGTTGCACTCCTGCACAATGGAATACATTTCTTTGTCATAAGTGGGATAATTGCGAACTGTGTCAGACAGTGTCTCACTGTGATATGCCATTGGATGCCCCTTTTGAGTAAGAATTTCCCCAATAGCATAGTCAGAGGCATCTATCTTGATCTCAAATGGTTGTTGAAAGTCTGGTAATGTAAGCACTTGGGTAGAGTAGAGGCGATTTTTCAATTATACGAACGCCTTCTATTGAAATTCCGACCAAAATAATTTTGTTTTCACTCCTCCCTTGGTGACTTGACTCAGGGGCCAGGTGATATGAGAGAATTCCAACACGAACCTGCGGTAGAAATTAGCAAGACCCAGAAAGTTGCAAAGTTCTGTTAGAGTGGTTGGGGCTGGCTAATCCCGAAACTTTGATCTTGGTTGAATCCACATGCACCCCTCGTTCATCAATAATGTATCCCAGATACTAAACTTGGGTCATGCCAAAAGTGCACTTCTCCAAATTGGCACACAACTTGTGTTTCCGTAGTGTTTGGAGGACCTATCGGATGTGGTGGAGGTTCTCTTCCCAAGTATGGCTGAAGATCAGGATGTCGTCCAAGTACACTACTACAAATGAGTTGGTGAATGGACACAAGATGTTGTCCATCAGCCTCATGAAGTTTGCAGGAGCATTCGTCAACCCAAAAGGCATGACCATACATTCGAAAAGGCTCTCCTTGGCTTTGAAAGCAGTCTTCCACACATCGGAGGGTTCGATTGGTACCTGGTGATACCAGGACTTCAAGTCGATCTTGCTAAACTATTTTGCCCCTTTGAGTTGAATTAGAAGGTCATCAATCCATGGGATAGGGTACCTATTCTAGATAGTGATATTGTTCAGCGCCTGATAGTCAGTATAGAGTATCCAAGTCCCATCCTTCTTCTGCACCAACATGATTGGGCTCCCACAGGGTGATGAACTCGGCTGGATGTGACCTTTCTACAACAGCTCTTGAATCTGTCTCTTGATTTCATCTTTCTCGAGAATAGAGTGCCGATAGATTGGTCTATTGGGCAGCGGTGTACCTGGGGTTAGATCGATGGGGTGCTTGACCTGAAAGTGCAGAGGCACCCCTGTGGGTGAGTTGAAGATATCCCCATACTTCTCCACGACCTTGTCCATTTGTTGTTGTCATGTGGAGGAGCCCTGTCTGGAGGTCGTGGCCACAATCTTCTTCTTCCCTTGGGGGCGGATCACCAGGAAAACAAATTTCTCGGTTTTGGAAATGATCTTACTGCATTTTTTTGCAGTAACCAAAGAGATAGTCGCAAGTGGTGGTACCTCTTGTATCCTTTACAATTTATTTCCCAAAGTAACAATAACAACACAAGGCCGAGACTCATACACAGAATTTCGCTTCCACAAGTATGGTTGGCCTAATAATAAATCACAAACATCAAGAGGAGCAATGTCACACAATAACTCATCCGTAAAGGGTTTGATGTTGTAGGGAAGGTGACAGTGCTAGCTGACGCAGAGATCTCGACCTTGGTGAAGTCACCCGATGGTGTATGGCTATGGGTGTGTTGTGGTTAGTAAGCCCAACCGCTTCACGACCTCTGCTGAAATGAGGTTCCTTTGGGTCTCACCGTCGATAATGAACTGTAGCGGGGAATCCTTTACCCACATCTGGGAGTGGAAGAGACGCTCCTCCTCCTGTGGATCTTCTGTTTCCTCCTTCTGGATATTTGTAGTGGCAAAAATGGCATTGGGCTCTGAATCAATAATCTGCTTCCCTTTGTCATTCCCCTTGTTAGGTTCTAATTCAAAGTTGGAGCATGCATCTGATTCAGAAGCCCTCATCTTGGCCACTAGTGAATGCTTGGCCTGACACTCACTTGTGTCGTGAGTGAAGCTCTTATGGAACTCAAACCACTTTTCCGTGTCCTTCTTCGGCTTTGCAATGTTGTTCTTTGCTTGCGGCTTCGGTAGGTTATCTTGGGCTACCATGCCTTGGCTTTGTCCTTTGTTCTACGGTTTGGGGGCACCTTTCCATTGGTTTTGATTTGCAGATCTAAATTATTGCTTCTTCTGCTTGAATTTCTGCTCAATCTTGGCAGAATACCAGTATGTCGTACCAAGCAAATAGATGTCAAGGAACTCCATTTCCTCCTGAATGTATCTTTGTTGACAATTGCGTTACTTCAACACCAAATGTTTCTCTGAATATTTGATACCCAAGTTTTTGTGCAGGGTATGTAATGGATTCGTCAGCTTATGCACATCTTGATCCCTTTATTGCCGCAATGTAGTCCATTGTATGTATTTGTCCTCATAGCTCCCCATGGGATAATATTGTTCCTTGATGGTGTCTAGGAAAGAATTCCAAGTGGGTACGACTAAGAACAAAGAGGGTTCCCCGTCGTCCTTTTTCTCACAATAGGTTTCCCACCAGTCCTTGACATGGGGGGTAGCTTTGAGGAGTGCAAAGATAATCTTCTCCCAGTGGAAAAAGTCATGAAATGAGAAATATCCTTCTAATAGATTCAAACATCTATCTATGATTTTTTCATTTATTTGGCCCTCAAATATGGGAATATAAAATTTTACTTGTACCTTAAAAGGATTTGTGCCTCCAGAGTGGTTGCTGAATGTAGATGCACTGCCGGTGGGTAGTCGTTAAAGGATATGAGCAAAGTTATCCATCATTGCGTTCCTTTTTTTTTCGAGGGCCTCCTCAAGCAATATTTTGATAGGATATTCTGTTCCCTCATATTTCTTTTCATCCCCCATGGGCGGCCATCGGGGTTTGCGAGGTTGATCTTGCAAAGGTTCAACCAAATCAAGCCCTAACTCCTTATACCTCGACCTCGATGGGTACATGCAAAGAAGGATCGAGAAAGAGCATACAACTTTGATACCATTGATCTATATTTATGCAGGAATGCAACAGAAAATACATATAACCATCAATACAAAAATGCAGCAGAAATAACACTTCATTTTATTAATATCAAAGAACTGAAATTTTTTTACAGACATAATGGAAATAAACTAGCTAGGGCGCTGGTAGCTTATCTTTGAGAAGAGATGTGGTGGCTCTAGGCTCTGAACTGTTTTACAATGAGGCTCGAGGGCCTATTTATTATTTAGAAACAATGGAAAACCATAAACATCCAAAAACCTAACCCTAGGAGATGAAGAGCCAAAACTATGGGCGCCATTTAGGTAAATTGGTACCTCAACTTCCCGGGGACGTAACTTTGGCATACGATCTCCGTTTGACGCACTCAATACCTCGTTAGAAATATCTATCCAAGGAATACAAATTTTGAGTGAGAAAAATTGGTCTATAGACCCATGTTGCTCCCGGGTTTCCCAAAAAACGTCATTTAGGGCTGCAAAACGGCTCCGGAAGTTCAGGACCCGAAAAAATGCTAAAAATAGTAAAATTGTCTATAATTAAGGAAACTGAAAAACTAAAAGATGTAGAAATTTAAAAACACAATAATGTATTTCTGGATTCTCTCGATCTAACAATTTAATATTATGTTAAATACAAAATCCTTCCACTTAATTCTTTGCGGAAGTTAAATCGCCAATTGCAAACATATGAAGAAAAATCAATTGCACATAACAAGATTTTTGACCGAGAAAGCTTAAAGCTAAAAACCCCAACTATCATATATTATGTATATCAATGGAACATGTAACAATATCATACAAATCTCAGCTCATAGAGCTCTCCGTAAAATATACAATCGTCACACATTGTCATGCAGAAATTTTCATATCTATGCACCAATTTCTTGCCTCATGACAGCCTGCCTCCATTGCACAATCCCTGTTGAAGAAGATCCCTGAATGAATTCAATATTGCCTTGCCTTGACTGCGCAATCCTCATTGGCATATCCAATGTCTGTGTAGATGCATTGAATGCATCACTATAGTCACAACTGATAGTCAAACACACCCTTTCACCTATCTCTCCACTGGATCTGACATGCAAGTAGTTAACTGTTGTATTTCTTCAATTGCAAGTAAGACACTAGTGAATTAATTAAATAAATAATTGAATCATCTTTCACTAGTGTATCTTTAGTAACAACTAGCACAACTGAGTTTAACTCACTTAACTGAGTTAAACTAAATAACAACTCCTATAACTACTCTTCCAACTCTGTTACAACTTGCACAATCAGTTATAACAAATTTCTCCATGCATGAGTCACCAACCACCCTAGGAATCACGTAATTCTTTTAGCCCACTAATGTGCCACATCTGTTCACTGAAATCAAGTGCTCCAAGAGAATAAATTACTATTTATTGTTTGATTATTATTAAGGGCTAATAATAATCGACATTCATTCTATTTTTAGATTAGAGATCTATAAATAGACTTCACTCATCTTCTAAAAATATAAATTCATCCAAAGATAGAATTTTCTCAACCATCTAGAATCAACATCCTGCTAATTTTAGAATATGCTCACCATTCTAAAAATAGACATACACCTAAAAATAGCCTGCGGGCCCCACCTAGTGAAGGTGCCTAATTTTCACTAGGCTCATCATCTTGTTGAATCTCAACACTCCCTCTCAACAAGATAGTGATTATCCTTCACCCTGATCATGTCTCCATGGTATTCTAATTTGCTCCTGGTGAGTGCCTTCGTCAGGATATCTGCATCCTGATCTTTCGTAGGAATGTACTGAAGCAACATGATCTTCCACTGCACACAATCTCTGATATGATGATACCAGATATCTATATGCTTAGATCTATCATGAAACACAATATTAATCAAGAGTTTAATGCAACTCTGATTATCACAATGAATCACTATAGGATCTAAATGAGAACCGAACAAACTGACCAGGATGTTCCTCATCCAGATAGCCTCACATGCAGCTTGACTTGCTACCATGTATTCCACTTCCATTGCGCTGAATGCCATAGATATATGTTTCCTACTGTACCAAGAAAAAACTGTAGATCCGATACTGAAAACCCCTCCTAATGTGCTCTTTCTGTCCGTTGGGCTGCCTGCCCAATCTGCATCCGTGAAGCCATGCAAATTCACTTCATCTGTCTGTCTGTACCATAAACCATTCTCAGATGTGCCCCTGAGATATCTCAGGACATGCTTGCTCGCCTTCAAAAAGAGCTTGGTAGGCTTAACCATCACTTGACTAAGCTCGTTCACCGCATAGCATATGTCTGGTCTTGTATTAACTAAATACAGGAGCAAACCCACCAACTATTGATAGACAGTAGCATCCACTAACTCTTCCGATGTAGCATCCTCTTTCCTTCAATTTCCTGGAAGAGGAGTATCCATGGTTTTGAAATCCTCCATGTGAAACTTACCGAGTATCTCCCGAGCATACTTGCCTTGAGACTCAAACAGTTCACCTTCTCACTGCCATATTTCCAATCCAAGAAAATAATGAAGGAGGCCCATATCCTTCATCTCGAACTCCTTTGCAAGGTCCTCCTTGCATGAGTGTATCAGCTGCTCATCACCAGTCAGTATTAAATCATCAACATAAAGAACAATGATTAAAATCTTACCCTCCACCACAATTTGGTATAGGTTTGCATCCGCCTCACTCTTGGTGAAGCGAAGTCCAGTGAAATATCTGTCGATATGAGTGTACAAAGCATAGGGTGCTTGCTTCAGCCCATACATCACTCTTTTGAGTCTGCACGCATGCGACTCACTGTTGAAGATCTCAAATCCTTCAGGCTGCTCAATGCACACTTCTTCCTCAATGAGCCCATTAAGGAACACAGTCTTCACATCCATTTGATGAATATGCCAACCCATCTACGCTGAGAGAGCAAGGATGGTCCTTATGTAAGAATATCGTGCGACAGGTGCAAAGGTTTCTTCATAATCAATCCCCTCGATTTGTGAGAAGCCCCGTGCAACAAATATTGCCTTAGAATTCTCAACACTCCCATCAGCAACTTGCTTTACCTTGTAGATCCATCTTGAACCTACCACTGATTTATCAACTAGCCTTGGAACAATTTCCCAAGCACTATTTCTAACAATGGATTCATACTCCTCCACCATGGCATCTACCCATGTGGGCTCCTGCGCTACTTCCTCAAAGGAAGATGGCTCTGTCACGATACATTTTCTCATGAGAACCATGTATCTAGTATATCGGTTAGGAGACTGTCCTTGTCTGCGCTCTGAAGTAGGGACTCCTAAATTCTTTGTCGCATCAAGCTTCAGCCCCTCAGCTTCTGTGGAATGCTTTCTTCCTGTTCTGATGTTTGGTTCTGCATAATTGGACTCCTCCACTCCATGAATCTCCTCCCGTGGTTGATCCACATCTAGAGGCTAATCTTTGGGAACCAAAAGTTCCTCCTCTACATGTAAGTGTATCTCCCTCTCAAGCGACAACTTCATGGCTTTCTCCTCATTGAATTTTATATCCCGCCGCACCACAGTCATCCAAATTTTTGGAAAATACGCACGATAATTATGGGGTGTTTCTCTGTACCCACAAATATCCCAAATTCTGGAGTCGACTCCAGATTCTTCCTAGCATTGTTGGTCACATGAACATAAATAGATGAGCCAAAAATATTTAAATGAGAAACATCCGGCTTCTTACCAGTAAAATCTTCTTCAAGTGTACTCATGCCAAGTACTCTATGAGGGCAACATTTTTTCACATAAACTGCAGTGTTGCATGCTTCCGCCCACAAGTGCATTGGTAGGCCCTGATCATGCAGCATAGCTCGTGCAGCACACACGATCGTTTTGTTCTTCCTCTCCACGACCCCATTCTTTTGTGGGTTATGAGGCGCTATGAGTTCTCTCTGAATTCCTTCTTTGCTATAGAAATATTTGAATTCATTCGAGATATATTCACCACAATTATCGCTCCGGAGAGCCTTCACTTGCTTCCCCGACTCCTTCTCCTCCAATGCTTTAAACTCATAGAAATTTAATAATGTTTGATCCTTCTTCTGCATGAAGAAGATCCAGAATCTACGAGAATAATCATCAACAAAAATAACATAATACCTGTGTTTTGTTGTTGAAGCAACCGAGAATGGTCCACACATGTCTGTGTGAATTCCCTCTAGGATCATCGAGGCACGGTTCTCCTTTTCATGAAAGGTGGTAGTCACAAACTTACCTATAGTACATCCATTGCACTGATCTATCTGCGCAAGTGTACCCTTGGGAAGTCCAGTAGAAATCTAATGCAAAATCTTCAGGACGCCATGGTGAAGATGGCCCAATCTCTTGTGCCATAATTCGCCCTCATCCCGGCTCACCACTTCTTATTCTTTGCCCACCATTGTAGTGCAGCCATCTACCTCCAGATTGTAGACATTCTTGACTTGAATCCCTATCCTCTTGGTTTGACCCATTGTTTTATGTCGTAGGAAAGTGTTTCCATCACTGAAAACAACGTCATAACCTCTGTCCTCCAACATTACGGCTGAGACCAAGTTATTGTTTAGACCTGGAACATGCATAACATTTTTCAACATAAATGGTTTACCTGACTCCCTCTCAAATGTAATGGTACCAATGTCGGTCGCACTGTATCATCCATCGTCGCCCATCTCTATATGCATTTGGAGATCTTTCTCCTCCAAGTCGCTGAAAAGATCCTTATCTCCCATCATGTGGAAGGAAGCACCACTATTAAGATACCACACCAATCCCATTACGCTTGAAACCAAGCATGAAACCAAGGAGAAATCAAGTTCAAATTGTGAGGCAAGGGCCTCACCAGCTGCAGCTCCAACAACCTTCTTGTTCTTCTTTTTCTGTGGGTAGTTAGTGGCAAGATGCCCATGTTCGTGACAGTGAAAACACTTCACCTTGGAAAAATCCAACTTCTTTCCTTTAGCCTCAAATTTTGGATGGGATTTCTTCTCCTTCCCTTTCCTTGCTTTGGCAGCCAAAGCACAATCCTCTTCATCATCATGTTTTGATGAGGAGCCATCCCTGGTACTCCGCCTTATCTCCTCCTACACTAGATCTGACCAAAGTCACTCCCAATCCGATAGTTTCTCCCGCCCATTGACAAAGTATTGATAACTATGCCAACTCTTCGGAAGTCCAAGGAGAGCCAAGCTCACCAAGTCATCATCAGAAACTTTAATTCCCACACTCCCCAACTCATCTCTACATTGGAAAAACTTCATGAGATACTTTGGAATACTGTCGCCCTTCTCCATTTTGATTTTTCTGAGTTTACCTTCCAGCGCCAACTTCCTATGGTCGTTGCTGCTTTGGAAAAGATCCGTCAAAGCCTTCCACATTGCAAAAGGAGTGGCTTTCCCGTCAAGGCTTGACACAATATGGTCTTTCACACCTTCCAACAAAATTCTTCTTGTCTTTGCTACTTTCTTTTTCCAGGCATCAAGTAATGCAACATCCGTCGAAGTGGGCTTAGGAACATCGCTATTGATGAACTCCTTCAAGCCATTTTCTTCAAGCACCACCTCCATCCTGTCCTTCTAGGCTATGTACTTCGAGCTGCCCTCGAGTGCATACTCCAACCGCAACCCATTGAAATCCATTTCAATTTTTACTCAACTATCGCACCAAGAAATTCTTGTAGCAAATTCGAATTGTCCACCAGCACAAAACTCAACACCGCTTCAATATTGGAGTCTACAGTGATTAACAATGCTCTGATACCATGTAGAAATTTATAAACAAAATAATGTGTTTCCGGATTCTCCTAACATAACAATTTAATCTTATGTTAAATACAAAATCCTTCCACTTAATTCTTTGCGGAAATTAAATCGCCAATTGCAAACATACGAAGAAAAATCAATCACACATAAAAATATGTTTTACTGGGAAATATTAAAGCTAAAAACCCCAACTATCATATATTGTGTATATCAATGGAACATGTAACAATATCATACAAATCTCAGCTCATAGAGCTCTCAATATAATATACAATCGTCACACACTTTCATGCAAAAATTTACATATCTATGCACCAATTCAATTGCCTCCTAACAACCTGCCTCCACTGCGCAATCCCTGCTGAAGAAGATCCCTGAATGCATTCAATATTGCCTTGCCTTGACTGTGCAATCCTCATTGGCATCTCCGATGTCTGTGTAGATGCATTGAATGCATCACTATAGTCGCAACTAATAGTCAAACACACTTTTTCACCTATCTCTCCACTGGGTCTCCACTGGATTTGACATGCAAGTAGTTAACTGCTGTATTTCTTCAGTTGCAAGTAAGACACTACTTGTGAATTAATTAAATAAATAATTAACTCATCTTTCACTAGTGTATATTTATTTACAACTAGCACAACTGAGTTTAACTCACTTAACTGAGTTAAATTACTCTTCCAACTCTGTTACAACTTGCCAAAATCAGTTATAATGAAGTTCTCCATGCATGAGTCACTAACCACCCTAGGAATTGTGTAATTCCTTCAGCCCACTGATGTGCCACATCTGTTCACTGAAATCAAGTGCTCCAAGAGAATAAGTTACTATTTATTGTTTGATTATTATTAAGGGCTAATAATAATCGACATGAATTATATTTTAGATTAGAGATCTATAAATAGAATTCACCCATATTCTAAAAATAGAAACTCATCCAAAGATATAATTTGATCAACCATCTAGAATCAACATCCTGCTAATTTTAGAATATGCTCACCATTCTAAAAATAGACATACACCTAAAATTAGCCTGCGAGCCCCACCTAGTGAAGGTGCTTAATTTTCACTAGGCTCACAATCTTGTTGAATCTCAACAAAAAAAACAATGGTGGGGCCCCAAGTGGAATAGGTGGGTGGCCACCAATATCCACCTGGATCAAAAAATAGTAAGAATAAGTAAAGTTAACAAAAAGTAAAGAGGAATAAAACAAAGTCGCATAACTAGCATTCCCTGCCGCTTAGCTCAATCATTAAACTTTGAGGTATGAAATAGATCCCACATTTGAACAAGGGCTATAGAATAACTACTCTCAGTTAGTTTAAATATAGTTAAATTAGAGTAAAAAACAATAAATACATAAAACTTGATATTGATAAAAAATACAATTAAAGTAACAAGATAATTCATGATTGCATTATCTCTGACTACATAGAGATAATAAGAACTCTATTTGTGTATGGTTTTTTTTATAGACTTAAAAATCATATTTGTTCATTTTAATATATTATTTGTATATATTGTATAAAAATTTTATTTTTGTAGAAAAAATGTATAATTTCCTTCTAGAAACACTCACATGGGAAAATACAGATGTGTGGTGTTAGATTAAAATATAGTTAAGTAGAATACAATAAAAGAAAAAATTGCAATTGATAAATGGCTCATAAAACTCAAGATTTTCATCACCAACTTCATCCATGCATATGGATGGAAGATTATGCATCGATGGAGAGGAACTTTTAGAACAATCACACTAGGCTATTGATGTTGAATGGTGATAACTAATTTGATTTTATGTCTTCACCTTAATTTAAATTTAGTTACCGCTTTAATATACTATAAATTATCAAAAAAATATCCATTAATAAAGTAATGAAAATTATCTCTACCTTCTTGTTATTCTCTCCTTGCATTTAATAGAACTAATTCAACCAAAAAAACAAAAAAAAACTTAGCTTTAGAGGTGTATTATTTGTGTGTAGGTGGAATCTCCTTGAATTCTACTGAAAATATATAATACCAATGTCCCAAATTTATAGTGGAAATTTTGTTCCAAAAATATCTCGTATCTTGAACATAAAAAACTATAAATAACTTGAAATCCATAATATTTGATAACACTGAAACTATAGACTATTACATTTATAATTAGTGATTAATTACATTAAACATTAACTCTGCCCAAATGCTAATATATATATATATATATGAATAAAAATTGAATAACTAAATTATAATTTATTATTTCAGTGAAAAAACATATTTTTTTTGTTTTAAACCATGGTGAATATGATTATTACTAAATTTGTTAAATTTTGATATTTTTGGGATCGTGTTGGGAAGTTTGGCGAAAGAGCTATAATTATGGCCACAACATACATACTTACATAAGCACTGACTATCATAACTGTCTTGATCAAACCATTTCAAGCAATTCTAGGTGGTATCTTTAACACCTTAAAACCTGGAAAATCTCAGATGATAAAGCGTGTTCTAGGTATACCATTCTTAAAAACCTCAGATGATACAATACTATCATTGTCTTTGCCTCTAACATATTCATAGGTTTATAATATTTGATAATTAGAATAATAATATATTAACTGAGTGATTGGTTTATCTGAAAATGGTCTGGATAACTTGTATGTATTTCAAGAACCTACCACTCAGTTTAAATTAAAATGATCTAGCTTGTACTTGAAAATTTTTGCGGAATTGTTTACTTGAAAGTGGTGTATGAATTTTTACTGTTTATGTGTCTTAAGTTCATTTGTTCTTGCTCCAATTTAACATGTATGACAACAACATAATGCAGCAAATATTCATTCAAACACAATAGCAATTTTAATCTAGTAGTTCACCTGAAATCTCGTGGGCTACGTCTCCTTTGAGCTTTGTCACCATGACTTAGCTCTTTGGGATTATGGTAAGTTTTTTTACAAAGTAAATACTTAATTCCAATGAATACAACAATGATCCAAAGGACTGAAAATACCATTTAAATCCCTCTAATGGCTGTCCAAATTCTGCAAACAGCTTTAGGCTCTTGTTGACACAATTCTTTCTGTCGGTGCACTAAGCTACTTTGAGCTTCTAAATGGCAAAAACTCCCTCAGAATTCTGTTTCTGTCACTGAAACCACTCCTGCTATATCCAACACATATCAGACATCAAATACCAACTGATAAATTGCTCAAATTGAGCACTGCATTCCCCAAATAGGCTATCCTCCACAGTTTGCCCTGGACTTCCCAAAACTTCACTTCAGTTTCTCGGGCTCTAGAAGTTCTCAAAATGTTCTGAACATTAGGGGAATTTTGAGGTCTAAAATGGGCCTCCTAAGGAAATATTAAAATAATAGTTAAACCAATAAAATAATATCTATGAATTTGCAATTCACTTTTTGCACCACAATCCATGTAACCATAGTTAAATTCAATTCAAAAGTTGGACCAAAATAAAATTAATAAAAAAATTGTATTAATGTGACTATAAATAAGAATGATATTTTCAAGAAAAAGTCATTATAATTGAACAACTAATGCATTTGTCCTTTGTACTTAAATAACTTAAAATAAAATATAAATATAAATTTATAAATTCTTAATTATATTATGTGTTATTAATTAAAATTTATATTATTTAAATTGTATAATAACATGTAATTAATATACTATATAAAATAATATAATATAATATAATATAATAAATGTATAGGGATATGCATTGCTTCTTTCAAGAAATATGAAATGAAAATAATATGTTTTTATTCAAAAAGTGTGAAATTACATTTATTATGAGTACTTTACTTTGAATTTAAAAGTACTTAGAGCACTACCATGGTTAACCATGAGTTTTTAACCACCATTGAGAATGTGAAAAGTAAGTACTTTTAACTCAAGCAATGCCACCTCAACCATTAGGGATGATGTCATCCCCTAAAATGTGATTGGTTCTCATAAAGTGAATTTTGATTATACATTTTCCTTAGGAGGCCCATTTTAGACCTCAAAATTCCCCTAATGACAACTTCCATTAGTTCCAAAATATCTGAAATAGTTAAGATAGACATTTCATTCATCAAAAACAGCCTCCGGCTGCTCCGGTTTCGCCTCCAAACACTGTCGGCACCCCTTGGCACTAGGGTCAAAGAAAAATTCTATAATGAGTTTTTGACCTCTATAAGTTCTCAAAAATTTCTGAAACCTCTGTCATTAGATTCATAATCATGTTTACAGTCAATAATGACCATTGGTTCGTTGCAAATGGGCTCAAGCAGCTCTGGCTAAGCCCTCCACTGTTGCTGGTAAAAGCTGGCACTAATGGCCCCTGGAACTTTACTGAAGCTTTTCGGCCTTCAAACGTTCTCTACAGGTTTTGAAAACCATTTCATCAAATTTATAACATCCGTATTATCCAATTTAGACTATTGAAACTCTGGAAAATGACTCTAACTCCCCTGGTTAGGCCTCAAACTGAATTTGTCTCATGGTGGCCCTAATGGCTCCTTCATATTCCATGAAGCAAAAGTTGCTGAAGATCACCTCCATTCGACCTGAAACCTATTCCAAACTCTCTAGAAGATCAAAGAGACCCAAAAATTGACTAAAATTTCCCTCAATTTGGTTCAAATAATGAGGGAGTTATGGCTTCCCCAAGAAAACTGCCCAATGTCCCCCAAAAACCCCACTAAAAGTGGAGATACTCCAGCTAGCACTCCAATAATGGAATATTCCCCAAATTTTTCAGACTCCACCCAAAATTAGCGGAAACTACTAACTGTAGCATTAACTACTAGATTAATGGGCAGTCACATTGGAAACCACCGCTCTAACCGCCGACGGTTCCGCTAACGATGGACAGTGACATTTATTGTTGAAACAATGTGGTCACATACCCATCTTATCTGATCACCGTCGTGATTTTGTCTTGTTAGCACCTTGTTCTAGGGCCTGGGACATGTGGACAGGGCTAGCCCTAAGGGGCTTTCCCTTAACCCTTCCGCCAAATTAAAATTTAAAGCTTAAATAATATGCGAATATAATGGTTTGTAAGAACCAATGGACAGGCGGGCTGGTCTGTTGAATTCTTAGTTAAATTGAGAGGGGGGGGGTGAATCAGTTTAACACATACATGGACTTTTAAAACTTTTATCTTAAAACTTATTCACACCTTCACTTCATGATCAACTTAATATGTGAGCAATCTTTATTAGTGAGCAGCAAGTATCAAACAGATTTGTTAATGTAACAGCAGTCTTAATATGTCAACAACAAGTATTAAGCAGATTAGAAAAACCACATCAACACATAGACATCATGCACAGAGACACCAGATATAAGTGGAAACCCATAAAGGGAGAAAACCACATTTTATTATTGTTGTGATGCAAAAGCAAGCTCCAACTCCCTCTCACCACTGATTTTCTGTAGGCACCAACCTACAGGAGGCTCCTACCTCAATTCTGCAAGCTACAACTTGCAAGGAAGCTCCAAATCCCTTCAATTTTCTGCAGGCACCAACCTACAGGAGGCTCCAACCTCAGTCAGCTACAACTGACAACTATCAAGCTTCAAATTGATAGGGAAGCTCCAACTTCCTCAATTTATCAACTGGAATGTTTGCTGATTTACCTCAGATATCAACTCTGTTCTGTAACATCTCTTTTTTCTCTTCTTTTATTTATCTTCTCTGTCTCAATCTTCTATACTCTGCATTCTCTATATTTACTCTCTCTCTCACCTCTTGCAGCTTTCTTATTTTCTTAAACTCTTTTCAATTCTGCTGCACACTCTCTTCTTCTCTCATTCTCTTTTTGTCAACCTTCTCCCTTTGGATATTACCCTATTTTATACAAAAGAGCTTCATGGTTGTTTGTATTCTACTGGGAATTCGAAATGGACATCCATGTCTCTTTGCCTTCTGCCTTCTCATCTCTTTTATCCGCTCATTCAGAAACTATAACTGTAGGTACCAATTTAACATTACAGTGGGATATTTGTTCTCTTCTGGAGACTTGCCAATGCATCACAAACAATAAAAATCAATTACAACATTTACTTTCATAATTTTTAGTTACATCAAGACAAATTTTACTCAGCCCATTTTTGGCTTTTGGCTTTGCTGACTTTGTCTTTTCTGCAGCTGTCAGGTAACTGTTATGCCTTCTTCTGCTCACTGTCTTCTGCATATTTTCCAGTTTTCGTTGCTTGTTCACCTGTCAAATTCATTCCTGTGCATATTCCTGTCAACACCTGTTCACTGCAATTTTGAATCTGCTGAATATATAACAGTTTTACTAGTTTAGTTCCCAATAACTCTCAAGGTCCCGTGCATATAAAAAAATTCCTTTCCAAAATTTGATCCAAGTTATTTCCAAAATCTGGGCAATTCAACATTCCATACTCTGTGCTGGCAATTTAATTAAATACCCCAAATAAAATCAGAGTCTGGCAAATTCAATGATATATCTGGCTTCCTTAAAATTTTAAATCTGAGATATAAATTAAAACTCTCTAAATGGTCATAAGGCAACAATCTCCACTATGCCTGAAAGTGGACACACCCGCCTATAATTTCTTATCTGTCAACATACTCATATAACTTTATAAGCGGAAGATTTATGTGGCTTAACCTTTTTATGAAAATCCCAAGGTTATAACATATTAATAAGCTAACATATCATTCCAACCCATTCAATTTGAATATACGCCAATACACAATCCTTTCATGCGAGGTTTGACTTATTCACAATATATATATTACCATATGCATATACTCCCTGTTAATAAACCTTTGCATTTAACTCTTTCCTTTGTCTTAGTCGCCAGATTTCATTGTATAAGACCCTTTAATAAATAAAATGTCCTTTCGGGCCCACCATCTGAAAGTTTCTTATGCTCTGATGCGATGAGCCTTCTTCAGAGTTTTCTGATTGCGATTGATTGCAATTGCAATCTTTATTGACCTGTTCCACTATGTTGGCTTATTCCGATGTCCTGCTCCGATTGCGATTACTCCGATCCGATGCGATACGATTAATCGCAATCACAACTTTTAATTACAAGTTTCGATATTCCTATACTCCGATGCTTCGATGCGATTAGGACAGAATTCAAATACATATTAATCATGGTTCATTGATCCATTGGGTATGTACTTTCATCGCAATCGCAACTCTTTGTTTACATGTTCCGCTGCACAGTTTTTCTCCGATGCAATTAATCGCAACTTGAATACTCCCGATGCGATTGATGTATTATCCCTCGACTGCTTCCGATTATGATTGATCGCAATTGCAACTCCCAGTTGCATGTTCCGATACTCCGCCCTTTTCTGATGCGATCAGTCACTGGTCTACCGGAATTCAAACACATATCAATTATGGTTCATTGATCCATCGGGTCCTGACTTTCATCGCAATCGCAACTCTTTGTTTACATGTTCCGTTGCACAGTTTTTCTCCGATGCGATTGGGAAAGGGTCCCACCTTATGGTACTTTGGTTCTTTCGATCATAAAGCGCTCCATATAAATTAATATATATGCTTTGGACCTTTGTGTATAAGGCGCAATATATGTAATGCGCTGCATATATATATAAGCTTTATGTTTCAGCTTTAGTGTATCCTCCAGCGTGGGTAACGATTCTCGGAATATATACTTTGCTGCTTGGGTTAGGATTCCAGGAATATTGTGTATTCTTCTACCTGAGTTGCGGTTCCCAGAATTGTGTTTATGTATCCTTATGCCTGGGTTACAGTTCCCGGAATTTATGTTTAGTGTATCTACCAGTTGGGGTAGTGATTCTCGGAATAACGGCTCTGCCTCTGCTTCTGCCTTTCTGTGATAACGGCTCTACTTCTGCCTCTGCCTTTCTGCGATAATGGCTCTACTTTCGCTGCTTCTGCCTCTGCCTCTGCCTTCGCTGTACCTCTGCTGCTTGACTGTTACATTTCGACATTCTTCTTCCGCTTGTCTCCTTTGCTTCCTTTGTTCGCTTCTTTGTTGCCTCCTTTGTCTGTCTTTGTATTTTCTGCCTCTATTGCCATCAATGACAACATTTCCAACATGGTTGGGCACATGCGTTTGCAGGAGATTAACCTGCTTTCAAATCCTGCAGCTTGCAAAAATTTTATCACCCAAAATTCCTTCGGCTTGGGGCCATGTGGTGGCCTCCGGGCCTGCCACGTGGCAGCCCATGATAGGCCACGAAAATCCAAAGTCAACCAAACTTCGAATGAGAACTTGCCACTTGTTCGATTCTGATAAGCCCGAATGGAATATTTTGGGGAATATTACAGGGAATATTCTTTTTAAAATTTTTCCAAATTACAAAAGTCAAACTTGGTCAACTGAAAAATGGAGTTTACTGGAGACTTCAAACCTTCACAACTTTCACATACGACCTCGGTTTGAGAACCGTTCACGGCGCCAGAATCATAGCGATGAGACCTTTTTGGTTGTTTAGGTTCGAAACTCTTTTGAGCACTTTGAATTTTGAGCTATCATTCTGGTCCATGATCCAGTTTTGATCATTGGTTTATGGAGTTGTCTATGGAAGCGGAGGAATTTATCGAACAGCCTAAAGTGGCCAGAATCCGAGCAAAACAAAATTAAGAAATATTGTAGTAACAATGTTTGAATTATGTTTTTGATGGTGGAAATAGATTCAACACCATCAAAAAACTCTAAGGTGCCCAAAATCTTGAAGTTTGATAGCTATAAACTGTATTTACAAAAATCCCTGTCAAATTTCATTAAAATCTTGCTGGAATTTCCATGATTTTCAGGGCAAAAAAACAAGCTGGTTAGACTATTGCTTGGTTTATTGTAGGGTATTTAATATTTATTTATATGTTAAATTATAATTTTATTTTTTTGAGATTGAATAGAAATATATTTAATATTTTTAATATAATCTAGTATTGTAATGTAATATCATTAAGTAAGATTGGTAAGTATATACCCACTCAAAAATAAATATAATGTTGATATGAAAATAATTAATTAATATAAATTAAAAATAAAAATAATATTCTGACATATAATTGAAAAAATAATATTAATTAATTAAAATTTTCAATTATTATATTTTTATGGTTATGTATATATAATTTTTTTTCCCAATACTTTCTTATTCACTTTTTCCCTAAATGAATGGATGAATTTTTTTTTATTTTTTTTTTTAACAAAATTTTATGGATTTATGCAAGAATGCAACATAACACACATATAACCATAAATAAAAAAATGCAGCGGAAATAACACTTCATTTCATTAATATCAAAGAACTGAAATTTGTTTACAGACATAATGGAAATAAACTAGCTAGGACACTGGTAGCTTATCTCTGAGAAGAGATGTGGTGGCTCTAGGCCTATGAACTGTGTTACAATGAGGCTCGAGGGTCTATTTATTATTTAGAAACAATGGAAAACCCTAAACATCCAAAAACCTAATCCTAGGAGATGAAGCGCCAAAACTATGGTCCCCATTTAGGTAAATTGGTATCTCAACTTCCCGGGGACGTAACTTTGGCATACGATCTCCGTTTGATGCGCTCAATACCTCATTAGAAATATCTACCCGAGGACTACAACTTTTGAGTGAGGAAAATTGGTCTATAGACCCATGTTGCTCCTGGTTTTCCCAAACAAATTCATTTAGGGCTTCAAAACGGCTTCGAAAGTTCAGGATCTGAAAAAATGCTAAAATAGTAAAATGTGTTATAATTAAGGAAACTGAAAAACTGAAAGAAACAATGGTGGGGCCCAAAGTGGAATAAGCGGGTGGCCACCAATATCCACCTGGATCAAAAAATAGTAAGAATAAGTAAAGTTAACAAAAAATAAAAAGGAATAAAACAAAGCCGCATAACTAGCATTCCCTGCCGCTTAGTTCAATCATTAAACTTTGAGGTATGAACTAGATCCCACATTTGAAAAAAGGCTATAAAATAACTACTCTCAGTTAGTTTAAATATAGTTAAATTAGAGTAAAAACCAATAAATACGTAAAAATTGATATTGATAAAAAATACAATTAAACTAACAAGATAATTCACGATTGCATTATCTCTGGCTACATAGAGATAATAAGAATTTTATTTGTGGATGGTTTTTTTTTATAGACTTCAATATCATATTTGTTCATTTTAATCTATTATTTGTATAGATTTGTATTTAAAAAAATTATTTTTTGTAGACAAAAGGTATAATTTCCTTCAAGAAACACTCATATGGGAAAATACGGATGTGTGGTGTTAGATTAAAATATAGTTAAGTAAAATAAAATAAAATAAAATATTTCGATTGAGAAATGGAAAATACGGATGTGTGGTGTTAGATTAAAATATAGTTAAGTAAAATACAACAAAAGAAAAAATTGCAATTGATAAATGGCTCATAGAACTGAAAATTTTCATCACCAACTTCATCCATGCATGTGAATGGAAGATAATGCATCGATGGAGAGGAAATTTTAGAAAAATCACACTAGGCTATTGATGTTGAATGGTGATAACTAATTTTATTTTATGTCTTCACCTTAATTTAAATTTAGTTACCGCTTTAATATACTATAAATTATCAAAAAAATATCCATTAATAAAGTAATGAAAATTATCTCTACATTCTTGTTATCCTCTCCTTTCATTTAATAGAACTAATTCAACCAAAAAAACAATTTTTTTTTAGCTTTAGAAGTGTATTAGTTGTGGGTAGGTGGAATCTCCTTGAATACTACTAAAAACAAATAGTACCAATGTCCCAAAGTTATAATGGAAATTTTGTTCCAAAAATATCTCGTATCTTGAAAATAAAAACTATAAATAACTTGAATTATTTAAAATCCATAATATTTGATAACACTGAAACTATGCACTATTACATTTATAAATAGTGATTAATTACATTAAATATTAACTTTGTCCACATATATATATATATATATATATATATATATATACATATATATATATATATATATATATATAAAATAGAAAAAAAATGGAATAACAAATTATAATTTATTATTTCAGTGAAAAAACATATTTTATTGTTTTAAACCATGGTGAATCTGATTATTACTAAATTTTTTAAATTTTGATATTTTTGGGATCGTGTTGGGAAGTTTGACGAAAGAGCTATAATTGTGGCCGTAACATACATACTTAGATAAGCACTGACTATCATAACTCTCCTGATCAAACCATTTCAAGGGATTCTAGGTGGTATCTTTAACACCCTGAAACCTCGAAATCTCAGATGATAAAGCGTGTTCTAGGTATACCATTCTTAAAAACCTTAGATGATACAAAACTATCATTGTCACAGTTTTTGACATATTCATAGGTTTACGATATTTGATAATTAGAATAAGAATATATTAACTGAGTGATTGGTTTATGGAGTTGTCTACGGAAGCGGAGGAATTTCTCGAACAACCAAAAGTGGTCAGAATCCGAGCAAAATGAATTTAAGAAATCTTGTAGTAACAATGTTTGAATTATGTTTTTGATAGTGGAAATAGATTCAACACCATCAAAATCCTCCAAGTCGCTAAAAATCTTGAAGTTTGATAGCTATAACCTAGATTTACAAAAATCCCTATCAGATTTTATTAGAATCTTGCTGGAATTTCCATGATTTTCAGCGCAAAAAAACACGCTGATTAGACTATGGCTTAGTTTATTGTAGGGTATTTAATATTTATTTTTATGTTAAATTATAATTTTATTTTTTTGAGATTGAATAGAAAGATATTTAATATTTTTAATATAATCTAGTATTGTAATATAATATCATGTAAGTAAGGTTGGTAAGTATATACCCACTAAAAAATAAATATAATGTTGACATGAAAATAATTAATTAATATAAATAAAAATAAAAATAATATTTTGACATATAATTTGAAAAAATAATATTAATTAATTAAAATTTTCAATTATTATATCTTTATGGTTCTGTATATATAATTTTTTTCCTAGTACTTTCTTATTCACTTTTTCCCTAAATAAATGGATGGCAAAATATTGTTTTTTTTTTTTAATAACAAAATCTTCCTCTGATTGATTAAAGTAATTGCAAAGATGTAAAAATTGATAAAAACAATTTATAAGTAAATGTATAGCTATATTTTAAAGTGTACAAACACAGCTCAATGAGAAACAAGTTGGTCGTCATACATAATGCGTTGTACAAATTTGGTATAAATCTAATACTCAATTATAGATGTAGAAAAAGGGTTGAATTGACCTCAATGCTATAACACTTCCATCCACCTATATTTAAGTGTAGCTATATTTGAAATGTTATAATAATATGCCAATAAATAATATAATATGTGTTTGACATGTCTGTTCACCATGTTAACCCACTTATTTCATTACTTTTAGGAAGAAAATCCCAACAAACCCTCCCCTTTGACCATAGTCACATTAATGTATTCTCTCGATAAAATTGGTGTTCCAATTTCCAAAGGAGTCACCATAGTGTTCTACGGGAAATATATATATAATAAAATGGTGCAGAGAGGAAGTGACACTGCCGCACTTGAAAAGTTAAAATTGACATTCCATATTTTCCAGCAACGTCTCGTCAATGTCTGGATTCAGACATGTATGATAGGATGGATTCCATTGTGTGTAATCAATGAAATTCCTTTGATTGTATCGGGATATTAAACCCTAAATCCTAGTTGTGCATCAAGAAAATATTTTTCTGTGCAGTAACCATGATTGTTATTGTTAGCGCTGGAATCAACACTTGGATTGTGGCAAGCGCATGACTAGACACATCCTAAGCTCTAGGGAAATTTGATGATTTGAATTATATAATTGGTAGGTTGTTTAAGCTCTCAATCACTAACAAGGGATTTCAGTCAAATTCACTGTCACACTAATGAGGGTATTTAGGCCTCATATGGTAGCAAAAGATAAGTTTGTAGTCTATGGCAGGAAGAAAGTATGGAATAACAAAAGTGACAGTGGGTCTGTAAGGTAGAAATCCACTGCTTTGATGAAAAACAACAGAAGAACCAGCTTGATAAAATATCAATAAGAGAAATCTATCATAAGACTTACAATAATCTTATTGAATATCATTAAAAGTGACTTTTATAAGGAATGATCTTAAAACCAGTTACTATGCACATCTCATCAAGAAATATTACTAAGTAAGACTGATAAAAGTTGATAAGGCACATAAACACATCAAGAGGCTCATAAAAACGTATAACAACATTTGAAATTACAAACTAGAACTGAAGAGATTTAGATATGGAAACACATAAGAAGAATCAACAATATACATATCAAGATAACAATAAGTCCTCAAAAGTGTTCTTCAATATCATTACCTGAAAGGAGTACACTAATCATATGAGTATAAGATTCTCAAACCACCAACCCTTTCTCCATTGAGTTTCATCATATATATACAAAATATATTATGTTGATATTTCCACAAAAAGTGTGAATCAGTTCTAGAGGAGTTATTAAATTCCTATACATAAGGTGAAGCTTATCCTAAACCATAATACAAAGTAGTGCAACATAATAAAAGTAAACAACATGATGGCATATAATTCGAAGTGGCTGGAGTGATGTGGAAAGCTGTTGGCAGACTGATCCTCATTTCTGGTATAACCACTTCCTCAAAAAGTGCAACTAACAACTAAATTTGACATATGGATCTCCCCCAAAAAGTGCAAAACAAAATTCTAAAATTAGGAAGGGAGCTTGATCAATTGACACCTGGCAACAACTTCTTCTGTTGATAATGCATGCATGTAATTACTCCTCAGTAGCACCCTTCGAGACTTGAACAAAAATTGCCTCCACTTCCTTTATACAAAAACTTGGGAAATAATAACTATCTTCATAAACAGGTAGCTATTATTAGAAATCTTGTAGATAGCTACATTTTTTTATTAAGCCTAAAATGTGTGCTTCCCCTTCTTTGATTTTGCTTAAATGTTTAAATAAAATCAAGCATAGAAGCAAATATTTTGAGGGACTTTGCCTTAGTGAGTCTTTTAGCTTTTCCTTTTCCTGCATATTTCTGTTTCTGAGTTCTGGTCTTCTTGGCTTCATTTCTTGGGATTTTATCAACATTTATAATTCCATCTTTCAGACTAGGATTATCAATGATTTTTTTGTTCAGTCTTAGCTTGATTGCCACAAAATCTCCATTATTACAAGAATGAACTATACTTTCTGATAAATCCATGGGCTCTGTCTGTTTTTTCATGTTGCCTGGATAGAGCATTGTTAGCATGGTCTTCGTGTTGTTTCTTGGGATGACTTAGCTTTCCACCACTTGCAAATATAGCCATAATATACATATTGCCAACTAGAGACAAAAACCCCACACACAACCCTCCTTTCTTGATTGAGATGATAAGCTGTTTGTTGGAAAATGTAACACTATTAGCTGTAAGTTTCTTGGAGAACTCGGTCATGAAAACAACGAAACTAATCCTCTAGAGTCTGTGCATTTAATCACGATATGGTATAATTGACATGATTTGAAGTGATTCAAATCTGAGCACCAAGTCACCCCATACAATACATAACTCCTCCGCATCATTAAAATATTGATACCTTGTACCTTATTTTCTGCTTCATCCATAATGAATAGCTATAGGTTAGCTCCACCAACAATATAATCACTCCTTTGTAATATTACTTCTAATTTAGAAATAATTACCCTTTTAAAAAGAATAAATCTCATAACATAGAACATCTTCAATTAATTTCAAAGGAGAATTAAATTGTCTCTGAAAAATGCTCCTTGCACGAATTTTCTAGGTAATAGCTACTTATTGGGTTTTCTTGTAAAACCAGATTTTCTGTAAAAAATATCTACCTTACTTGGGTTGCTGACTCCTTTTAATAAATCCTCCAATAGACACCTTTCATCAAGGAAATACCTCTTGTTTCAGCAGACCTTCAACATTCGAAGATAAGTATATTTTCACCTGATAAATGCCTCTTTTCAATTAATTTCAAAGGAGAATGATCTTTTCCCTGAAAATACTCCTTGCAGCTCCTTATGTAGTTTCAGAGAAATAACTGCCTTTATCTCTTTGTTGCAATGTAACCAAACTTCATAGAAATAGTTTCCCTTTTCTCTTTTTCACCAATGTAACCAGGCTCCTGAAGAAATAACTTCCCTTTTCTCTGTGTCGCCAATTTAACCTTCAAAAGGGTAGCTATTAACCCAGAAAAAGCAGCTATTATTTTATTACTAAAATGACCAATAACTTTTGACACTAACCTAAGTTAAAATAGTGGTTTTAACTTCTTTTTATGAACCTAAGACACAATACCACCTATAAAACTTAAAAAACTTTTTGGTTTTGAGAATCTTTTTGAATTTTATTGAAAATGACTAGAGCTTTGACATAGGCTAGGGAACAAGAAAAATTCGAAAACGGTGATACAATGGAGGTCAGACTATTAACATTTATAGTGCTAAAAGTGGCTCCTATTGGGGATGAAGTCCTCCCTATGAGGTTTCATGGACCGTAGTTCCGGTTCCTTTTCCAATCCATATTTCTCCAACCAACAATTCTTCTCATTAACTCAATAAGACCAGCATGCCTAGCCATTGGGTAATGGAGTCATAGGCTAGATTTCAATCTTCTACAACTTATTTCAACATAAAGGAAAACTAAATCAAACCATAATCTAAAATTGAAATGAATACTTGAGAGGAGAGCTTATTTATGTACATCCCTACTTCTAATTAGCTGAAATTCACTTGATCAAGTGTATACAAACTTCCAAAATAAATATTTCAACAACTGATTTCTTGACATGTCTTCGCATCCACTGTTGAAAGGCTGAAAAGTATGAAGCATAATCTCTAAATGTGAGTCATACTTGCTGCTATGGACGAGAAGCACTCCAAGACTAATAAAAATATATACTCTTAGAAAAATAAACTCCATTTAATCACCAATAGGATCAACAAATAGACAAGGAGACTTACTCAAAACAGTTTTGAGTTCAAGGATAGGCTAACCCATACTTTCCTCTGATAGAAAAATGATTTGATGAAGAGATTGTTCTTCATTTTTTTCACAAATTTCTTCTTCGACATTGTATCCCTTCAACTCAGATTTATACATTTCAAACATAGGCTCATAACTGTTTTTCTTATCATCAATTCTCAGCAAAGGTGATAATTCCTCGGCAATTTGTATGAGATGAGCATCATCTTCTTCCCCGGATCATAAAAACTTGCTCTTCATCATTAGGATATTTATCAAACAAAGGCTGATTTATGAAGTTTTCACTATGTTCACCTAATATCGCATCATGCTACTCAATAATCTGCTATTTATCCTCTTCTTGAATGATAAGAGATTGAAGAAAATCATGAGAACAAAAGGTTTGTTGAATACCTTCCTATATAACCATGTTTTGTTTATATTTATGTTGTTCATCATCACTTTTAACTTTCTTATCAAACTCATAGCAACATTCCAGAGCGAAACAGTCTACCAGATGCCTATCTTTATAAAAGGAATTAAGAGGATCATGAAACTCTTTCAAATAGGTGATGCTATTTTTAGGAATATCTCTACACCGATCAAGGGTTGCACCCTCCAAAGAATATCAAAGCAACTTAATCTTTACGTCTTTATGAAGAAAATGCCGCCTATGAATCCAGTCATGAAAATCCCATAAAAACACAGCTGGTACTTCCCAACCATGTCCACTAAACCTTGGAAGGGAAAATTCCCTTTCACTTCTATCTAGAAAAGGATTATGAAATCCATCTATCTTTGAAAAATTTCACAAAGCATATCTTTTAGCGAGGATTGCTTCCATCAGAGTGCTGGATCTGAAAACAGTGGAGTCACCTATGGATTCTTTGTCATGGAGTCGCCAGGTGAAAGATCACAATCTTCTTCAGGTCGCCAATTCTTGTTCACCATCAAGAATTGATCATCAGCAATTTAAAACAAGAGACTCGGGAGAATACTTCATTTCAAGGCCTTCGTCTCCAGGTATATGCACCAAAAGATGTTAGGGTTGGAATCAATACCTGGATTGTGACAAGCACCTGACCTGACACATCCTAAGCTCTAGTGAAATTTAATGATTTGGATTATATAATTGGTAGGTGGTTTATGCTCTTAATCACTGACAAGGGATTTAAGTCAAATTCATTGTCACACTATTGAGGGTATTTAGGCCTGATATGGTAGCAAAAGATAAGTTTGTAGTCTATGGCGGGAAGAAAGAATGGAATAACAGAAGTGACAATGGGTCTGCAAGGCAGAAATCCACTGCTTTGATGAAAAACAATAGAAGAAACAACTTGATAAAATATCAATAAGAGAAAGCTATCATAAGACTTATAATAATCTTATTGAATATCATTAAAAGTTACTGTCATAAGGAATGATCTTAAAACCAGTTACTATGCACATCTCATCAAGAAATCTTACTAAGTAAGACTGATAAAAGTTGATAAGGCACATAAACACATAAAGAGGCTCATAAAAACATATAACAACATTTTAAATTACAAATTGGAACTGAAGAGATTTAGATATGGAAACACATAAGAAGAATCAACAATACACACATCAAGATAGCAATAAGTCCTCAAAAGTGTTCTTCGATATCATTATCTAAAAGGAGTACACTGATCATATGAGTATAAGATTCAAAAACCACCAACCCTTTCTCCATTGAGTTTCATCATATATATACAAAAGATATTATGCTGATATTTCCACAAAAAGTGTGTATATGTTCTAGAGGAGTGATAAAATTCCTATACATAAGGTGAAGCTTATCCTAAACCATAATACAAAGTAGTGCAACATAATAAAAGTAAACAACATGATGGCATATAATTCGAAGTGGTTGGAGTGATGTGGCAAGCTACTCGCAGAATTCTCCTCATTTCTGGTATAACTACTTCCTCAAAAAGTGCAACTAACAACTAAATTTGACATCTGGATCTCTCCCCAAAAAGTGCAAAACAAAATTCTAAAATTAGGAAGGGAACTTGATCAATTGACACCTGGCAGCAGCTTCTTTTGTTGTTAATGCATGCATGTAATTACTCCTCAGTAGCACCCTTCGAGACTTGAACAAAAACTACCTCCACTTCCTTTATACAAAACTTAGGAAATAATAGCTATCTTCGTAAACAAGTAGCTATTATCAGAAATCCTGTAGATAGTTGCATTTGTCGATTAAGCCAAAAATGTGTGCTTCTCCTTCTTTGATTTGCGTTAAATGTTTAAATAAAATCAAGTATAGAAGCAAAGAATTTGAGGGACTCTGCCTTAGTGAGTCTTTTATCTTTTCCTTTTCCTGCATATTTCTATTTCTAAGATCTGGTCTTCTTAGCTTAATTTCATGGGCTTTTATCAACATTTATAATTTCATCTTTCAGAATAGGATTAGCAATGAGTTTTTTGTTCAGTCTTAGCTTTATTTCCACATAATATCCATTATTACAAGAATCAACTACACTTTCTGATAAATCCATGGGCTCTGTCTTTGTTTTTTCATGTTTCCTAGACAGATCATTGTTAGCACAGTCTTCATGTTGTTTCTTGGGTGATGACTTAGCTTTCCACAACTTGTAGATATAGCCATAATATAGCTTTCCAACTAGAGACAAAAACCTTACATGCAACCCTCCTTTCTTGCTTGAGATGATAAGGTGTTTGCTGGAAAATGTAACATTATTAGCTGTAACTTTCTTGGAGAACTCGGTCGTGAAAACATCAAACCTAATCCTCTAGAGTCTGCTCCTCTAATCACTGTATGTTTTAATTGTCAGGATTTGAAATGATTCAAATCGGATCGCCAAGTCACCCCATACAATACATCACTCCTCCACATCATTAAAAGATTGATACCTTGTACCTTATTTTCTGCTTCATCCATAATGAATAGCTATAGGTTAGCTCCACCAACAATATAATCACTCCTTTATAATATTACTTCTAATTTAGAAATAGTTACCCTTTTAAAAAGAATAAATCTGATAAAATAGAAGATCTTCAATTAATTTCAAAGGAGAATGAACTTTTCTCTGAAAAATGCTCCTTGCACGAATTTTCCTGGTAATAACTACTTACTAGGTTTGCTTGTAAAACCAGATTTTCTGTAAAAAATATCTGCCTTACTTGGGTTGCTGACTCCTTTTAATAAATCATCCAATAGACACCTTTCATCAAGGTAATACCTCTTGTTTTAGCATACCTTCAACATTCAAAGAGCAGTATCTTTTCACCTGATAAATGCCTCTTTTCAATTAATTTCAAAGGAGAATGATATTTTCCCTGAAAATACTCCTTGCAGCTCCTTATGCAGTTTCGAAAAAATAGTTGCCTTTATCTCTGTGTTGAAATGTAACCAAAATTTAGAGAAATAGCTGCCATTTTCTTTGTGTCACCAATGTAACCAGGCTCCTGAAGAAATAGCTTCCCTTTTCTCTATGTCACCATTGTAACCTTCAAAAGGGTAGCTATTAACCCGGAAAGAGCAGCTATTATTTTATTACTAAATGACCAATAACGTTTGAAACTAACCTAAGTTAAAACAATGGTTTTAAATTCTTTTTATGAACCTAAGACACAATACCACCTATAAAACTTAAAAATAGTTTTGGTTTTGAGACTCTTTTTGACTTTTATTAAAAATGACTGGAACTTTGACATAGGCTAGGGAACAAGAAAAATTCGAAAAAAGTGATACAATGGTGGTCAAACTATTAACATTTATAGTGCTAACAGTTGTTAAGGAAAATTTCACATCAATTATATACAACATTGTACACAAAATTCACATTAATGAATCATACGATAAGAATAATAATGAATCATCGTGATAGATTTCCTTTACCATTTATACTAAACATGTATGGGCAATAAAGTACGGTGCACTACAAACAATGCAAATGATCTGACGGCTAATTGAAAAATAAAACCTAAGTTCTGTTAACCAATCACAATTAAAAAATAAAATTAATATAATTAAAAAATAAATTAATTAATTTTATAAGATTAACATTACAACATTTGGTTTGATTTTTTGTGAAAGAGATACTATTGCAAATTCAACGCATTATCGAATGTGTAATACCTGCCATGTTGCAGGGATAATAAGAAAGAGTTAAATTAAGAGAAATATTGAATTAAGTAAAACTTAAAACAAATAAATAAAATTTGGCATATTGACACATGGATCCACTAGTACATTTGGCGGAAATTCCGACACTTGGTTCCGACACTTTTGACCAAATGTCGGAAATTTCCCCAAATTTTTTCAATCCCGCCCGAAACCGTCGCTATACCGACGTCTAGAGAAATGTGTCGCAATACCAACACTTAGACAAAGTGTCGCAATTGCGATGTTTGAAGGAAGACGTCGCAATTGCGACACTATGCCCAAAAGCGTCGCTATTGCGACGACTGCTTCCAAACGTCGCAATTGTGACACAATGTCTAAGTGTCGGAATTGTGACATTTGGAGGCAGTCGTCACAATCGAGACGCTTTGTTTGTGACACAATGTCTAAGTGTCGCAATTACGACGTTTAGAGGGATCTGTCATTTTACTCCATGAATATGTTTGGAAATGAAATTTCAATAGATTAATTTTCTCCTAACCTATTGTTGAAGCCTAGAAAATCTCTGCTTCAAACATCGGGGAAAACCACCCGGTCGGGACCTTAAGGCAGCTCCTTTTCCATTTGGTGTAGTGGCTCCAACTGGATTTAAAGGACCAGTTTCCTTGTAACTAAATGGATTGGATTGGATGGGTGGAAATGGGACTAAACTAACTGAAATAAAACTATCTAATTTAAGCTAAATACTGATAAAGAAATTCTAACACTAACCCGGGTAATTATATGTGGATACAACTTAAGATTGTTTCAATTCAACAATAACCATGAAAATGTATTATTAATTAAATTGAAATGTGCAGAAACAAATAAAGATAACTCTGTTTAAGAAATTAAACAGAGTTATATAAGCATATTGCATTCATCATTGTATACCACTTACATGTAACTATGAAAAATAACGTTTCAATTATACTCAGAAATGATATATAAAAGAAAGCGTTGTGAAAACCAATATACATATAAATGATAGCAATTTTAAACCGAATATCATAAGACAAAAGAGATCAACAGTGAACAGATAGAAATACCTTGTTCATCTTGAAGAATTTCAAATGCAATCTGATACTCTATCGAGTAACTATGATGCAAAACCAAATTCCAAGGTACAGAAATGCAACACTTCAAAGATAATTCCGCATGAAAATCACCAGATGTGATCCTTTTCAAAAAATATATAAGACAATGGAGTACAGAAATGCAATCTCCAAGTCCAAAAATATTAAGATCTAGGACCCCTCTCTAAATGCATGAGAGGGGTTTAAATACTACTTAACTAACTCTAAAAATAGTTTATTACAAAAATTAAGGATTCGGTTCAATGACCGTCCTTTTCCTAGGCTAAAATATAGTGAAATTAAAACTAAATCTATCTATCTATTAACTTGATCTTTAAGCTTGCAGGAATCCAGCATAGTTTTGAGAAGATGCGGTTGACTGACTTCAGAATTCAACTGTCCTGAAAAGACAGAGTCGGCAAGCGTAGGAGCAATCTTCTCTGTAGCATTGATGATACAATTGAGCGCACTGTGCTGACTGTGTGGCTTTACCAAGTACATCCAGTATGAGTCCCAATTCAATCTTGTCAGCCCCTGGATGGATTTTTCTTTTTCTTCTGCCTTTTGCCTCCGTTCTGTTTGCAGTTGATTTGCCTGTGGGAGATATCCTGGAATAGTTTCAGAAATCAAGTTAGCTTTGTGTAAATTGTCATTTACACAATCAGTGAGAGTGGTTGTCGCTGTAGATGCCTCCTCTGCTGCCTTTTCTGCCCTTCTGATTTGTGCCTCCCAATTATTAAACAATATTTCTTTATGGTTCTCGTTAATGATGGGTGCACCAGCTTTTCTGCCTTCTTTAGTCTTTTGCCATGCTAGATAATCATTGATCTTTTCATTAATCAAATCATAATAATTTCGTAAATCTACGACATGATTTGTGATTTTATCGCTTTCTTGGCACAAATAATTCCATTGCAATATTTTTTGGCAGAAAACTTCCTCTTGTTGCAGTAGTTGATTGTTCAAAGAGATGGTTTCTGAAATGAATTCTGGAAGCTTAGGATCATCCTTATGTTGTTCTTGGATAATATGTATTTGTTTGTCTTTATCAGCCAGACTTTTTTGATGTCCTGTTTTCATTTCTTGAAGTTGTTGTTGTAACTCTTCAAGTTTTAATTGTGCTTCCTTATTGGCCTGTACCTGTTGCAATTGCTGTTGCAGAGCTTTTATCTGTTCTTCTTTTTCATCCAACAAAAGTTGTATCTCAATTGCTTTATCAATTGTTGCAGAAGCATAAGCTCCTGTTATTTGAGATAACTTAGTGAGATTATGAGTAGGCTCTGTGGCAGGATCTTTCCACAAAACATCTACTTGTTCTGGTTCAGTAGCAATTGCACTTTCTATTTTTCTCTTTTTCCTTTGTCTCTTTACTACTGCTTTGTATTTTGGGCTATAAAATACGTCCAGAGGAGGAATGTCTTCTACATTAAGTACAATTTCAGAGGAGGGTGTGATTGGTATGTGCTCTATTACTGCGGCTGTGCTGCTTGTTCCTGTGTTCAAAACTTTGGTTGTCTGGACAGGGGTCTGTACATTCTGTCCTTCTACATTAATCAATTGATTAAAGGTTTCCCATTCTTTATCTAACTCAATGGTAACTGGTTGTTGCTGTACATTGGGTGGAGGAGGATTTGTTTGTTGAGAAGTCAAAATTTGCTGTTGAGTAAGCTCTTTAGATTGTGCAGAATCTTTAATGTATTCTTCCATTTTATCTTCCTTTTCTTTAGACTTATTGGAGTGTTCAGAATCTCTGTCAGATTTTGATTTGGATTTACCTGTACTTGAACTGCCGTTAAGACTAACACTAGGAGTTTGCTCCCTTGCAGGCTCTAAGCGTAGATTATCCAAAGGAATAGGAATTAGTCTCCTTTCTCTGTAAAGCTTGAATTCATGGAATTCCTCTGGAGATAGCTAAGCTTGAGCTGAATTCAAAACTTCTTTGAATGAATTTCTTGCTTGGAACATATCATCAAAAGGATCCTGTTCCCCGACAAATTCCCTTACTTTGATTGCATTGGTAAAATTCTTAACAATATCATTTGGGTCAAATAACCTTCTTGAGAATTTGAACAGCTGTAGGCATGTAACGTTGCCTATCTCTTGAAATGCATGACCAATATCAAACAGTGAAAATGTTCCACATTTTATGGGAAATTGTGGCCAAATGCCCTTTTTCTTGTCTTTTAAATCTTTTGTTATACCTCCCTGGCCACAGGTCTGATAAGAAATTTCCCGAGCTACAAGTCTATCTGGAACATATAAGGGTAAAACATGGGGAGAAGCATAACTTCAAAAAACCCTAATATAGGTGAACAATTCTTCTCCAAACCATCTTGCGACGGGGATAATATCAACCTCTATTTCTGAGGATAACCTCGGGGCATCCTTATTATACAATGTTCTGTAAAATGGCAACATTATTCCATGACAAATTTGGTAAAAATGGGGGACAAACTTAGACTCCCATAGTTCTTTATGGTACACATGAATGGGAAAGGGATCGTGGATAGTCCATTTCCAACCCATCACAGGGAATTTGGAGACATAGCAAATGGCGTCCATGACATAAGCAGATAAATAAAAAGGCGGATAAACCCGCTGGGAAACATTTCGTTTAGACCGGTAATGAAAAATAGCAGTGGTGAGATTATCAGATAGGATTTTGGCCCAATCTACAATTGTAGAATTAACAACCGCATTCAACAAAGGAAGCCATTCGGGTAAGATCATATTTATGTCAGGCTTTCCAAAAAGCCTGCATAACATGGCAGCAGTAAAACAATAAGGAGAGGTAAGTGAACTCGTGCTGTACATACCTTGTTTGTTCTTCTTCAATGGTTCACTTCTTTTGGTCCACTCCTTTGTGCATTCTGCCAAATTTGAGTGTTCTTTGGCAAATTATTCCATAAATTGCTTGTTGAAAGTCGCCTGAGGTTTTGGCAGTTTATACATTAATCTTAGATCTTCTATGGTGAATGACCCGATTAGCTCTTCACATGGAGTTCTGAATTGTCTGTCCGAAATATCTGTGCTATCCAGCACCCATCTCACCATGTCTGTATATGGGAGAATCCTTGGCCTTGCTGCTATTCTATGGAGAAACGAGCAAGCCAAGTCTCTAAGGGTTGCTTCAGACGTATTCTTTGAACCCGCTGTAGCTGCAACTTTTATCACCACAGGGTTTTCTTCTTCTAACAGATTATACATTCCCTCCCAAGTGGATATACCGGCATCCTTGTTACAGGCGGTGTCTGCATATAGCGAAGCCATTTCTTTGTTCTCAGAATTTGAGCTCTTCTCCTTCTTACCCATAGTGTTTAGCGGAAGCTTTGTATAGTGGTTTGCTCCTTCGTGCCTGCGTTTTACGAATAAATGAGAGTAATGATATAAGAAAGGTGATGAGACTGTTTTGAATGTGAAAGCGGATGAAATATAATATTTAAATTGTGAAACGACTTTCAATCTAAACACAATCTCATTTCACATTAATAATCAATCCAATCATTTAATATAATCATTAAAGCGCATAACGGATTTGACATATGGGAAGATTGCCTTGGGATAGCGCGCTTATATGGATTTGCAACATTGCGATCTGCGATTTTCTGCGCAATATCGCAATATCGCAATGTCACAAAGTGAAGTCATCGCAGTCATAAAAATAGCGCAAAAGCAGAAATTGCGCAATAGCGCAAAAGCGCATATCGCAAAATCGCAAAATCGCAAAAGCGCAATAGCGCAAAATCGCAAAATCGCAAAAGCGCACAATCATAAAATGAAATCATCACAAAAGCGCAAAATCGCAAAAGCGCATAATAAATAAGAGCGCAAAAGATATTCGTTAATCATTTCTGTTTTCTGCACTATGCGATCTGCGATCAATGCGTTTTTATATATACTATTTTTGTTATGGATGCGCTATCTTGTTTCAAGAGCAATTTTATTATAATCTATCATAAACTTAAGTGTTTCTAAATATTCTTTCTAAAGGATTTCTATAGGTTTATGATAGAAAGTTTTATTTGAAAAGGCAAACAAATCCTAATTGATTTTTTGGATTTTTTAACTAAGGGTCCTCTTTTATTTAGTATTATTACTAATAGTAAATAAAAGGGGGGTTGTTGCTGGTCACAACACCTATGTATCATCAATATTGTACATTTACATTCTTAATTATGAGGTGATGTTATAGGTAAATCCATGAATATCTCCTTTTAATCTTCATTTTACTCCATGAATATGTTTGGAAATGAAATTTCAATAGATTAATTTTCTTGCTATTATATGTTTTACGAAGATATGGTAAGGAATTCTCTCTTGTTCCTCTTAGAAATAATTATATATAATTTTATTTTATTTTTCAAAATAGATTAAAAAAATTATATGAGAAAAAATATTAATTCATCAATATGTGTGTGTGTGTGTTGTGAGGAATAATTTCATAGTTCAACTTAATGGTTCATTATATAATCATGTGATCATCACCAATGTTATATCTTAAAAAGCCACTAAAAAGCCATGTGTACAAAATCGATGTATACTCTAGAGAGTGGTTCTCATATCACTATGTAAATTGTTGTATGCTACTTCAACAAAATTATAAGATAAACTGTAATACACATCATATATGCACCATAACAATTGGTACAAGGTAAAACCCACCCGCCGCACCTTTGTACTCGATCCAATTTTCTCTGTCAACTCTTCTAGCTGTGGGAGTTTCCTCCAAGGATCATAATACCCCCAAGGCCTGTTATCACCCTAGTAATTCTCAAGTTGTGGGATAAGGATTTTTGTAGTTAAGAACACCAGGGGTAACCAAGAACCGCTTTGGGAATTCAAGATCTAGCCTTCTTGAACTCTAGAGAGGGATCTCTTCGTATGATTTAGCTTTGTTTTAGTAACAGATATTAGGTTAGCTATGATTGTGTATTTGGGATCTAACTGGGAACCGTAGAACTGCCCATAAGGTTTTACGAACAGGCTATTACTGGCCTACCATATTTAAGGATGCCAAAAAATTCGTGTAGGCCTGTGATAGCTGCCAAAGGGCAGGATGCCCTGGGCAGTCTGATGAAATGCCTTTGAACCCTCAACTAGTGATTGAACCATTTGAACGCTAGGCACTTGATTTTGTTGGCCCTATTAGTCCTCCCTCAAACCAAAAAACATACATCCTAGTTGCAACCAAATATGTCACTAAGTGGGTCGAAGCAGAGGCACTTTCAAAAGCTACAGAGGACTCTGTAGTACAGTTTCTTTTCCAAATCTTTGTGCGCTATGGTCTCCCAAGGGACATAATCATAGATGGAGGACCACAATTTGTAGGTAATAAATTAGCCGAAACATTGCAAAACTACCACATTCAGCACACGATTACAACTCCATATCACCCACATGCCAATGGCCAAGTAGAGAGCACGAACAAAGTAGAAAACATTAAAATGCCAAGTAGAGAGCACGAACTATAGTCATCTTGAGAAATTTTATTCACACTGAATACTTCGAATTGTGAAGTATTTATACAAATTTTTTTTTACAAAATATCTCAGGAATTGAGATAATGTTTTAATAAAAAATAGGAAAGAAAACTTAAAAAGAGGGATAGCTGCAAAACAGTTTGCAAGCTGTTACCTTTTTACAAGAAAAAATAGAACTGATTATTCTAATTTGAACTGATTGTTGTTGTGCACTTTAGCCCTGTATTTTTACCATTTGAGGTAACAGTAAAAAATGAATTTCCAAGTGAATTTCCTGTTTTTTATCCATTAAATTCACAGTAGATCTGTGAATTCTTGCCACTTTTTTGCAGAGGGGATCTTCATAGTCTTCAATTTTCTATAACTTTCATCTGCCTCTGTATACTTGGAAAAGTTAGGCTTGATATTGAACATATGCCTGATCTCATTATCTAAAAAGAACAGATTTTCAAAATACTGAAGAAGTATTTTGCCTGTTGGTGATCCTTGAGGCAGTTGTTGTCTAGCTTGCTCTTTTGCATGATTTATGATTTTTAGATCATAATCTTTCTGAGGCATTAACTTGTCATTCAATGCGTGAATATCAGGCAAACCTGCTTCTGACAATGTTTTGTATTTGGCTAAAAATCTTGAGATGGATAAATTCATGTCTTTACACCGGTCCTCTAGATTACTCATTATGTTTCTTTTGTTCAGGACCTTTTTGATTTGAAGAATGGTTTCTGTTCTATCAACAATTTTCAATTCTTCCAACTCTTCCCTGGTTTTAATGTTTAAAAAAGCTATTAGTTGGATTGTTTGGGCTGGTTTTTTGTCAATTTCCCTCTTAGTCTTGTCAATCTCTACACTAGCAACTTGAAGTAACTCCCTCTGTTCATAAATTATCCGAATTGAAGGCTATTGAGAATGAATGCAATAAATAATTTTGGTCCATAAATTATTTTTTATAAATGCCACTTGATCTGTAATATTTACTTGTGCTTGCAGAATCTTTACCTGTTCTTGTAGTCGATCAGCCCTTTTCTCATGTTCTCTAGAAGTAATCAAGGCATTATTTTTGGATTTTTCTAAATTTTTAATAGTGCCTTTCAAACTAAGAATCTCTTTATCTTGGTCTGGTAGTGTGATCCTCTGTGAGGATGAAGAAGAAGAGGCAGAGATTAGAGAAGTAATTGGCACTGCAGTTGGCAGTACTCCTTTCGGTGCCAAGTGTTCTGCCAAAGTAGATGGTATAGCAGTGTTTACAGTGGGGATCACTGTAGGAATGACCATTAGTTGTGCTTTTCTTAGTTCTTCATTCTCTTTCATTAGAGCTTCTATTTGACTTTCCATTGTTTTTATCTGATCTGTCATTTGATGTACAAGCTGCTTTAAATCATCATTCTCTGTTTTTTGCTGTAGAATTTCTTTTGCTTGAGAGTTTTCACTCTGAGGCAACTTCAACTATTTTCTAAGAGCAGCTATATCCTCATTTTTCTGTTTAATTAAGACTTTTTCCCCTTGAATGTTGGCTGGGTCACCCCCTGCTTCAATCACTATATCTTCTAGTGCTTTTATTCTTAAATTATTAGCATACATTGAGGCTTTGTCCAACCTCATTTGATTTTGGAGGTTGAGCACTATTTTCTCAAGCCTAATTGATTTCATAGTTTTACTGACAAATTTGGAATATAGCATTTCAGTATTGCTCCTATGAAATTCAATTTGATCTAATTCATGAATGGCATCTGCATCCAGTTCAAGATCTGTTTTGGAATAATCTGCCATTGATTTTGGCTCAGCCACTGTAGGCTTCAAAAATGGCATTACCAATTTATTGGATGAATAATCAAATGCCGAAAGAAGCCTGTCTTTGTTTCCAGGCTTTTCCTTAAGAAATCTAGAATGAGCTTGATTCTTGAGCTCTTCATTCTTCTCTTTAATCTGTCTGAATCTGATCTGAATCTCTGACTCTGTATTGTCAGTTTCCTAAGAAGAAGGAGGAAAATCGACAGTAGCCTGGTTTTCCTTCATGACTGTATCTTTTTGTTGTGTTCCAATTTTTATATTTTGAAGCTCTTTTAATGTTTGAGTGACTATTCTTGTTGCTTCGTCATTTATATCAATATTTACAGCCTTATCCTTTTCTTCTTCTGTTGAATTGCTTCTTTTACTATAACGAGTTATGAATTTTATGTCCTCAATAGTCTCAGCTATGAAACTATCTCCTTCTCTGTCTCTTTTATGTACATTATCAGTATCTTTGCTTGTAGAAGCCACCTGTACTGTCTGTTCAATCTGTTTGCCTTTGCCACTGTCTACCTGTATTACCTGTACTGCCTGTGAATCATCATCAAATAGGGTGTTTGGCTCCCATTCAATTTTATTTACATATCTTTCAATATGGGGCTTAGGATCATGCAAGTAAATAGGCAACTTACATTTTACCCTTATTGCACTCAAAATACCTTGTGGGTCATACTTTCATGTAAAACTACATGGGAACTTATACTCTTTAAGTTTGACATTTATCTCATTGGCAGCTTCTCTGTTATTCACAATGAATGGCCCAATTTGATTTTTCAGCTTAAATTGGGTCTTTTTCTTGAAAGCTATGAAGTTGATTTCATCTACATTCAATAGTTGTCTCAGATATTCTAAAGCAAATATTCTTGTAGTAACAAATCTAGGTAACTTATATGGGGCCAGGGATGAGCCATACACTCTAATTTCTGTATGATTTTTATATAAATACCAATCTCCAGTTTTGTAGCTCTCTGATAACTGCAGAATTCTTCTTGTCTCATCATTTATCCTAGGGATCTCCTCTTTTTCCAAGAGATAAATAGTAGGGGCTATAAATGAGTCATTGAAATCTGTAAAACTATAATTTATGTTCCATTTCCTTAGAATATATGACCAAAATACTACTGATAGAACTTTTCCTTCTGCATCCACTTTCTCACATTCAATTGGAAACTTATCTGTTTGATAATATAGGAAGAGGTGGAGTAGATAAGAGGAGTATCTGAAAACTCCTTCGTCTAGTAATCTGGATAACTGATAATGCATACTTTCAGCAATAAATCTAGCAAAATTGAACTGAATGGATGGTGATTGACCAGTGCTTAGAGTTGACAGAAAACCTAGGATAGCCACATCAGTGAATTCATCACTGGCATATCCTAGTATGAAGGAGAGCATTGAGACAATCTGTCTAGTTTCAGCTGGGAAATCAATGGTGTCGAAAGGAGAATTTAACTTAGGAATATCAACTTGATTTGGACAAAAAGTCTGGTATATTTTGAATATAGTATTGAACTCCAAGTCAAGATATAGTTGGGTTAAATCTTCTATTGATAGGGAAGCAGAATTGGGGTCATGATTTATTTGCAGCATGGAATTTATCGACTCTTCAGTGATGTAAAACAGGATATATTTTTCTTTGTTTACAATACATCTTTGTTCTGGCATATAATAGGCTTGGCATAATCTGATAAAGTCAGGAACAGAATGAGTGAGAGGGACAATATATCTAGGCAGATTGGATTCCCAAATTGGAATATCTTTGTCACTCTTTTCCACTGATTTGCCATAGCACCAATTATAGACATCAAGCAGGTTAAATTCTACATTAGGGTCTAGTATTCTACAGTCCAGATCAACTAAAGGGCTGTTCTCTGGAGAAATGACTGGAGGCTGGACTGGTCTGACCACTTTTGTAGAATCAGCCGTGAGTACAGGAGTTGGTTTGTCGATTTTGAAGGACATAGGCTGAGGAATCTTTGTAGAAGACTTCTTTTGAGATTTTGGGCCTCCATTCTTGGGGGTTACCTATTCTTGGTCATTTTTAATAATGAAATAAGCAAGCTTAAATGGTTTTCTAAGTTCCTTTACGAGAAACAGGGGTTTCTTGGCGAATTTCTACTGAAAATGGGGTTTCTGAGCAGGGTTTTTAGGAAATGCAAGGAATTTAAAGCTCAGAACGTGTATTTAAAATCGATTTCAACAGAAAAATGGACCACGGTATGGAAAAAACTGCAAGAAAGGGAAATTAGGGATTCCAAGGAAATTTTGACAGAGTTTCCCCTGAAAAATGGACACTTTTTTGCAGTAACTTTGGTAATTATTTGAAATCGACAGGAATTTTGAAATCTCAGAGGGAAACTTCAAAGAAAAGTACCTGGATAACCAGAGGAATTCGGTTGAAGACGTTGTAGAGGTGCTCAGTCTTCAATTTTTTGAAAATGGCTTCGTAGAGGACAATGTAGTACTTTGTATTGGAAATTCAAGGCAATGGGCGTCGAAAAAAGGTACTGGTAGGTTGAAAATGGCTCTGAAAAGTTTCTCAGGGTTCAAACGGCGTGATTTTGAGGAAAAATGGTTCTGCAATGTTTTTACAAGTTTAAAGCGAAAAGGTGAAAATTCGAATGAAAAATATAATTTTAATGTATTAAACAATGGTATAACCATAGTTAAATGACATTAAACTCGGGTTAAACGGGTGAGTTTTAGGGAATACTTCCAGTGGTATTCGTGAGGGTAAAAGGTGGTAAGCGGAAACTAGCTTTTCAAACACGATACAACGTGGTGGCGACACGTAAGCACGGGTGGTTTGGAAAAACCACCCATTTCGTGCGACTTTGCCAAAACATAAAACGATTACTTTATGAGCGCGGAAATGTATTAGCGTCGTCGGATCTGGATTCAACGAACGAACGACCACGATCAAAAGGAAAGGTGCGGGGAAAAGGTAAGTTATCGGGTTCACTTTGGGCCATTGATCTTGGGAAACCGTCGCTATACCGACATTTAGAGAAAAGTGTCGCAATACCGACACTTAGAAAAAGTGTCGCAATTGCGACACTATGCCCCAAAGCGTCGCTAGACGGCTGCCTCCAAACGTCGCAATTGCCTCCAAACGTCACTATTATATGTTTTACGAAGATATGGTAAGGAACTCTCTCTTGTTCTTCTTAGAAATAATTATATATAATTTTTTTTTTCAAAATAGATTAAAAAAATTATATGAGAAAAATTATTAATTCATCAATATGTGTGTGTTGTGAGGAATAATTTCATAGTTCAACTTAATGGTTCATTATATAATCATGTGAGCATCACCAATGATATATCTTAAAAAGCAATTGAAAAGCCATGTGTACAAAATCGATGTATACTCTAGAGAGTGGTTCTCATATCACTATGTAAATTTTTGTATGCTACTTCAACAAAATTATAAGATAAACTATAATACACATCATATATGCACCATAACAGTTTCGATACAACTAATTTGTTTTAGGATGCATGTGGCATTCTAGGGGTAAATTCCATATGATGTGTATATCAATCTATTAGGTGTTGGTAAGTTGTGAGTATCTAAGAAATGATAAGGAATATCCATACATCATGATCTTGTAATGTGATTATAAATTGTGTCTATAATTTCCATAAAATGTATAAATGATTTGTTTAAAAAAATCAACACAATCAACCCTAAATAATGCATATGATGTGGAATGTCATTGGCGAAACCAAAATGATGGTCACATGTCCCATTTCTATGGTAATGGTGATCATATATATGTTGTAGCGACACTTGATGAGTAATTAAATAAATCTCATAGTGTGACTCATTGTGCCATATATTTTTAAAGCATGATTTGTTTTCCTAGTTTTTACTAATTTGTTAACATATTTTATTCATTTGGAAAGCTAATTAATGATGCTTTAAGTAATTAGGACCTAATGAGAGATCATCTTCACATCTTCACTGAAATATATTTGGTAATTGTAGTCACTATATGGACCGCACATGCATACTACTTAAGAAAAATTGAAATATAAACTATAATACACATCTTATATCTGCCATAACAATTGTCATACAACTTATTTAGTTCTAGATACATATGAAATACTTCAGGTAAATGCCATATTATGTGTATACCAATATAGTAGGTGTTGGTAAGTTATGAGGATCTAAGAAATGATAGGGTATCCACACATTAGTAGTGCCCTGGTGAATTTTTTGCATAATTTTCTAGTTGTTGTAATTTTGTTGCCTGGATTTATTATAGATTTCAAATAATATATACAACTATCTACCAATTGTTCTTTATAAAGAAGAAGTACAATAAGTAGTCACCTAAAAGTGAGCCATGTGAAAATATTGGTAACATGAGTAACCTGGTAAGCTGTAAATGAAAAGTGAATAACCTCCACTCACCAACAAGTGGCAGGCAGGGTTGGAATTTGGATTTCTCTTTACCCGTCACACAATTTTTTTTGACGTTTTGGTCATTATTTTTCTAGTCAATAAACGCTACGTTTAAAATTTTGCACTTCATTAATGATGCTCTCGTAATAAATTAACCCTTCACCAATAAAAGTTTGATTAAAAAAATTGAACGCTCTTCCATTTTCTTTGGATTTTGGAGTGTGATATATCTGTGTCATGGACTTTTAATACCTAAAGTTTCAAGAGAAATAACTGATTCTTGTCAAAATAATATTTCCTCAATATATGCTATGATCTACTAAAAATTACTTCAAAAATCAAGTAACCTTCCAATATAAAGAAAAAAACATGAACAAGCTTTCCCTAAATTGCAATAAATTTATGTTTATTATTAATATTGCATAATCTGTCTTATAAAAATTGCATAATCGGACTAAGAACAAATCCTCGGTGCATTTTTTATTGTTGTTGTGATTAAAAAAATGAGCCAAAGAACGCTAAGGCACTCAGAGAAATCAATCTATGTATTATTTCTCACAAAATCATGTTGAGTAGTGGAGACTAAGCGCTAGATTTTTTTTCTGTCCTCAATCTCTCTATTAATTATGTCTATGTAGTTATAAGAATAACAAGCCAAAGAAATCTCAGGCTTCTAGAGAAATTAGTCTCTGTGTGCAGAAATTGATTATTACTGTTGACTAAATGTTATACCATTTGAAATTGTTGAGCGAAATTAATTAGGCCATGGTGTACCATTTGTCAGTATCTATTTTCTCATGTATAAAAGTTTTTTTTTTCTAAGTAAAATTAATTCTATTAACAAAAGGAGTACAGTACAGCGGGCCGAAGCCTAATCATTGCCGAGTGCTGTGGCATTTGAAACAAAAAACCATAGTTTGAAGACTGCCCTGCAAGAGGGAAACCAGTTTGAAACAGTTCATTTGAAAAATCCCGTGCAAGGGAACCAGAGAATTGTAGTACTGGAGACCATATCGAAGCAAAAAAAATAGATGCATTTTCAGAGATAGCAGGAAACACATGAACAGGCCCATGAGAGTGGGCAGAAATAGAGAAAAAAACCAGAGTGAAGAGGAGGAACTATTCATCAGGAGGTTCGTAGACAACTCTGCACCAGAGTTCATCTGGTTCCCCGTCAGCATTATACAGGTCAGCAATAGAATGGATCACCTTCCCGAGAGGAGGAGGAGTAATCTGCGCCTTGCTCACTTGCACTGCGTCTTGCCTCTCAGTAGGCTGAGCCACCACTTCCTTGTTCGCCACGTCCTGCGTGGCCTTGCCCATCTGACCCTGCACGTCCGCACTATCAGGGAGCTTCAGCCCAACAAACTACGCCAAATCCTGAGCCGCCGAGAGGATGCATTCCGCCGGGCAAGAACTGGGAACAATTTCTTGAGGCTCTTCACGAAAGACGACCGTAATTGAGGCAGTCACCCTGGGTCAATTGAGAGTGCTGTTAAAGGAAAAATGCGCGGTGTGGGTTTGAGCAGGAGGAGCGGAAGGAATGGGGGAAGCAAGGCGACGACCTGAGCGGAGAAGGCACCCTCTAGGTTGACTATCAGAGTGGGAGGTAGACGCAGAGGAGGTGCTAGAGGTGGAGGGAGAGCGTCGAATTTGGCACCTCGTGGAGCCTGTTCGACAGCGCATTCTCTGCCTGAGGCGCGGCATAGTCGCACTCGAGACAACAGGGCAGGGAGGAAAAAGATGGACAAAAGACTGAGGCGAGAGGGGCAACAGGGCGACAAAAGCAAGCTTGCAGGAACCAGCGTGGGAGAAGTGGATATTTTCTCCAAAATCCAAACAAAAATTGAGAAAGCTCCTCTTACCAGTTACAGTGCGAACATTAGAAAGCCCTGCTCCTGGAGCGCACCACAGATTCACAGGCGGGGGAATTCTATTCAGACCAGAGGGACGCTCCATAATAACAACCCAGTATATCGTGCAACTATGAATCGACTGCAATAAACCACCATAAGTATGAACTGGAGGCTGAGCCATGTCGCGGCATGCGAATGTGTATCGAGGAGTGGGACTATGGTTGATTCGAGCACCAGGAGTAAATGGCATTAAATTCTGATCAGTCAACATTAAGAACTAAATGACAACACTCTTGCAGGTGGGAAAGTGGCTTCCCCTTATGCCACACCCCCATCCCATCACGTTAAACACTACCAACTTCACCCGCATCCGGGTTCTCATGTATGAAAGTTGATGTACCATTGAAAGTTTAATAATTCTATTGAAAGTTTAATAACTATAATAACTATATATATATATTTTAATTTAATGATTAATAATAATTAAATTAAAATTATTAAAAGAAAAAATAAAATCCTAATAATCACGAACTATTATGATAATTTAAAAATATAGAACTCGGGCTGAACATAGTTACAAAGATACCAAGAAAAGAAGAGTGCATTTGCATGATAACCTCTTTCTTGACAACCGATGAATGCCATTCTCAATGAAGACTGAAGTCTCAACTGGATTGGATTGTGTATCAAAACAGTAGGAATGAATCAAAGTTCAATGAATGAATAACTTGATCGAGAAAATTTATAGGGAAAGGTAACTTGACTATCAATCTACTAAACCTCGCTTCCATGATTAAAAAAACACCCCCACCTTCTCAGTGGTCCCATCATGGTCCACCTATTGAAAAACAACCAACAAATATTATTTTTTTTTATATTTTCGCATGGCCATTGGACAATGATTTACTATGGTTTTCCTACTAAATTCCAATGGATGATTATTCAAAAATATTGAGAATTAGTTTAGTCTCAAGGCATATCCAAGAGTCTTACTGGATAATTATAGATTACCTCTCCATTGGATGATTGTACATTTTTCATCTACTTTTTCACGTGAATTTCAGTTGATGCTAGATCTTTTCCTTCTATTTCTTTAGTGAAGCTAAGAGTTAACTTTGATCTTACATTAATAACTATACTTGCATGAATATCCATGCTTTTATACTTCCCCATTGTGGTCAATGTTGATGTATGGCCTTGGCCCATTGATCTTACAATTAACTCACTATTCATATTCAATTTTCTCCAGTTCAGCCCAATAAAATAAGGAAAACAGAAAATGAAGTCTTGATTTATCTTTCCAGTGCTCCTACATAATACAAATACTCTTAAAAACCAATTAATATATAAATTGTCATCATTCATGCTAAAATCAGTTTGAATTTTTATAATGAATCTACTTACAATTAATAGATTACATTGCTCATAGAATAAGAGATAATTTAGAACTATGATTTCACAATAATAAATTATCGGGATCCCACCGGGTGATGAACTTGGTCGGATGTGACCCTTCTGCAGCAGCTCCTGAATCTGCCTCTTGATTTCATCATTCTCTAGAACAGAGCACCGATAGATCGGTCCGTTGGGTAGCGGCGCACCTGGGGTCAGATCAATCGGGTGCTTGACTTGACAGTGTAGAGGAACCCCCTGTGGGTGAGGTGAAAATGTCCCCGTACTCCTCCACAACCTTATCCATTTGTTGTTGTCGTGCAGAGGAGCCTTTTCTGGAGGTCGTGGCCATAGTATTCTTCTTGCCCTGGGGGCGGATCATCGGGAAAATTAATTCCCTGGTTTGGGAAATGAGCTTACTGCATTGTTTTGCAGTAACCAAAGAGATAGTAGCAGGAGGTGGTACCTCTGGTATCCTGTACAACTTATTTCCCAAAGTAACAATAATAGCACAAGGCCGAGACTCATACACCTCATGACGCTTCCACAAGTATGGTTTTCCTAATAATACATTAGAAACATCAATAGGAACAACGTCGCATAATACCTCATCCGTGAAGGGCTTGATGCTATAGGGAAGGCAGCACTGCTGGCTGATGCGAAGATCTTGTCCTTGGTGAAGCCACCCGATGGTGTATGGATGTGGGTGAGCTATGGTCGGCAAGCCCAACCGCTTCACAGCATCTGCCGAAATGAGGTTCTTTTGGCTCCCATTGTCAAAAATGAACTGTACCGGGGAGCCCTTTACCCACATCTGGGAGTGGAAGAGATGTTCCTTTTTCTGGATATTTGTAGTTGCAACAGTGGCATTGGGCTCCGCATCAATAATCTGTTTCCCTTTGTCATTCCCCTTGTCAGGTTCTGATTTAGAGTCAGAGCATGCATCTGACTCATAAGCCCGCATCTCGGCCACCAGCGACTGCTTGGACTGACACTCACTTGTGTTGCGAGTGGAGCTATTATGGAACTCACACCACTTTCCCGTATCCTTCTTTGGCTTTGCGGTGTTGTTCTTTGCTTGTGGCTTCGACAGGTTGTCTTGAGTCACCGTGCCTTGGCTCTGTCCTTTGTTCTGTGGTTTGGGAGCACCTTTCCCTTGCTTTTGATTCGCAGATCCAAAGTATCGCTTCTTCTATTTGAATTTCTGCTCAATCTTGGTAGCATACCGGTATGCCGTACCAAGCGAGGAGATGTCGAGGAACTCCATTACCTCCTGAATGTATCTGTGCAGAAAACTGCGATACTTTAGCACCAGATGTTTCTCTGAATCTTTGATACCCAACTTGGTGCGCAGGGTATGGAACAGATTCATCAGCTCATGCACATCTTGATCCCTTTGTTGCCGCATCATGGTCCATTGTATGTACTTGTCCTCATAGCTCCCCACGGGATAGTATTGTTCCTTGACGGCGTCTCGGAAAGAATTCCAAGTGGTTACGACCGAGAACAAAGAGGGTTATGTCTCTTCCTTTTTCTCACAATGGCTTTCCCACCAGTCCTTGACATGGGGGGCAGCTTTGAGGAGTGCAAAAATAATCTTCTCCCTATCGGAAAAGTCATGAACCGAGAAATATCCTTCTAATAGATTCAACCATCTATATACGACATCTGCATCTATTTGACCCTCAAATATGGGAATGTCAAAATTTACTTGTACCTTAAAAGGAGTCGCACCTCCAGAGTGGCTGCTGGATGCAGATGCACCGCCGGTGGGTAGCCGTTGAAGGATCTGAGCAAAGTTATCCATCATCGTGTTCCTTTGTTTTTCGAGGGCCTCCTCGAGCAATATTTTGATAGGATCTCCTGCTCCCTCATCTTTCTTTTCGTCCCCCATGGGCGTCCGTCGAGGTTTGCGAGGCTGATCTTGCAAAGGTTCCACGAGATCGAGCCCTAGCTCCTTATACCCCGACCTCGTTGGGGACATGCAAAGAAGGATCGAGAAAAAGCAGACCGCTCTGATACCACTGATCCGGATTTATGCAGGAACGCAACAGAATAAACACATAACCATAAATACAGAGATGCAGCGGAAATAACACTTCATTTATTAATATCAAAGAACTGAAATTTGCTTACAGACAGAATGGAAATAAAACTAGCTAGGGCACTGGTAGCTATCTCTGAGAAGAGATGTGGCGGCTACAGGCCTCTGAACTGAGTTACAATGAGGCTCGAGGGCCTATTTATTATTGAGAAACAATGGATAACCCTAAACATCCAAAAACCTAACCCTAGGAGATGAAGCGCCAAAACTATGGGCCCCGTTTGGGTAAATTGGTGTTTCAACTTCCCAGGGACGTAACTTTGGCATACTATCTCTGTGTGACACACATGATACATCATTAGAAGGATCTATTCGAGGACTAAAACTTTCGCCACGAATATAATACCATAATGAAATGATATAGAATTATATTAGCTGGAGGCGCGATGCCCAAAAAACGTCGTTTAGGGCCTCAAAACGGCTCCGGAAGTTCAGGACCCGAAAAACTGCTAAAAATAGTAAGTTGTGCCGAAATTGAAAAACTGAAAGAGACAATGGTGGGGCCCCAAGTGGAATAGGCGGGTGGCCACCAGTATCCACCTGGATCATTGAGTGAGCCAAAAAAGTAACTTTCCTTACTTTTTGAGTACAACCTTGCAATTGCAAAGAGGACTAGTGTTGCAAAATTATTGGTAAGTGGAAATTAAAGGGCGTAAGAACGTTTTTGAAAAAATTTCAAACGTCAAAATTAAGTCTTCTATCCTTCCTAGCACCTCATGGAAAACGGGAATCCGCAAATTCTAGTCGTCAAATATGTGAAAAATGCCTTATGACGGGCAAAATGGAGGACTGGTCCTATGCTGCTACATGAGTTAGGGTTTCATGTGGCAACAGGGAACCTTGTATAGTTTTTCAAGGATAGGAAAGGAGAATATTGTCAGTTAATCATCACATGAAACTTCATCACCATTTAAAAATTGTGTCCTAATTTGAAACAATAAGACTACCCAACTATTTCATTATTTAATTTTGATTGTGTAATACAAAAAAATATCCTAGATAATTTAAATAATGTAAGCACTTTTGCAAAAATTTAGTGGAGAGAACCTTCAATTACATTTATTTTGAAGTTCCACTTGCATTTTAAGCCATTTTAATTAGTCTTTCATGGCTATCTAGTAAAAATTTCAACCTCTTGTAGAAATTTTTTTGTCACTTGTATTAGAAATGAAAAAATAAAATGTAAATAAAAATGATTTGAAATGCTAAAATTCAAATGTGCGCTACATAAAAATGATTTTTTAAAAAACTACATTAACGTCTGATATCACGCGCGCATTCGCCCTCAGCTCTTGCAGAACACAATTCGCCCTAAGCATTCGCCCTCAGCTCTTGCAGAACAACATTCACCCTTAGCATTCGCCCTCAGCTCTTGCAGAATAGCATTCGCCCTCAGTTCTTGCAAAATGGTAAGTTCTTACTGCAGGCCCTTCCTCCTGTAGTAGGGTTGACCCTATTTGGGTTTTTTTGGAGCCTCTGAGAATACAAAGGTTGTGATTGATTACGGGGCACTGCCTATATTTGTGGAACTTCTTACCTCTAGGAATGATAATGTTCGAGAATAGGTAGCACGTTCATTTTAGAGGCATAAAATTATTCTTCCCAACTATCTTTATACGTCTGTAACTTTGGAATTTGATTTAAAAAACTACTACCCAACTTTGAGTTCAACTGGTGTTTGTGTAAGGTTGTTTGGGCTTTGGGAAATATTGCTGGAGACTCTGCATCATTTAGGGATCTTGCCCTCAGTCATGGAGCTCCGAGGCAGGTGCTTGCCCAGTTGAATGATACTGCCAGAATTTCAATGATACGAAATGCTACATGGGCTCTGTCAAATTTTTGCCGTGGTAAACCCCAATCACTATTCGAACAGGTAAGCAGAATACATTTTCCGCCTCTTCTTCTTAGTTCGCAAATACTGTGGATTTTTTTTTATAGATCTTGGTGCTTGGTATATTTGGACGTAATATGGACCTAGGCGCTTGTTCATTACAATGACTCCGTCATCAAGTTTTAGAAAATGCTCAGAAATTTGGGTTTCACAAGGGGATTACCCTTGCTTGCAATTATCGATTATCAATCACATTCAAAAAAAGTCTTTCGTAGCATTGTTGAGCTCTTTGTAGGTGAATTTCCAAGGCAATTTCACAATATTTGAACTAAATTTGTCTGTCCTTTTCAATACTCTCGCTTGTACGTAACCGTACAAACAATTAGTGGCTACCAAACAAACAAACAACACCTCTCGTTGCACGCCCTAATTCACCTCTGAAATACGTTTGAATGACTATGGCACCCTCTTTTGTGCACAGGTACTGGAGCTGAAGGTACTGGTTTCCATTAGGATCGTGAAATTCAACATCCAAAATAGTATCAAATTCCACTGCAATGGTATTCCCCAGCGAGGGCAACAGTTCATTGAGACCTATTGGACTCATCACCCCAAATAGCCTCCAGGGCTACCCAGAGTGTGATCATCTGGAGCAATAACAAATGCTCATCCATCCCCAATTGAAACAAGAACAGGACCCACATTGGTTACAGAAAAAGAGAAACACGTTTTGAAAGAAGAAGAAACTTTTGTATTAGCATCCAGAAATCTAACTGGTCTATTGTACAATGCCCTACCTGCACTTCAAATTGGTACTCCCAACTCCATGCTAAGGCTCACTGTGCCATTCTTCAGATGAGCATCTTAACCTGAAGTTTGATTCCAAAAAACCCAAGTCCCCTGTTCTATGCCCAAGACCTCCGTTACAACGAGTAGAGTTCTGAGCGAAATACTTCACAATAGGAAGCAAAAGAAACATCGCAAAATTGCTCCGCTTTAGACTGATAATTTTCTGTGCGAAAATTCAACTGTGGACAGTAAAAACATAATATCAAACACAACCAATCCACAATGGAATTTGAACATGAGGATTTATAACCAGAGAAAACCCTCTCCAGGTTAAAAGAATTCCAGAATGGCTTTAAGATTCTAATTTCTACTAATGAGCGCTTACAACACCATAGCAATTACTGTCACAATGAAATATGCTGGAAGCAAAGCCCTTGTACAATTTCTACATTTCCACAGTGGAAGCAAGAATCTTGCTATCTCTCATGATCTGGTTTTGTGGTCAAATCCTTTGCTATGGCTGTCTTGTTCTGCTAAACGTGGATCTGTCTTAGCTTTGGCTCTGGTTCTCATTTAGGATCGTGGCTATCTGATCTTGCTGTGGCTTTGACTATACAAACTTGTTCAATAGGAAAATGTTGACTCTGCCATATATAGGAGCTTCAATGGGTGCTCTCAAACACTTTTTTGGGCAGCTTTGTTTTGTCTCTGATTCAAGGCAGAACTATGTTGGCCTTGGTTTTTTAGTCCTTGGAACTTAGTTCTCTCATATTTTCCATCCTATCCCCAGTTTGCTATCGAGAAAGACATAACTTCACGATATCAAAATTGACTATTTTTGGCCATTTATCTTTAGTAATGGTACAACCTTAATTTGGTGCATTCATATAGTATCTGAAGAGCACTCTCAAGTTGTTATTCGGTATTTTATCATAACTACTACATTTAAATTCCATGCTCTAATATTTATATCAACCATAAGCATTCTTAAGGTAGTTCCACGTTTGTGAAGCAGAAGGAATGCTTCTGACAACTTCTTATCATAGTGGTACAATTCTGTTCACAGTTTATCTTTTATAAACCTCCAATTTTCCAAACGTAGTAGAGACTACAGTTTGCATCTGAAATTTTGGACAAATCTATTTAGTATTCTACAGAAAATGCATTAAGAATAAAAAAAGCCCACAATTTGTAAAAAGCCCACAATTTTGTAAAAAGCCCACATTTTGTAAAAGCCTCACAATTTGTAAAATGCTCACTTTTATTTTCTTTTTGCTTATATATTGAGCTCCCATTGAGTTCAACAAGTCTTGGGTTTTCTACACCATTGAGAGAGATTTATTGTTTTCGTTATAGGATAATTTGCATCAATGGAAGAAAACGTTGGAGCTGGGAAAAAAATTCAAAAGGGTGAAAAATGTTGTATGAGAAATAATGTTAGAGTTTTAATAGCAAAAAAAACAGTGCATTGTAGGAAATATGGGCACATTGATGGTGGATCGAATGACTATCGTCCCGTGGTAATTAATTATCTATCTTCATTTTGATTATATCGTAAAATTTTATATTATTTTAATATTTTTTATGTGCGCACTAATGTTTAATTATTAATGTTTGTAATTTTCATAAAGGCACAGTTGCCCCCCAACTTTTTGCAGATGATCAACCAGCTTCCACAGCAAAATAGTAGTAGATTAGATGATGTTGCACCAGTACAAGAGAATATTGCAACAAATATTAGTATTGGAAATGATGTTGTACAAGGTGAAGAACATGAAGCGAATGATGAAGGTAATTTTAATGATCCCATGGAGGTAGATCATGATGACAGTAATGAGACAATTCACATTAATGATGGGACAAATTAAATGCTCCAAGACTTGTATGGTGAGTCAGATGATGATGGTGGAGATAGCAGTGACGGTATTTATGATGTACCTCTGATTGAAAGGTCAAGTGAACGACTTTTCGAACACTCAAATGCAACTCTTCTCTCTGCTACATTGTTGCTGGTGAACTTAAAGGTTATGAATAATTTGTCGAACAGATGTATGACACAACTCCTAAGGTATGCAATATGTATATATGATCACATATATGTAAATGTTGATTATTTTCCCTTTTTTTAGTTGTAATAAATGTGTAAAATAATAACTTATATATATATATATATATATATATATATATATATATATATATCATAGTTATCAAAACCGGCCGGTCAGGACGGCTGCCGGTTGGAACCGGCCTTGCAACCTGGTCAATAGCCTATTCTCACATGTTTTGGCCGGTTAACCGGACCTAACCGGCCGATTAAGTAAGGAACCAGCCAGTTTATGCATAAACCGTCTAGTTTCGTACTTAACCAACCGGTTAGGTGCTCCTCCATGAGTCGCAAATTCCTCAGTGTCTCCTCCATGAGCTGCAAATTCCTCTATTATACTAGCAACAAACTTGTCTAATAACTCATACTCAACACCTTATAGTAGCAACAATACACATGATGACTGGTAAATACAAGGCTGGCTAGCATAAAATCCCTGGCAGCATGCAACTCATCAATTGTACTTGATGACAATTTCTGTTCTCAAAACAATCAGCAGCAACCTTATTTCACACTCAGCTAGGAACTGTTAGACCCTCTCTCTCTGCTCACACATAGCAACAACATAAATACAAAACCTTTCACACAGAATACAAGCAATTTGATCATGGCATCAAGACTGATGCAAATGGTCTGATGCCACTCAAGGGAAAACAACATACAACCTAATGAAAATGTGACTGGCAATAATAAATTGACCACTAGAAAATTCCCGCCTCGAAATGCACTAAACTGGCTATTGAGTTTTCTGGGTTTTAATGAATCTTTTCAGTGATAAATTTTGTCAAACACATTGTGAGCAGACTGCTGAAGTTGTAATGCTCTCTCAACTTGTTACAAATAGCACTAATAGTGAGTTTCATAAACCAATTCAATACCTCTAAGTGTTGTAGATGTTTTTCTAGAAATTTATTGGCAAGCAAACATAGATAATGAAGAATACAAGATCTTCAAAATGCTGGTCTGATATCTATATCTATATATATATACTGAACCCAGAATTGTCTTTAAGGCTGATACAATGAATTGACAACAGATCTGAGCAGGGACAGATTGTATATTATAATATTAACTCAGCAATAAAACATAGTGAATAATATAAGAGAAACCTGATACATTACTTCAACAAGTTTGCTTATGTATTTTTCGATGATATGTATTGCATTTGGTGCCATTTTGATATATTCACCTTTGCATGGTATATAAATGAGCAAACTTTTCATATTTTGTCTCTATTGGCTTGGAATCATGGTTGCAAATCTTAAAAATAGTTTTTATTTATTTATTTATTTTTCATTTTATTAAAAAATAATTATTTAATGTATTTTTTTTTAAACCGGTTCATTGAGATCTGATCGCTACCAGTTAGACCGGTTCCGGTTCGAAACCCGGTTCATTAGCTCCACCGATCCGGTCACCGGTTCGAAACCCGGTTCATTAGCTCCACCGATCCGGTCACCGGTTCCGGTTTTAATAACTATTATATATATATATATATATATATATATATATATATATGATTAATAATCTTTACAAGACACTACTTTTTGTTTCTGTTGTAGATTGTTGGGTGAATATTTGTTACCATCGCCAAATACTTTACCTCGAACATATCGATATCTACATGCTATTATGAAACACTTTGGAATGGAATATAACACTATAGATGCATGTCCTAAAGATCATATTATATATAACAGAGAACATGCGTTGAAAACAGAATGTCCGAAATGTGGTACCAGTAGATATCGAACAGATCAACTAACCAAAAAGGTGCCTCAAAAGGTTCTTCGTCATATTCCCATAATTCACGTTTGCGGGCGAATAATTAAAGAATATGTGACATAGCACATTTTATTGGATTACCATTCAAGAATAGAAGTGGAGATGTTGTTCTTGAATGCACAGGATGGTTCTACATTTAAGAGAAATCGAGGAAAAATATGTAGATTTTAAAAGTAACCTCGTAATGTCGGGCTTTCATTGGCGGTTATGGTGTTAATCCATTCGGAGAGCTTAGATCTACTTCTCAGTGTGGCATATTTTCGTTATCAACAATAACATTCCTCCTTGGATGTCAATAAAGAGGGAGCACATAATGTTGACTATGATTATTCCGGGTATTTGATACATTATTTCTTTGAATGTAACATTTTCATTTCTCTCGTTGTTTGAATAAATATATATTTTATTTATTTACTTACTTATATATACATATATCATGTAATTATTATGTACTGTAATTTTGAACAATTAGGTAAGTACCAAGTCAAATATATGAATGTATATATTGAGCCTCTTATCGATGAGCTAATACAGTTATGGCATGGCATCACTATGTATGACATCACTAAACCAATCAAGCAGAAGAGATTTCAATGTCGTGGAATGCTTGTATGGACAATTCATGATGCCCCGGGACTAACACATGTTTGTGGTATGTAATATTTCATTGCACTTTAATATAATACATAATTATCTAAATTAGATATACCATATTGCATGTTTTAAAAATGATCTCATAGTATATTAATTGTTATTGATCCATCTATTGCGGGTCTTCAAACAAAGGGTAGATTTGCATGTCCAGTTTGTGGCCCTAAGATGAAGTATCGTCATTCGCCAGACTTAAAAAAGATGGTGTTTGATGAGTTTAGGCACTTCCTCCCTAGGAACCATAAGTATCGTACTACTGAAAAACATCTTTTCAATGATAAAGAAGAAACTAGATTAAAACCACGAAGAATGACACCTCAATTGTGGATGTTGGAATATAACAAAATTAATAATCGTCGAGAAGCTGGTACGTAATTTGTGTGTATATATATATATATTATTTGTTTATGTAATGTTTGGAATTTTTTTTTAACTAATGAATTTATTTTATTGTATTTTATAATTAATATTATTCTGATTTATTTTATTCTTTGATATCAAGGTCATCGTCGTCGTGAAGGTACTAATATTGTACTTCCACCTGGAATGAAATGTTATCCTTCTCAATTCGCGAGGTTGCCCTACTATGAGGACCTAAAAATAGCTCATTTGTTTGATACAATGCATGTCGGGAAGAATGTGACAGAAATGTTATGGTGAACCATAGATGGTGCACATGATAGAGATAAAATTGACAAAATTTGTGTTGACATTGAGAAATCAAATCATGCAATGAAAAGTGTGATCGATGGATCAAATAACAATGGAGGTCGAAATTATAATAATATTCCATGGTTATTAACAGAACAACAAAGCAATGATGTAAAAGAGGTCATTAGAAGAATTAAATTTCCAACAGGTTTTGCTTCAAACATAAATAATATCTTAACGAAGAAAGGTGACTTCAGTGGGGTGAAAACACATGATTGACATACCTTTGTTATGGTAATTTTTTTGGTATACGTTTTTGTTTGTTATTTCTTGAATACATATTTTAAATTTTCCTTTTTTCTGTTTAATTTGGAAACCAATAACGATTCATTTTTTATTGTTATAGTATGTTCTACCTGTATCTCTCCCAAACAACTTCGACAACAATGTCAAACAAGTTATATATGGTCTTAGTAAATACATGAGGTAAGTAGTTTTGATTTATACGCAAAATCTAATTGCTACAATTTCTTTTCATACTTGATGAAATGATGTATTAATTTACTTGTAATGAAATATATATTATGTTTCATTGAAATAACCTCGCGTAATGATTTGCAGATGGTTGTCATTGAAAGAAATCCATCAAGATGAAATAAAGTATTGGAAGAGAGAAATTCCTCGGCTAATGTGTGAAATGCAAAATTATCTACCTCCAACATTTTTGAATGCACAAGAACACTACTTGATACACCAAGTTGAGGAGATTGAAATGTGTGGACCAGTACACACAAGGTCAATGTGGATGGTCGAGAGGCACCTGAAATCCTTGAAGGCTTTGGTTAAACAAAGGGCACGACCTGAGGGTTCTATGGTGGAGGGATATGTGGTATATCAATCCATGGTGTATATTAGTCATTATCTTCCTAAATTAGTTGTGCCAGCCATGAAGGTGGTGGATTTCATTTGGGATGTGAACTCCATCAAAAAATTTGAAGAGGAGCACCTGTTGGGAAAAGGTAGAATGAAGAAAGTGAGAGGTAAAATATTTATTATGTATAATACATATAATGTTTCATTTTTTTACATCATGTATATGATCATGATATTCATTTAGGTCTTATTCTTTCATAGTTTATTAATTAATATAATTTACCATGGTTATAAGTAATATTTATTAATATTGGTGAATTATTGTTTTTTCATTCAGGTGCTCAAGATTATGAGGCACTACTTTTATACATTGCAAACAATCTTGAGTGGTTGAGTGAATGGATTGAAACATGTAAAGCACGTAACGACGGTAGGTTATCATGGAAACTACTGTCTGAATTGATTAGAGAAGCGTATCGTAGTGGAGATGGGAACGTTACGAACAGGGAAATCGATTTAGCATATGGTTTGAAAGATAGAAAGGTAAGCAATTAATTCACCTATTTTATTCATTACTTATTTTATACTATATTTATAATGTGACAAGAAGTTTTATTTTTCAGTTAATTTTCATGTTGTGTAAATTATATGTTTAATTATTAATTGAGAATGCATCTTTTTCATGTTTGGCATATTGCAGTTGAAACACCACAAGGCTATGTGGTGAAATGTTCGTCAATTTCGTGTTAAACAGTTGGATGATAACAGGAAAAATTCTGATAGTGGGATAACTGCAGTATTCCAGGTCACTAATGTTTCCTCCAGGAGTGACAGACATCCTCGAGAATCTGAAAATAGATATTATGGGTTCTTAGATGATATAGTTGAGTGTGACTTTAATTCCTTCAAAATAGTTTAGTTCGACGTCAAATGGTATAGGCTACGAATGAATGTACGTGATGATGATAAAACACTTATTCAACATGACAATGTATTTCCAATGGTTAAAACATCGCAGTTTGAAGCAGGAAAAGATCGCTATGTTTTTCCAAGCCAATGCGAACAAGTCTTTTACTCAAAGGTTCCAGGTGAGAACGAATGGTCATTTGCTATTAGATATGATCCAAGAGGAAGGCCAATAGAGTATACTGTAGAGGAAGAAGATGATATTGATCAAGAAGAAGATGATGCAGTGGCAGATGAGTAGGAAGATGCATTGACAGACGAAGAAGATATCTTAGAAGATGAACTAGGCATAGGAGATGAGGCAAAAATTGATGATGATGTCGATGAGGATATTATTGAAAATGACATAATTGATGATGATGATGACATGGTCGATCATTTCAACACCGTTTCTGAATCAGATATTGATATAGATGTCGATCAGTTGGATGAAGATCGAGAAGATACAGAAGAAGAATATTGATACAGATGTTATGTTCGAGTATGAGCTGGTATGTTATAACTTTATATTTTAATATGTAGAAATTATTTTCTGTTGGGAAAAATACTGAGAGGGGGGGTGTATCAGTATTTAGGGCTGACTGAAAACTTTTCACCAGAGATCTTATTATGCTGTTAATTATTTACTTAGATTATAGCATCATTCTTTTAGTAAACATGTGAAAAGAAATAACAGAATAAGCCATTACACAAAAGGAACACATATGAACACCGGCATTTAAGGTGGAAACCCAATTTGGGAGAAAACCACCGCTTTTTTCGTCTCAGTCTTCAATATTTATTATAAAGAAAACATATTACAATTTTGTGCTAGCACAGACTCATACCAGCACGCAGGCACCAACCTGCAGAAGGCTTCAACCTTCTCTCGTTCTCCAGCCTCTCCTGGAAGGGAGCTTCGACCCCCTGATTTAACACCAGTTTGAACTGGCAAAAAGCTTCCACTTCTATGCAGAAGACTTCAACCCTCAGATCCACTGAATTTCTTCAATTTCTTCATCAGACTTGCATCAGATCTTTATTATTTCTTTGCTGATCTTCCTAGAGCTTTTTCATTTCCTCGATCAACTCCATAGGTGCATCATGGATTCAGTGTTATCAGACAACAAAGTTCGATCATGCAGATCTCATAAAGAGATTTTTATTTACAATGCCTCTGCATGCACACCTCGTACTATGATTCTCATCACCTTATATAGTTTTCTCCTTTATTGAAACCATGGGTCAAAACCATTCAATTGCTAATGGTATTATTAAAATTCGAACCAATCCAAATTGAAATCCCGATCTTTTTTCTTCCATGCTCGAATTGTCCCAAAGGTAATCTCTATCTCCGCCAAATAATACTATAGCCAAGGTAAAGTACCAATAACGTGCCGCTGATGGTTTTCTTTCTTTTATTTATCAAATTCTTGGAATTTGATAAATAAATATTATTCACAACCTTTGGCAATTAAATATATAATAGAACTTTATAGTAATAACCAGCGCTTTTATCAAAAGGATTTTAAATAGACCTTTGGTTCCGGCCCCACATACATAATCGACGACCCAATCAATATAATTTAAAAAACTGGGGCCCATCACTTACGATCGTTTCCATCTGACGGCGGAGAACACATCGCTCGGCATCAGATGATCTGACGGATATCGTTCGTTGATGATGCACGGATGATAACGCACGATGGCGCGCCGTACCTTGGGTAACTTTCGCGCATCTATAGCAAATGAACACCGTCCGATGACCCCTTCCCAGATCAACGGTGCTTATCAATATCGCTGAGCATCCTGAGTCGAGCAATAGCGAGCGATGGCGCGCAGTGACAAGCGGTTTTGTGGAGTCGTACAAGGACGCGTGTCGTGCGTTCTATGGAATCGCTCCCAACCTCTTGAAAACTGCTTGCCCGTCGAAGGTGGTACGATAGAAACCACAAACCACCTTTACTGTTTTCTTGGTCACGGTTCTGCTCTTCCACGCAGGGTTCCATCACGCTTCCGTTTGTTATGTTCCACCTCTTTCCTTCCAGGTTCCGTTCATGATTCCAAAGGGTTAATCTGTGTTCCACCGAAAGTTCAATGCCAAATACTCTGTTTTAGTTCTTTTGCGTTATAACTGGTTTGCTCTCGCTCCTCGTTCTTTTCTCCATGAAAGCCAGTCAGCTCCTTACTAATAGCGTAGACCCTTCCATCATATATTTAACGAATATATATAACTCCACTGTCTACCAGTTTGGATACACTGTCAACCGTATTAACATCGGTTCCTCGATCAACATATAGAGCACAAGGTTTCTTACGGATGTCAATTATCCTTCATCAGGATGCATACATATGTTCACACATGAATTAACTCATCCTTATTTATATCGATTCTCCATTAAATACAGAGCTTGCCATCAAGGAAAATCATATAATAGGATACATGAAACATATTGCCAACATTGTCTTTAAATAATTTACTAATTATGTGGGTTTGTTGCATGTTTTTTATTATTTCAAACCAATAAATAATGGCCTTACTATTGTTTATTATTTCGCAAGATTCGCAGGATTCATTTGATTCTATGGTCAGGTCTCTGAAAAAACCAATTAAACACTTAAATAGTCAAGATCTGGAAGACAGGCTTTACCCCCACCATAAATTGCTAAAAAATCGGCCTTCAGTTCAGCATGCTGTGCTGAAGATGAGGGTGGATTTGCATGATCAGTTGAATGAAAATGAATCAGATATTCGGGATGATTTTGAGGGCAGATCCATAAGCCCCATAGATGAAGATCCCATTGCTGCAGAATTTCTGTCTGCGTTGAAGCACAAGTATAGTGTTGTATCGGAATACAAATCAGAGGACAACTATACCAAGTCTAAATCAACTGAATCCAGTTCTAGTGCTCTTGAACTTACCGAATTAAAGCCAGAAGCAGGATTTACAATCTCTAATGGGAACGGGTATGGTAGTTCCAATATTGGATTGGATGTCCGGAGCTCTGCAATAGGCACTAGACCTGATCGTAATGAACCCCAAATAATTCAATGTGATGAAAATATGGACTTTGATGATGATCAGGAAAACAAGCCAGAGCATTTTGGCAATATTGAAGAAACTGAAGAGGTTTCCTGTGATCGATTGAATCAACTCAGCCATAAGAGATCTACTGCAGGCTGGTTTGTATCAAAAGGAGAATCGGTTTTTCTTTCCCATGATGATGGATGCTGCTCTTTTCACGATATAGCAAATTCAGAGGTGTGGAGGTTTTAATTATTGTACTTAATTTTGGGGTTTATGGGTGTTATAATTTATACATTTTGGGATTTTCTATTAGAAATAGGGAAAAGCCTAGGGGTTAGATTGTTCTCATGGTTTAAATTTCTATATTTGAAATAAAATTCACCAATTTCTATTTAAAAAAATGATTTGCCTAAATATTTGATGTAGTTTAAATAGGATGTAGTTCATTTCAAAGACTATTGAAATTTTCTAGAAACTATGATTGGGATTTCAAGAATATTATGCACTCTTTAAATTTTCCCTTAACATAAAGGGCAGTTGATGTATGAGTAATACTCAGTATTGTTTTTTTCCAATCTCCAGGAGAAGGCTGAATATAAAGCTCCATATGGGCTTACCCCAAACATGTGGGGTGATTGCTGGTTGATCAGAGCAGCTGGTTCAGATGGTCGCTCTGGTAAATATATTGTGGCAGCATTTTCAGGTTGTACATTGGACTTAGGTTTCTGTTCATGGGACTTTTATAATAAAGAAATTATGGCATTCCATACTGAATCAGAGGCCTTCACTTCAACGTCTAGTACCATCTCTCTAGTTTTGGCAGAGAGGGATGTCTCGGGGAGAAATTTTGGCTTTGCAAATGTTGTGCCAAAGAATCAACATTGGTGGTACAGGCCATGTGGGCCTCTTATGGTATCTACTACCAGTGCCCAAAAGACAGTTAATATTTATGATATTCGTGATGGAGATCCTGTGATTTCAATGTGTTTGTTTTGAAAGTTTAGGTTTCATAGTAAATCCTCAATGGGCTCTAAAATAAGGCCACATTGAAATCTTGGATACATGTTTCATGCAAAAATCAGTTGTATCTTCCATAAATACAAAATCTTGGACCACTCTGTATAAATCTGCTTCCCGTACAATATTACATTTCCCTTATTATACAGGTGGTGTTCTTACATGCATAGCAAAGGCATTGTTTTGGAAATCATTTTTTAAGTCACTAGATATTGTGGGTACAAGGATCTAGGGTCTCCACATGAAACTGTGTTGCCCGGAGACCCACTCTGGCTGTCCTTAAATTTGTAAACATAGTAGTATGCCAATGCTTCTTTCATTTTGTATGCATAAGACGATTTTTTGTCAAAGTCCATAATTGTTTTTAAGTTTTATCCATCCCAGTTTTGTTGTGAACGCACAGGTTTTTGGCTCAACACATATCTATTATATCTTTGTACTTTTCCTTTACTAACTATTTGAAATTTCTAGTTATATTTAGAGGTGTCTTTTAAGGGATGAGGAGAATTACTTGGATTTAGTGCTGCCAGGCTTATCATTTATTCTCCAAATGAAGCCCTGTAATCTATAACACTATATGGGCATGCAGCTCACTTGTTAAAATATAGTTGATACAATATGTTGTACATGAAGCCTGGAGTTGTGTACATTCCTGGAATATATTAATTTGCAGGAATGCTTAAAAGAGAGATAGGGTTTGATAAAATCAAAAACCCTGAACATGAAGAAAAAAAAGAGGCAATTATTTTATACAAATAGAACCAAGACACTATCTCCTCATTAATAACAAAACCTCAGTCCAAAAATCACATGTACAAATTCTAGAAGTCGAAAGTTGAAAATTTCTGAAATGGAACCAGGCCCTTTTCAAAAGAATAAATTTAGTAAAAACGAGGGTGAAGAAAGTTATCTTATCAAAATTTCCACATACCGTGTTAGCAAGGAATGACTCCGAGTCTTGAGCAGTGAGACTGAGGAATTGCTCTTTTGCTGCAGGTTGCAGTTCTCTTCTCCAACACGATGAAAAGAAAATTATTAGCTTTGGAGTCTGAAGCCCGAGTCAGAACTTGGAAGTTGGTAAGGAAAATTATCAGGGTTGTTGCCAAGTTGGCTTGGAGTTCACAACCTCATTAATTTTCTTTAATGCATTTCCTTCAATGCTGCAGTTGTCACTGGCCAGCAACCTTTACAATAAAATTTATTAGACCCATCGCGCTACGAGGAAAATTTGACGTGATCACTAATGATTGATTTCTTATTGTGATAACAAAAATTGGAGATTTACTGTCCTGTTTTAAAGTTTCATTTTTTTTTTTTAAAATTGAAACCGTCGTCGGTATACCGACGCCTTGTAAGCATCGCTCTTCTGACGTTTTGAATGATTTCCATTTTTGTCGGTCTTGTAATGTCCGTCGATATTGCGACAGTTCTAGAAACGTCGGAAGAGCGACAGCACAAAGACGTCGGAAGGGCGACGTTCAAAATTTCAGACCACATTTCGTCGGAATTGCGACAGTTCTTCCTAGCGTCGATATTGCGACGCTTCTGGAAAGCATCGATCTTGTGACACTTTTGCAATACGTCGGTCTTCTGACACTTTTGTACGACATCAGAAGAGTGATAGTATAAAGACGTCGGAAGAGTGACGTTCAAAACGTCGAACGACATTTCGTCGGAATGTCGACACTTTACAAACGTCGGAAGAGCGACATTAAAAAGGTAAGACCAAATTTCGTCGGAATGGCGACACTTTACAAACGTCGGTTTGGGAAATGTCGGAAGAGAGACACGTGTTTGGAAGCGACGGAAAAAGTGTCAGTAGTGCGACACTTTGTAAATGCGTCGGAATTGCGACTGCATGACAAACCACGTTTTCCCCGTCCTCGAACTGTTGCTCTTGCGACGACTGTGTGTCGGAATAGCGACGATTTGGCCGTCGGAAATTGTGCCAAATTTCTAGTGATCGTGTGCATGCAAATCCATTTTCAATCCCTTTCCATTTTTGGAATCGTTTGTTCTATTTAATGGAAAAAGAGAGGGATGATATTATTCATTTTTTTCTAAGAATAGTGTTGTGAAACAAAGGATTCCCTGGCAGTAGTAGTTGATTGAGGCTTGGAGGTGGTGAATTGTAGAAAGACTATGTAGAGTTGAGCCTATGGTTCAGTGGAGATTCGTCCCCAAAAACTTTGCTGCTGTTAGCAGGATTCAAATAGTGTTACACTCTGAAATCATAATTAAGGAATATCGTCGCTATAAGTAAGTTGCCTCTGCTCGTGCTTTTTGAAAATTTTATCATAATTAGTTCAATAGTTTGTGTGTTGATTATTAATTGCATGATTGATATAATTAGGTTTATATTTTAATTTTTGGGTTGTTACAATTACCTATTGTGGTATTTTTGCTTAAAGAGAAATATTTCCCTTTTCTATTACCAAAAAGGAGTACATAAATTTTTTTACAAAATGTGTTTACATTGATTTATCACTTTGGAAAACAACTCAAGATTGTAGGAAATAACAACATTATATGATTTACAATAGAGAGTGTACAAAATAGATATCATCATCCACTGGGATCACAAAAATTGATAAATGAAGAGCATAAATTAAGTGACAACAATATTCAGAATTGAGTTCCGCGTGCAAAAAACACTTAAAAATGACTTCAAAAATGATTAAAAAAAATTCTAGCAAATTGAAATGCATGGAAATTGATGTAAGATTCATATAGGAGGCTCTCTAGAATGTATAATGTGTAGAATGTTATGATCATTAGGAAATTTTTGACTTCTGGAGATGAGGACCCTCACACTATTCTTTAAATGATTACCCCATCTTTCTTTAAAAAAAATTGAAACCTTCTTCTGCACTTTGATCCTTCTTTGAAATTATATTCACTTGCTTGTTCCATTCTCTATAAATGTGTTGAAAGGAGAGTTTTTTTTTTTTTTTTCCTTTAGTATAGATATTATGTCCTTCGAGTGATATGATTAGAGAAATTTTGAGTTAAAAAATGGGTCTCAAAACAAAAATGTACAACAAAAATAAACTTTATAGGAACCAATAAGATTCAATATGATGATGTCAACCATGGGGGATGATTCACCACTTTTAGAGTAAAAAGGTAAGAAGATTAAAAAAACTATTTTTTTCAACTCATATTTCCAACTTATCTCCCTACAATTTTACTCAAATTTCAAGTGGGAGCAGTCATTGGATGCAAAATTTAATTTTGCATCTAACGAGTACCTATGTTGCATGCTTTTGATGGACTCTATTACATGGAAAATGTGAAATACATGGGAAAACGTGATTGCAATAAATTTTTTCATGTATTTCACATTTTTTGTGTAGCAGGGTCCATCGAAAGTATGAAACATGGGTATTCCTTGGATGCAAAATTAAATTATGCATCCAAAAAGTGTTCCCACTCAAAATTTGAGTAAAATCATAGGGATATAAGCTGAAATACGAGTTGAAAAAATAGTTTTTTTCTTTTTTCCCTCCAAAAATTGATGAGGTAATCTAATATTATTTTAGTATTTCCACTAACATTTTATAATATTCCTTAGGAGGCCTATTTTAGACCTAAAAATTTCTATGATGAAGTTATATACCTGAATATTATTTTTTCATGATATCCAATCAATGATACATTTGGAGTCACCATAAACCTGTAAAGTATTAATTTTGATGTGAGAAGCAAAGAATAGAAATTCCCAACAAGTAGTGATTTCAAACCAGGTCTCATTGTTGAGTCAAATTATAGACTTATAATTTCCCAATAAATTGTCAACCTGATCTGAGTTTAATTTCCTGCAGCGGCACAGGGAATTCCTGCAGCACATGAACACAAATTTCCTGCAGCAACAAAATGTTGAATCAAATTATAGACGTATAATTTTCCAATCATAAATTGTCAACCCAAGGTTGGTAAGCTTGTGAGATGCTATGCAAAATATATGCAGGATTATTACTGTAAGTGTTCATAAATTAACTATTCATATACACATTAAATAATGCTTCTTTCCTATGTCAACACTTGGTAGCCATGGCTATGGAGTGACATATATCATCCCTCTACAACACTTAGGATTGTTTATATTGACTATAAAAAGGTAAATATCAAACAACAATCAACAATTCATGCTTCTTTCCTGTATCAATACTTTAGCAGCAATGGCTATGGAGTAGCTTATAACATCCCTCTACATCACTTGGGTTTGCTGATATTGATGCAGGAAAAGGTAAAAGATCAACCACAATCAAGAATCCAAATTAAAGAGCATGAATCCAAACATTGATCAAATGAAAAGAACTCAGTAACATAAAGAATTAAATCACTTAACCAATTAACAGTATGTTGCAGGAAATGAAGAAAGAAAGCGCTAGCTATGTACAGGAATTATTAATGCATACATGAAACATAAATAAAACACACACTTGCTGCGGGAGTTGTGAGTGAGGGGGGGCCTCCCTCACTCACAACTCCTTCAAAATTCTAAGAAGTTGCTTAGAAAGGTAAACCGAACATAAACTATTTTATTAATCTGGAAATTACATTCAAGTACAATATGATATCTCGCTATCAACAACAATCCAAACCCAACCCCCTTTACAATATGAAATACATTTCCTTTTATACAATCTCTAAAGCTCATATTTGGCTCGAATGACTAATCTAAGCTATCAGCCAACAATATAGGTCTATACTGTCGAATTTAGCTTCTATTGATTCTAATCCATGACTGACAGCATGGATTAGACGATTTCCATTACATCACTGAAGCTGCAGGAAATGTGGTTATGAGAAGAAATATGTAAGTTTGGTTTGTTTCAAAAGGAGGCTCGAATCAGCCAATAGGATAGCCTTCATGTGCAATGAATTACCCAAAAACCCATATCCTTGCTGGATCTGGAAATAAATAGAACATAGTCAAATGTTGATGTCGCTGCAGGAAATCGAGGCTTCTACGGGAAATCTGGAACTGCTGCAGGAAATCCGGATCTGCGGCACAAAATCTGGAACGGCTGCAGGAAATCCAGAACGGCTACAGGAAATTTTCTACAGGATTCCTATAGCATCTGTAGGAAATGCGAAGCTGTTTGGAATCAAAGCAAATCTGCACGTGAGTTCTAGATCAGTTGGAGTGGTAATTTAATAAAGATAAAGCTAGATCAAATAATACTTTAAGTTTAAGGAAAAATGACACTTATTATGTTAATTTGACATACCTTAAGTGTATAGCACCCTTTTAGCCAAAACTAAACAATATAGCCGAACTAAGCATAATTAGGGGCAGAAGGAGTTCAAAAATAGGGTAGGTAAGGCCTAGGAAAGGCATCAAAAAATAGGCAAAATTGAGACTCAACACTCATGTTCAACATATATGATAGGTAAGGACCCCCTGAAGAATTAAGTGGATCTCCCACCCCATAGGCCATCTTGTGAGGCACTATCAAAGAAACCCATGTGTCAGGAATGGGGAGTGGACAGATAACAAAAGGGTTTAAGAGGCTTGAACTTTTGGGGTCTCAAGTAATCCTTGGAAATACCAATAATCCGAGGGAGCATGTGGGGAATTTTTATATACATATCCTCGAATATGCATTTTTTTTGTACTTTTTGAATTCCCTAGGCCACAAAAACAAGTAAGGTTTTGAAGTTACCCATATTATAGTCCCATCAATGAAGACATGAATCAAACGAGGATATGGGGCCAGAATCCAAAAGATTGAGAGAAGATAAAACATCATTCCATAAGGCCATATAAAAGGCACACTGAAAGAGGAGGTGATCAATGGATTTAGACCCATTCAAGCATAGGTAACAGATATTCGAGAAAGTGAATCCCCTACACAGCAATCTATCCCATATGAGGATCTAGTTTTCCAAAGTGAGCCAAACAAAACATCTGTTTTTTTTTTGTAAGAGAGCATTACCAAATATTCACATGGCACCATATATCCTTGAAATCAAGAGACTGAGTAGTGATGCGGTCATAGGCCTTCCTAGTTGTGACTTGAATAGTGGATGAGTTCCAACTCCATACAATGGAGTGCTCCTCATTTAAAAAAAAATCTCGTTGTAAGATATACTTTTGAAAAAAAAATCCAATTCAATAGCTTGAGACCCTTGTAAACCCAGATCAATAGAGCTTTTCCAGTAACAGTAGGGGATAGCCTAAAATCTAGACGATGAATCATGTCATAACTTGAATACTTCATGTGCATTTAGAGAATATATAAGCTCCGAGATAGATGATATAAATAGTTTCCGCCAATAAAGGGATCCTTCCCAAGGATAACCTGGTGTCCATTTCCCACCTTCTAGGAAATCCATTTAGTAATCCAAAGAAAAGCCACCACTAGTCCCCTCCAGGAAATAGACCCAAAAGAATACTTATGCATATTGGAAGACCTCATTTACTCTGAAATAGGCTTGTCATTTAAGTATTTTTTAGAGATGATATGACTCCATAGACCCAATCCAGTGATAGCCCTCCAAAAACTCTTCATGGCAATGTCTTAGACCGAGCCAATGACTATTTTTAGAACCCCATCCCCCAAAGCACTTGGGTTGAGATTACAAATCCCATTTGGCCAAATGGTAACCCGATCTTATTTTCTTGCTAGAACAAAGAAAATTGAACATACCTTAGCATATCTTCCTAATCGTAGATTTAGATATATTAGAGAGTGTTAACCAATATATTAGTATACTTTCCAATACATATTTAACCAAAACCATTCTACCACCCAAGAAAATCCACCTGTAACAATAATTTATATTTCTTCTTTCAATCCTCCTAATAAACCAGGACCAACCTTCCACATAATGACAATTCAAGTTTAGGTGATATCCCAAGTAACTAATGCCATGTTTAATAAGGGACACCTTGAACGAAAGGATAGAGGCAATAGAATTGATGGTCTGGTCCAAAATTTTATTTTGGATGAAGGAGGATTTATGGCTGCTAATTTAGATACCTATCGTAGAGAAAAAATATGAGAATGCGATAAAAAAATAACTCATTCGGTGGCAGAGGCTTCCCCAAAATTTAACACACCAGCCACAAAGAGTATATGTGTTAAATATAAAGAATTGAACATCATAACACCTTTTATGAGACCATCCCTTTTGGCCTTGTTGATCATTCAGTTTAGACCCTCTATGATAAGAAGAAATAAAAGATCATATAAATGGAACCCATGTCTCAAGGCTCTAGAGAAAATAAATAAAACAGATGGGGGTCCATTGATGAGCACTTAGAAGTTTGGAGATTTTACACAACCCATGATCTAATTTGTAACCTTTAAGTCAAGACCGATATGGAGGAGTAAGAGCCTAAGGAATTCCTAAATCATTCTATCTTATGCTTTGAACAAATCCATTATAAGAATCATAACATTGATTTTTTTGGTCTTAATGGAGTCCATAGCTTCTTGTGCCACTCTAATGGCATCATGAATCATACAACCAGGAAGAAAACCAAATCATTCTAAAGATGGCAAGGTGGGGAGTTTAATTTTTAATATGTTAGAGAGGACTTTAGAAATGACCTTATAAATCAAATAACATAAGGATATAAGCCTAAAATAATTGAAGGTGAGAGGTTTGAAACATTTAGATATTGGAGAAATGAAAGTGGAATTTAATATCCTAGTTATCGACCCCGTATTTCTAGACTCCACAACCTACAAAATGTCATTTCTTAGCACGTCAAAAAATGCAAGGGATAATTCAACGGTCCACCCATCAGGACCAGGAATCTTGTCCTTAGCAAATGATTTGAGAACTGATTTGATCTGTTCTAAGGAAACACGACTACCCAACGAGGTTGAGTCTTCCTCCAAGAAGATTCAAGGATAATGCTAGATAACATCAAGTTGAGTTGAATCACATTATCACCTGGATCTTTGAAAAATCTAGAAAAAATTTCATTAATTACCTTCTCCAATTTCAACTGGGAACAACATGTGTTTTAATCAACAACCTGAATGCACCAAACATAATTTTTGATCCACATATGGTTGGTGAACTTGTGGAAGAATTTGGTGTTTCCATCTCCTTCCTTGACCTAGATAGCTTTACTTTTAAGATATGAAGAGGCAGAGCCTCAAGCTAAATGGGTTCTACCCAAGATCAATGCATCTGAAGTATATTCAGATCTTGGAGTCTGGAACCTCAAAGCTGCCACAAGAATAACCATAAAAGAATCCATAAGTTCTATAGAAGAAAATTTTGACTGTGTACAGATTATTCCTTTATTAGATCCAAAACAGCTCCAAGTAGAAGCTGCTAGATTGGGGACTAAATATTTACATTTAGGATGTATACGGGTGGGAATCCATGCCTTAACTCATAAAGGCCTGAACACTTATGTGTTAGCTACTATTCGAGATATAACACATAACAAATATACTGATTCCCTAATAGGAGGTATTGTTGCTCCTCTGTCAGATGGTCCAGTCTGGTTTGACTGCTATCCTAATTTCCCTGTGTATGTTTATGATGAAACATTGGCCGATATTCTTCAGCTTCAAATCCAAACTTCAGGATTTGACATGAAAAGAAAAAGAAATAATATCGCCATTCAAACCAGGGGATGTTTTCGTCATACTAGTACTCTTTACCCTGCAGTCCTCCATGCCCCCAGAAGAGACTCAAAGACCAATGTCGTTGTCTTAATAGACCCTAAAAATCAAAAGGTCGAACATCAAGCCATAAGGTGGGAGGAACTTACCTTTCTTGAACACTGGGTGGTTCCAAATCCAAAACCCATCTCTGCACGTAATATCACTTTTGCAAGTATTTCTGAAAATCAATCCTCTGCCACTTTGTCTTTTCCTCGCAGATCTACTATTGACAGGCGTCGGATTGAAGAAATGTGTAAAAAGTCACCTCTGTACATATCTCCTGATATTTCTGATACTGCAAGTTCCAGTCTTGTACATTCTTCATGTCATCATATTTCTTTATTTGAATTTGCTAAGTTGGTAAATTTCCAACCCATTCAAGTCTCATGCCCTCAGTGTAATAGCCTAGTAAATCTGAGTCATCTTGCTTACATGGTCATCCATCAAAACCACAATTCAAGGACCGGTGAAGCCCCAGCTGCCACCTCATTCAATTCTTGTCCTAATCCTAAATGTTCTGATATCCCATTTCCCCATGATGAGGAACATGTTCTTATGATGCACCAAGTGCCTACATTAGAAGATGAAGATCCCAGGCTGACTACTATATTTAGTAACATGAGACCCGCAAATTCACCTAAGTATGGACTTGGCTATATTGAGCAGAAAAATGATCTAATCCCTGACTGCAGATTCAGAGATCTGCCAGCTGACACCAAAAAGCCATCAGTTATGGAAATTCAAAAGTTCTCTACTTTAATGGATGGATGTCAGAAACATCTGGTCCCAACTAAATGGATGAAACAAATGTTGAATTGGGATATTTATACACATCCAGAATCTTATGCTTTTGGTTCTGCACATACCCCAGAGGAGAAAGTTAAATTAGCCAATGAATGGAAACAATATATGGAGAAAAATAATGTCTGGATCTCTTTTTACTCCTGGAAGAAGGCTAAAGAGTCAGAAATAGTTTTGATGACTGACTCTACATCATCCTCCTCTCATTTATGGACAGCTATTGATGGTAGCAATATTGAAACATCTACCACCTATCCACCCTTCAAAGGTATTGTCCTAGGAGAAGGAAAACATTCAGCAAAAGCTTATCCTTTAATCCAGAAGGATGATATGGCTATTGGGGTTGAAGGTAGAATTCAGAAACTAGTGAACAGTTAAATTGGAAAAACACTGCTCTCACTGGTTTAGAAAAGAATGTTGCTAAAGCTGTCGCTGTTAAATATCATATTGACAAAGTCCAAGTGTCCATAAATGATGTAAATAGAGCATTAAATTCTGTACAGTACAATTCTTCATTAGCTAAGGATTTATCTGTAACAGTACACAAGCTTGCACTGTAACAACTCACTCCGACTGGCTGGCCTTACTGAGTCTCTTCTTGTCTTTAATCTTTCAAAGTTCCTTATGTGAACCCATACACGAACCTACTTTCCTTTCACACTCTTGCGGACTTAACACGACATCTCCTCGCCTTCAACGGCCTTGGCATCCCTTCGGATTTGGCAAACCTCTAGCGAACTTTCAGTGAACTTTGAAGAAGACAATACTACCTCAGTAGACAATAATAAAGCTCAGAGTAACAGTACATAAATGCGGAAAAAAATTCTCTTTATTGATATTTCAGAATGATATTACATCATATTTTTTAGATTACAGGACTCAAGATCTCTTTTCAGAGATTTACTGCAGTAGCATTTACCAGACTTTGCTACTCAATAGATGAGTGAGCTTACTGGAGGCTTTCTGTCTGGATGTAGACTCTGTCTCAAATTTCTTATATAACACACAGACTCATATACAGACTCGATCGATTGATCAGGCCACTTTAGGTTCTCACCTGTGCCGAGCACACAGATGCGCATGCTTCTCTGATCACCTAATAGACTTGGCTTCTGATCTTTGTGATACAAGCAGATTGAGAATTACCTCGCAGTTGCAGAGCAGGAAGAGCTCAGAATCCGACTCACAAAACCAAATGACTCCTAGACTCTCTACCTCCGAATGTCGAATGAATGAGCCTAACCCTCATTTTATAGGAAAGGAAGGGGGACAACCAATCAATTCGGATCGTCCTATGTCTACTGATGTGGAGGAGGAATCATTGCTTTCAGGTAACATCAAAGTGACATCCGCGCATAGATTCCTTTCTCCGGACTCATGCATGTGATAGTGTGTGCTTTACAAAGTGGATACCTTTAAGTACAAAGGCCCACGAGGAAACAAACATGATTATGTACACGGAGGATGCTTTTTCAACCAGTAAAAGCCCTCGAGAAAAGCCGGTCCCTATAAAACCGTGACTAGATATCATGACAAAGAGGAGGCTTTTGATTAGTGGAGCCCTCGTGAACCACTAGTACTGCTTTCTACAGGATCCTCTAGGATTTTGATGCCGGGAAATATTAATATTGGATAAGTGGCATCATCCCAAGATTTTGTATAAATACGACGTACAATCATGGGTTTGCTGAGAATAACCTGGTGCTTTATTTTGGTCATGAATAACCACTGGTGATGCATTCTCATATACATTTCTAAAACAGGATTATCCCTCATGTAAATTACTCCTAGTTGATTAAGTTCTCGGACAATTTGACATGGGGTGTGGAAGCATTCACATCTACCTTCTTCTATGCACCAGTTACATTGGCTCTGAAAATAGGACTCATAGAACTGTGGGTCCATGCTATAACTACTTAACCCATAATCTTTCCACCATTCTGTCAACCATGGTGGTTGCTGGTTTGCTTGGGTAATCCAGGTGGAGCCAAATTTTATTTTGGTATAATGTGTTTCATTTCTACCATCCTTATTCATCAAATTCCACCACAGATTTTTGTATCCTTTGAAATCATATATAGTATCCGGGAGGAAAAACTCAAGATTGTCGCCTGGCCACATTTTAAATCTTTCTGACCAGTTCCACCCAGGGTACTGTGTCCTGTTTATTGCAAAGGATTTGTAATATATATTTTTCCTATCACTACCACCAGTACATATGACAGATAGATCCCAAAAATCTCCTAAAAGGGATCTTTCAGCTTCTTGGGAAGCTATCATGCTGGTAGAATACATCATATCATGTATCCATCTGCTACCGCGTGGATGTATCCTCCTTTAGGGTACAAGATGCAACAAATCTGCATGATTCTGGAGGTTGGAATCTAGTACCTTGGTGTTGCGGAGTTGCCAAGTAGGCCTCCACTCATCCCTGTATTTAGCCCATGGTTTAGTGTCTGTTGTGGTTCTCAAAGTTTCCCTTTGATGGGCTTGATCCCATTCTGTTATGATGACCATTACATGGTCTTCATGTCTTTTTTCAGTTTGTTCTTGATGCTAGAGGAATTCTCTGCTGAGAAATTCTGGCAGAGAATTTTCAATTCCTTTAATGTGCTCAACCTTGAAATCAAAATTTGAAAACAGGGCCTTCCACCTTGCAAACTTTGCCTCTTCTGGTTTTTTAATATTCTTTGACAACACTTTGCCAAGGGCCTGAGCATCTGTTCTCAACAAAAATAATTTATTTACCGGATGGATAGAAAAATTACTAATGCAGTTCCAAGCGGCCTTCACTTCTTTCTCAATTGTAGAATAATTATTTTCTGCTTTACTCCAGGTGCCTGATGCATATTGCACTATTTGGTCTTTATCCTTGTTGTCTTCTTCATCTAGTTTTTGCTTGAGCACACCTCCCCAACCTATGTCACTTGTGTCTGTTTCAACAATTTTGAAATAGTCATTGTTAGTAACATAAAGAATAGGAAGATTACGAACCTTAGCCTTGATTTGCCTTATTGCTTCTGTATGTGCTTCAGTCCAAGGCTTTGGATTTTTCCTTGATCTCTGATTCAACATAGATCTATCAATGGCACAATCTTCATAAAAATTGCTCACATAGTTTAGGCAGCCAATAAATCTTTGTAATTGTGTTTTATCCATAATGACATCTGGAAACTTATCTGCAAATTCCATGGCGTGATTCTGCAGATCAATCTAGCCATTTTCTATTGTGTGCCCAAGGAATTTGATCTTAGTCAATGCAAAGCTCCATTTTCTTCTTGCTCAAGACTAGACCATTCTTTTTGACCAACTTCATGAAAATATTCAAATGTCTGAGGTGGTCTTGTAGATTTTTTGAGAAAATTAGGAGATCATCAATATAGGCCAATAGCCATTCTGCATGTGGCTTGAAAATAGAATCCATTACCTTCTGAAATTTCGAAGGTGTATGCTTCAAACCAAATGGCATTACATTCCACTCATAGTGGCCTACAGGTATGCTGAATGCATTTTTGAACTTATCTTGTTCTGCAATCGCTACTTGCCAAAATCCTGATTTTAGATCAAACTTGGAAAATATTTTGGCTCCTACTATCCTACTCAGAAGATCACCTTTTTGAGGAATAGGATATGTATCATCAGCCAGTACAGAATTTAGAGGTTTGTATTTTATTACCAGTCTGGGTATACCTCTTATCTGTTCACTTCTTTTATTCACATAGAAGCCATAGCAGTTCCAAGGGCTGCTAGACTCCCGGATCAACTTTCTTTCTAGAAGCTAATTGATTTCTTTTTCACAGAGCTTTCTGTATTCTTTATTCATTTGTATAGCTCTGGACTTGCATGGCTTGCCCTTATATCCTTCTTTATAGGGAATCTCAACACAGTGCTGCTTGCGATGCTAGAATGCATTTGGTTCTTCTGAGCAGCATGTATCCTCAAATTGTTTCTGTATTTCAAAGACTTGTCTCTGAATGCTTGGAGAACTCAATTAGTATTCAATACGGATAAGACTTTTGTTATCTTTGAGTTCTATCAGCCTATTTTCTGCTTTGTGAAGTTCTTGCATGGCCTGTACCATAGTAGACACTCGAGGATTAGAAATATAAGGAAATTCTATCCTTTTCCCCCTTTTATCAGATGTTGGTACAGTGATAAAATACCCCGCTTTATTATTTGGAAGTCTAATAGATCCATGGGGTTCAACAACTGCTAAGAATAAATTCCCAAGTATGCAATCAGCTGGAATGTCACCTACTGCAAATTTGAGGTTAATGCAGTGTGAAGAAAAACATACAACGACTTTTGGAACTTCATATTCTAGGGTCTTATTTCTCAACCCTATAACTTTTCGGGTAGCAGAAACCCAATATTTAGAGGGAATAGCCTTTTTAGAAAAAATGTTAACATCTGCACCTGAATCAAGTAATGCAACTAAGGAAAACACTTCATTTTGATACAGACATTAATTTGCGCATGATGATGTTGATACTCAATTGCGAGTATCTGCATTTCTCTGAATCCTATGGTAGGATCAAGTTTTCCTTCTGCAATTTCTACTTCAGACTGAATAGAAGCATAATGTATAGTATATCTAGTATTTCTGCCTGAAACAAGAGAGGCTATTTCCTGTTTTTCTTTTTCAAGTCTTGAGACTTGTGATTTAAGAGCAGAAATTTCTGATTTCATTAAGTGTATCTCCCTACTCACCTCCCCCAAAGTGAGTGCAAAAAATTTGTCTGCTTGTTGCTGTCGGAGATAAATTTTAGTGTTGTGCTCATAAGAAGCATCAACAAAAATAGGCTTCTTAGAGGAGCGGGTGCTGGATGTTTTGCAGCTGGACTGCATGAAAGTCTCTAGCAGTCTAGTCTTCAGATCACATTCATCCATGGCTCTTATTTGGGCAAAAAATTTCATCTCATCTTCAGCAGTTTGAGCCATGAGAACTTTAAGCTTGCCTGAAAATTCTTCATCAAGAGGACTGTCAGAGGAAAAGTCTGAATCAGAAGTGGAACAAGGACATTTACAATTTTCAGAATCAGAACACTGACAGTAGACATGGACTTCGTCTGGAGAAGAGGAGGAGGAAGATTCAGAACCAGAATCAGAATCAGAAGAAAATTGTTCTTCTGCTTATTGGATAGCTAACTGTCGGCAATCTTCTGTGGAATGGAAAGAGGAACCACACTTAGTACATTTAGTCTCTGTTTTCACAGAGGTTTTGCCTTTATACTACTGCTGATATTTACTGCCACGGTTCTTTTTAGACTCTTTGGCATCAGGACAGAGATTTTTATGTGTGTCATGTTTTGCCACATAACCAACAAACTACTCCTTTCATTCTTTCAACTTTCTGCGATCAAGGATGAATATCTGCGAGTTCATAATAATGAGTCTTAGGGATATACTTGTAGTATCCCTTCTTGTTGGCTTTCTCTTTGGCTTCGAGGGTCTGAGTTCACTCCTCTTTTTAGAACTCAGATGATAGGTATAAGCCTTATTTTTCCTTTGGATCTTCTTTGCCTTCTTTTTAGATTTTCTGCGGGTAACCAAAGGATCATCTATAGTAATTCCATATTTACTACAAAAAGACTTGGTACTAGGGAGTCTATTCAATTTATCTATAGACTTATTCATTTTGGAGCTGGTACACAGAGTAATTAAGACTTTGGTAATAACGGAATATATTTCACCCCATAAATAGACTTCAAGGTGCAATTGAAAAACTTCTTGCAGTTTCAGAATATCTACTAGCTTGGAAGGTAGAGCTGCAAGGTAAATCTGTTTCCATAACAAATTCTTTGGATCTTTAACTAGGAAGATTCTTTGCATCCAGTCTCTGTGAAAATATTCATACTGGTTAATATTTCTACATTTCAGATTCATTAATATCATTTCATGTTTATCTGAAAGTATAGGCTCACCACCACAAAAATGTTCTTGAATGAGTGCCGTGAGTGCGCCTATCATATTATTAATTGTTGTTCCATCAGGGTGGAACTCAACATCTCCATTCTCATCTTTGACTACTTCTTTTTCCATTTTCTCTATTAGAGCTGGAGAGGATTCCAACTCCCACCATCTGGCCAATGTGCCAGTGAAGCATTGAATCAAATTTTTGGCTGCTTCTATTTCAGTTTTTCCATTGACACACATTAGCTTGTATTCTGTATTCTGTGATCATCTGGTCTATGGTCTGTCTAATCTGGGCTGAAGACAAATTATCTATATTCCATTCTTTATGACTACCCTCATAAAATGTTTCTCTTGGAGCGATTTTTCCTAGACCATTTAGATCAGGTGCAACATATCTAGTAAACTATGATTCAAGTGGTTCATATACGGGAAGGACTTGAGTCTCAGGGTCCGAATCTTGGAAAAGAGAAGCAATGGTAACTTTATACTTTGGAGATTCTGGCACAACTTCTTTGGGGAAAAGACTGGGAAATCTATCAACAGTTTTCTGGATTTGCACAGGCTTTCCTTTATGGAGGAAAGAAGCTGGGATAGGCTTGTCTGTATTTTTCTGATCTATCTTGTCAACCTTTGCAGACATATTTGAAACAATTTGTCGAGTAGAGATAGACTGATCTATAATACAATTCTCTACTTCATCAATTTTCTTCAAAGACTGTAAAGATAAATCCTTATCTAATGAAGAATTGTACTGTACATAATTTAATGCTCTATTTACATCATTTATGGACACTTGAACTTTGTCAATCTGATCTTTAACAGTGACAGCTTTAGAAACATTCTTTTCTAAACTAGTGAGAGGAGTGTTTGTCCAATTTAACTGTTCACTAGTTTTTTGAATTCTACCTTCAACCCCAGTAGCCATATTATCCTTCTGGATTAAAGGATAAGCTTTTGTTGAATGTTGTCCTTCTCCTAGGACAATACCTTTGAAGGGTGGATAGGTGGTAGATGTTTCATTATTTCTACCATCAATAGCTGTCCATGAATGAGAGGAGGATGATGTAGAGTCAGTCATCAAAACTATTTCTGACTCTTTAGCCTTCTTCCAGGAGTAAAAAGAGATCCAGACATTCTTTTTCTCCATATATTGTTTCCATTCATTGGATAATTTAACTTTCTCCTCTGGGGTATGTGCAGAACCAAAAGCATCAACCTCTGGATGTGTATAAATATCCCAATTCAACATTTGTTTCATCCATTTAGTTGGGACCAGATGTTTCTAACATCCATCCATTAAAGTATAGAACTTTTGTATTTCCATAACTGATGGATTTATGGTGTCAGCTGGAAGATCTCTGAATTTGCACTCAGGGATCAGATCATTTTTCTGCTCAATATAGCCAAGTCCATACTTAGGTGAATTTGCGGGTCTCATGTTACTAAATATAGTAGTCAGCCTGGGATCTTCATCTTCTAATGTAGGCACTTGGTGCATCATAAGAACATGTTCCTCATCATGGGGAAATAGGATATCAGAACATTTAGGATTAGGACAAGGATTGACTGAGGTGGAAGCTGGGGCTTCACCGGTCCTTGAATTGTGGTTCTGATGGATGACCATGTAAGCAAGATGACTCAGATTTACTAGGCTATTACACTGCGGGCATGAGACTTGAATGGGTTGGAAATTTACCAACTGAGCAAATTCAAATAAAGAAATATGATGACATGAAGAATGTACAAGACTGGAACTTGCAGTATCAGAAATATCAGGAGATATGTATAGAGGTGACTTTTTACACATTTCTTCAATCCGACGCCTGTCAATAGTAGATCTGCGAGGAAAAGACAAAGTGGCAGAGGATTGATTTTCAGAAATACTTGCAGAAGTAATATTCCGTGCAAATATGGGTTTTAGATTTGGAACTACCCAGTGTTCAGGAAAAGTAAGGTCTTCCCACCTTATGGCTTGATGTTCGACCTTTTCATTTTTAGGGTTTGTTAAGACAATGACACTGGTCTTTGAGTCTCTTCTGGGGGCATGGAGGACTGCAGGGTAAAGAGTACTGGTATGACGAAAAAATCCCCTGGTTTGAATTGCGATATTATTTCTTTTTCTTTTCATATCAAATCTTGAAGTTTGGATTTGAAGCTGAATAATATCGGCCAATGTTTCATCATAAACATACACAGGGAAATTAGGATAGCAGTCAAACCAGACTAGACCATCTGACAGAGGAGCAACAATACCTCCTATTAGAGAATCAGTATATTTGTTATGTGTTAGATCTCGGACAGTAGCTAACACATAAGTGTTCAGGCCTTTATGAGTTAAGGCATGGATTCCTACCCGTATACATCCTAGATGTAAATATTTATTCCCCAATCTAGCAGCTTCTTCTTGGAGCTGTTTCGGATCTAATAAAGGAATACTATGTACACAGTCGGAATTTTCTTCTATAGAACTTATGGATTCTTTTATGGTTATTCTTGTGGCAGCTTTGAGGAGTTGATATTTCCTATCAGCTAAAGTACAAAGGTTTTTTTTATAACGTCTAGGAAACAATAGGATATAAGGAAATTTTAAGAGGATTTAATATCAGACTCAATATTATCCAACTCTCGCTTTAGATCTAGAATAATATCCTTGCCCATGTTTTGAAATTTTTTTTTAAGTTCCTTCATTTTAAAAACCCAAGATTCCATGGTCGACAAAGAGGATCCAACCTATAAATTCTTTCAATAGGAATGTACAAAAGAAAGGAAAGAGTCATCTTTTAGCCATAAATGATTAAATTTGAATGGGGGTTTAGATGGAGAGGTGCTAAAATATAGTTGAAGAATGATTGGGGAGTGGTTGGAGATGATATACTAGCTAATCCATTAGTGAAATATACCCTTTCTAGTAGCCAAAGAGTTATCAATCAAAAAATGATCTAGGTGTTTGGAAATTCCATGTAACCCTGAACTCCCATTCCTCTAGGTAGCAACAAGAGGGATGGGGAAAACATAAATGATATTTGAATCTTGAATAAGCTAAGAGGCGACATGAGAAAATGGGTCAAACCTGGCATTTAATCCCCAAACCTCATTATTCGAGACAATGAAATTTAAATCCCTAGCTAAAATTAGGGAGTGTTCCTAAAGCAAGTGATCTAAAGGATCCAAAAAAAGCTCAACAATAAAAAGTGCTCAAATTCTCTCGAAACTAGTGCCAATTCATAGAGATCATCACATTGATTCCAACAATGCTTGTATCTCGTCAATCCGACACCATATGACAAAGTTACAATGTTTTGAAGTTTTGGTCAAACAACAAAAAAGTCAACAGATAGGTTTGACTATGCAAGGTACAGATTTTGATGTGGCAGACCATATAATGACATGGAATTTGGTGGTTTGTTGTACGTACAAGCAGGTGGTCTAATCATAGGCCACCATGTGGGCTAATCAGAGGGTGCTACGTGGCCCTATGAAAGGTCGCCATGTGGCCTTGGAGTCCAAATTAAAAAAATGTTTGGAGGGTTTGTCAAATTCAAACCTCAGAATTCTCAGAAAATAATTTGTGGCATTACAGCTAGACCAACCATGTAACTTTTTAACCATTGGTGGAATAGTTACATGTAAATACGATTTTTCGAGTGGTTGGGGGTAATGGGTAGGTCGACAGGCACGAACGATTGACTTGACCCAGGGTTGTATGGTTATTAATGTGACGGGGGGCGCGACAAAAATAATGAAGCCAACAACCCCAGGTCATATGAGGTATCATGTAACTAATGGCAGAGGAGGGTGTGGGGTCAATGACCCTATTTAATTTTTTAAAACAAAATAATATTATAACCGCCGACCCCATTGGTTTGAACCCCCAACCTGTGGGGAACAAAAGTAGCACGCCACTGTTGGGCCATAGCCCTATGTTGTTGCACTTTTTGCAAAGCCATTGGATTTTGTAGAGCATTTTGCAGACATATTGGAAAATAGGGGATATTTTTTTCATTTAGAGGCCTTTTTTAGTACAACAAGAGCCTAGACATGGGTTTTTGAGCATTCTGGACAACATGGGAGCATTATTTTTGCAAGTTAAGGCTTGTAATTTGATGTAATGAGCACTTGAGCATCTTAATAAAGTGGTCACCATTGGAAGCTGGGCTCGAATATGCAGCCCATGATGCGTCAACTATGTTATCAACTTGTGTTTGTCCTGTGTTGCATTTTTATCCTCTTAACACTTTAAAATTTCTGCAAATCAACTTAAGTTTATGTGTTTTCACAATTTCAATCCATTGCACAAAGATAAATAAAATAACCTGCAAATTTATTAGTAATACCTTCACTTTTATTTTTGGATTAATTTGGTATCAGAGCATGGTCTTTGTGAATGTTTGATAGGAATTTCAAGTTTTTGAATACTTACAAGGTCTAGACTCAAGAAAGGAGAAAGATAAATTGAAGAACTTAATCCTCAAATTGGCACAATAAGACCACATACTCTACAAGAAATGTTGCATGAAGAAGGACATGAGTTGTTTTCTGGAGATGAAAGAGTTTTTAGAAAATATTTTTATGATATTACTACAAGTAGAAGGGTCTCGACAATCAAGAAATTATGGTGGTGATCGGAGTAGACCTCCACCTCCTCATCCTCTTTCTTCACCCCCTTACTCACCTCCTTATTCACCTCCTTATTCACATAGACCAACTCCCACAACATATCCAAAAGGACATGCTAAGCCTCCTTTACTTAATATTGAAGTAAAGTTTGAATTTTCAATGTATGATCGAGAATTAAACGCTGAAAATTTGGAGAATTGAGTTCAAAAAATTAAAGTTTATTGCAGGATCCAAAAGATTGATGATGATGTCACAAAAATCCATCTTGCTTCTCTTTAATTGATAGGTGTATCTCATATTTGGTGGGAGTCCAGAACTCAAGAAGATTTGAAGAAAAGTGGTAAAAGTATCTTTTATTGGAATGATTTTATAGCTGCATTATGGAAACAATTTTATCCATTAGCTTATATGAAAAAAAAATAATGGATTGGAAAAACTTTAGACTAGCTAAAGGTCAAAGTATACAAAGTTATACACAAGAATTTAGAAAGAGAGCTTTGATCCTGGGTATTCATTTGACTTTACAAGAAACTCTCCTCAAATATATAGGTGAATTACATAGTTATTTAACGCATACAATACTTATGTCTAATCCAACCAATATAGATGAAGTATGTTTTCAAGCTACTCATTTAGAATCAAGAGGCAATAATGTTCCTCAAGAGTCAAACAAGAAACCCTTTAAATCTGGAGATAAGAGGAAAGGAAAATCCAAAGGAAAAGGAAAGAATAATGCTACAATCAAGAAAGAGGGAGAGAAACTCACCTACAAGCATTGCTCAAAAGATGGCTAGGATGAAGACCATTGCTGGAAACTACATTCAGAATTGAAACCAAAGAAGTTCAATAACAAGGGGAAACAAAAGATTGTTGCTACAACTCAACAAGTTCCAGGATCTGATTCACTAGGTGGTGAAACCAAGATCATCTGATTCACTAGGTGGTGAAACCAAGATCAAAACCATGGGAATGAAAGGTATATCTTCTATCGCAAGTACTAGTTCTTCTAGTAAGTCTATTAAACCTAAAAATGATAAAGAAAGAAGTGAGATTTTCATATCAAGGTCATTATGAAGAATACAAAGGTTGTTACACTATTTGATAGTGGATCTCATGTCAATATTATTTCTAAAGCAATCCTAAAGAAACTTATTTAAGAGACAACACCTCATGCATGTGATGATGCTAAATTGCAAGTGAAAAGAAGAAGTAAACTCAAAATTGCCATCAGCTTGATGTTGTACCACTTGATATTTGTCGGATTTTCTTAGGAAGTGCATATTTATATGACCAAAAATCCATATTCTATCATCATGAGAATAAGTGTCATATTTTCAAAGATGGAATTGAATATATTGTTAGAACACATCGCAAGAAGATGAACTTATCTCTTGTTAGTGCAAGACAAATTAATAGGTTTGTGAATGTTAGTAAGAATTTTATATTGTTGACAATAAAAGCTAAGGATACTACTGAATTTGAATCTTTCTCGAGATGTGATTCTAAGCTTGAACATGATTTGGTTGAAGTTGTTAATACTTATGGCAAGATGTTTCAAGAACCTGAAGGGTTACCTCCAAAAAGAGGAATCCAACATGAAATTCAGTCGCAGTAGGGTTAATCTCTTCCAAATATTGGCATGGACAGAATTTCAGTCTTGGAGAATTCATAGATCAATAAACAAGTGCAAGATTTTCTTGATAAAAGGGTCATCAAACCCAACACATCTCCTTGTGGCTCTCCTATTGTTTTGGTTCCAAAGAAATATGGTGCATGGCGCATGTATGTGGATTTCTGAGCTTTTAACAATATCGCGTTAAAGAATCGTTATCCTCTTCCTTGCATTTTTTTTTCACTGGATTAGTTGAAGGATGTTGTGAATTTTACTAAGTTATACTTGAGAAGCGATTATCACTTGATAAATATTGTTGAAGGTGATATTTGGAAAACTGCTTTTAAGACAAAACAAGGGTTTTTTGGATGGTTAGTAATTCCCTTTTGGCTTTGCAATGCACCTACTACATTCATGAGAGTTATGAATGATGTGTTCTGACCATTCCTTGATGATTTTTTCATAGTATACTTGGGTGATATTTTGGTTTTTAGTAATACTTGTGAAGAGAATGTCAAGCATGTAAAACAAGTTCTAGATGTCTTGAAAAATAAAAATTGTATTTGAATATGTTAAAACGTGAATTTGGAAAAATCATATTTGGTGTATTTATGTCATATTGTAGGGGGTGGTGAATTGAGAAATGGTCCCTCTAAATTTGATGTTATTGTGAATTGGCCTAAACGCAATAATGTAACAGAAGTTAGGAGCATTTTGGGAGCATCCAAATATTGGAGAAAGTTCATTGTTAACTTCTTATCTATTGCAACACCATTACATGCTTTGACAAGTGTGAAGTAGGTCTTTTAGTGGGGAATCAAACAACATATATCCTTTGACACTTTGAAAGAAAAGATCAATAAAAAACCAGTTCTAGCACTTCTAGATCTCAAGCAACCATTTGAAATTCAAACTAATTGATTTGGATTCTTTGAGCTACCATAATTAACCAAGATATTTTACTTATGTGATGTTAGTAGAATTGCACGTGAAAAAGTATGAAAATCCACATGTGCATACTTTAAAGGAGAGGAAAACGCAAATGAAACCATCAAATAAAATAACACACATAATTTTATAATTGAGTTCACCTAGTGTGGGTTACGTCTCTAGGCCCTGTGTTAAGAATGGGGCGACTGCTTCATTAATTGTTGCAAGATGATGATAAGAACATGATGCATTCTTTGTCAAATAAAAGGATTCACTTCCTTAATTAGAGTGTCATGTCTCTCAATGATACATTCACCTATAAGAACTCTCACTCAGATAAGCTCTCCTTCAACATAAAAAAAATATTAGACTCTCAGATGAAATGGCATACAAGGATCCTCCAACAAAATGACAAACAAGGATCTCAACATCAAACCATAATCTCAACAAGAATCAAAAGAAGTCATGGCATCAATGCATATTGTACCTCCACTTTCGGGGATGACTTGAAAATTCACACATCTACTGGAGAAACAGACTGCATGGTTGAATTCCTGGCCAAAAATCATGACATATGACTATAAAATTGATCCCTTTCCGAGTCATTCAAATTTGGGCTCTCCGGGAATCTCAAAGATTCCTCAAAAATTCTCTTCTGTAGGATTAATGAAATTCAGCTGCTCAGACAAAGGCACTGATCACACCATCGCATTCTTTGTGAAAACTGAGAAAAATAAGTATAAATTCAGTCTGGTTCTGATACTATCATTTCCGAGCCTCTAGGGAATCTTTCAGATTCCATGCGGATTCGTATGTCAAGGTTCCAACTTCATGGTTCTGCCCTCAACCTTTTGCTCTTGGAAATTCCATTGTTCAGATCAGAAAACTATGCACGCCATTGAAATTCTCACGAAATTTTGATTCATTTTAGTATAAACTCGACATAATTTTGTAACTGTAAAAATTAGCCTCCAAGGGAATCTAAATATTCCTCAACATTCAGCCAAAAAAAGGAATGTTCTCCTCGAACTGTGTGCCAACCATGGTTCCAATGCATCGTCCTTCATGTGCACTCAGTGTTCTGGTTAGCTCCTTTTTTCTCTCTGCTGGTCGAATGGCAAGTAAGTGATTTTATATAAAATGTTGAGCAGATTTCCCAATGGCCCAGTTGGGCTCTCCTGGTTGGCGGACTAATTTTAAAAATATTTGACCTAAGTGGTTGGGGTTTAAAACCCCATTGACCCCCATATGAAGATTGGTTTGGGTGGTTATATGGTTTTTTTTGGTGGTTTGTTTTAAGTGGTTTGGAGTTTTGTGTAAGTGGGTTGTTGGTTGGCGAGCCAGCCCCCAGCTGGCATGGGTTCAAGTTTTGTCGTCCCAAATTCATTTGTGGAAGTTATCCATATATATTTTAATAGGACATGATAGGGGTTAGAGGGAGTGGTGAAGCACCACCCCTTTTTTTGTTAATTATTTATTTGATTTAAAAATAGTATGGTAAAAACAATCATTATTGGATTTTAAGGGTAATTGGAAAAATTAAAGAGGCAACAATTTTGTCCTTTCCGACTACTGGAAACCATCACTTTTAAGTGTCATTTTGTCACTTGGTTAATTTTCTCCAAATTTAGCAGCTCCGCTATATTTAACTGTCTTCCAAATTTTGTTGGCGCCCTTCGAAATTTAGTCAAGGGGCCTAGTTTGACCAAAACTTTGACTGGCCATAACTTTTGCATACAAACTTGGATCAAGGTGTCGTTTGCGCACTTTGAAATATTGAAACAAGATATTCGATCTTATTTTGGTTTCATTGCAGCCTATCAACTTTTATTTTTGAGTTTTTCCAAAGCCTTCTTTGATTTCTGAGCCTTCTGGAGCCACCTATATCACTAATGCAAGTGAATATGCTATGAGAGTAGTGTTGATGCAGCATGGTAAGCCAATATGTTATCATTTTGAGACCTTTTCCAATGTGGTAATTAACTATCCAACTTATGATAAAAGAGTTCTATGCTTTGGTTCAAAGTGTGAAGAAACAGAAGCATTATTTGATGAGTACTAAGAAACGATTATTCATACTAACCATCAACCTTTGCAATATCTCCAATCACAAACTAAGTTACAACAAGCTAGACATTTCAGATGAATGGGATTTTTGCAGCAATTTCATTTGGTCATCAGGTATAAGAAATATATTTATAACAAAGTTGCAGATATGTCATCAAGGCCTATAGTTAATGCATTTGTCATTTTTAAGCATAAATCAATCATGCATGAAAGTTATATTGAACAATATGCTCAAGATGAAGATTTTAAATATGTTTATGCAACCTTGTTTCGAGACAATCATGTTAAAGAATTGGATTATCATGTTCATAAAAAATTGTTGTATCATCTTAGCAATTTGTGGATTCCACAGGGTGAAAGAGCTAATGTCATAAGGGAATCCCATACTTCTCTTATTGTTGGTCATTTTTGTGTAGGGAAAAAAATTGCTCAACTGCAGAGGTATTTTTATTGGCCTCGTATGAATGAAACTATATCAAGATATGTAAGAGGATGTTCTATGTGCACTGCTAGTAAACCAATTAATAAGAAATTGAGTTTTTACACTCCACTTCCTATCCCTTCTCATCCTTGGGAATGTGTTTCTGTGGATTTTTGGGGGGATTACCTATGTCTATAAATGTCATGATTATTTATATGTTGTAGTGGATAGATTCAACAAAATTTGTGGGTTGATGCCTTGCAAGAAACATGTTATAGTTGAAAAAACTGCACATATGTTCTTTCAAAATGTATGGGTTCACTTTGGGTTACCCACTTCTATTATTTATGTTTGAGATTATAGATTTATCTTGAAGTTTTGGTCAAGTTTATGGAAACTCATAGACACCAAGTTGAAGAAGAGCATACCATTTCATCCACAAATCGACAGTCATACAAAGGTAGTAAACAAAACAATAGTGCATCTCCTTCGTGGATATTGTGGTAAGTATCCTAAGCTTTGGGATGAACATTGACATTACATCAAACATGCTTACAATCATCTCAAGTATTCATCTACACAAACATCTCCATTTGAAGCTTGTATCGGTTATTTTCCAAATTCTCCTTTGGATTTTATCTTTGGTAAAGATTTTGTAGTGGATGGGCATAGTGATGTGCGCAAAGCCAAGCATTTCATTGAAAAAATCCAATTAGTGCATCAAAGGGTACAAGAATAACTAGAGAAAATCCAAACCAAGTATAAAGAAAGGCATGGAAAACACCGAGTTGATCATGTTGTCCAAATGGGAAATCAAGTTTGGTTATACATTAGCAAGGAAAGGTTTCAAGGTGAAGGTAAAAAGCTCAAACCAATTAGATATGGTCCTTTTAATATTTTTGAGAAGATTGGTAATAATGCTTTCACATTAGATTTTCCACCTTATATGAAAATTTAATTTGTTGTGAATGTGGAAAACTTGAGATTGTATGAGCCTCCTATGATTGTTGATCAAAAGGAGAATATTCAGATCCCATCTATAGAATATTTTTCTCCTGAATACTTGAATGAGTTGTAGGAAGACACTATTCTTGACAGGAGAATAAGGACATCACGTCGAAGCAATGTGGAGTATCTTTGTGTGGGGCTCAAAGGTACCAATCCAAGTAAAACATGGTGTATAGATATTGAGAAAGTGAGGGAGTTATACTCTCACTTAATTACTGAGTAAAAATAGACTTTTGGTGGTCCAAAAGCTTCTAGTGGGGAGCAACGATCCAAGGGATCCAAAAAATGCTCAAAAATAAAAGTGCTCAAATTATCTCGAAAATAGTGCCAAGTTGTAGATATTGTCACTCTGATTCCAACGACACTTGAATCACATCAATCTGACATTGTATTACAAAGTTATGGTGTTTTGAAGTTTTGGCCAAACAACAAAAAAGTCAACATACATGTTTGACTATGCATGGTATGTGTTAGTGTCTGTCGGTCCTGTCAGGCAGCAGTGATCAAATTATGCTCTTTCATATGGTTGATAGGGTCCTAGGGAATTTTTTTATAGTTTCAAACATATCTTCAAATAAAAATTTGATCACTGGTTAGTATGTCTAGGTATGTTACTGCTCCCATTATCTCATGGTAAAAATTTCCATCTTGGTCATGCCATCACTCATTGTGATGAGTCATAAATAATGTGTTTTGATCACCATTTCAATTATCATCTCATGGTCATTCATACTGCAAAGTTCAAAGGTCCAAATCACCAGTTTATAAATCCATTAAGTGTCATTATTAGGTCAAGTCATCAAAAAGGTCATAAAAAGAATCATGACATCACCTAGGTCATCATTGTGGGAGTAGTAATTAGGGAAAGTGTTAAAAAATGATTCAAAAAGTGAATTTTATTCTCTATAAAGATGTAACTATGCATACTAAAATTTGAAGCTGCAGTTAATTAGCAATCCATATCATTTTGTGAAAAGACAAGGTGGGGCCACATCACCACCTAAGAGAAAATTGACCCCCCAGCCTATAAGAAGACCAAAGGAGCAAATAATTTACTCATTCCACCCTCATAAGACATCAATCCATCACTAAGAAGCATTTCCACCCTCTGAAAAAACAATTTCTTGCCAAAAAGTGCCAAATTTCCTCCCTCGTTGTGCTTTTCTCAACTGCGCTGTGTTTTTTTCAAAGGAGAAAAATCTTCCTTTTCCAGGGGTTTCTTCATCAACCACAGGTTCCATCTCATCAAAAACAAGTGTAATTCATTTTTCCCTCATCTACCTTTATTTTTCTTCAGTTCATTCTTGAAATCTCAGAAAATCACCCTCTTCTAGGGTTTGCTGTGCTTTTGGTCTCATAGTGTTTTTGATTCATTTGCTGTGAAAAACCATAAAATTAATGCTCAAACACACTCCCTCACCTTCCATAGACCTTCCTTGAAACTTCCCCTCACCCATTCCCCTCATTTTCTTCCTTTCCCTACAAACCCTAGCCTACACTACACTTTCCTAGGATAGGATTTTTTTAAATTTCTATACCCATTCCGCTCACTCATTTCCGAAATTCTCACCTCCCTACACTTCCTAACATCTATCCCTACCCCCAAAAATTTTCCCAAGAATTTAGACACTCTCAAACCCCTTCATCTCCCTCCATTCATAAAACTGCCCCAAATCTGTTAGGATATTTCGACACATAGGAAATAGGCTCCTTTTGTGTCACCTTTGTAAATCCTTCAATCCTATCCCAAGTTGTTCTTAAGGGGGGATGTTAGGATATTTTGACACATAGGAAATAGTTAAGTATAACTTGGCCTAGTGTAGAGTTAGGTAAACTGTGCTTCTTTACTATGTACATTTGTAACTTATAATCTGACAGTCACGATTTGTAGTGATCCAACGGTTCACTCTCTCCTCGGTATTAATGACACTTGATCCATGGCTTAACACCCGATTGGTCCATGATCTCTATTTAAAGAGCATGGAGGGTCATTTTTCCATTAACTGTTTATGAGATAAATATATGTAAACTTTCTTTTTATATTAATAATTTTTCTGAAGTGGCCGCGTTGGCTTAGACCGTGGATTGTTTCCCTCTTCGATGGTTTTAACCACGTGATATACTGGAATACTGATTTGTGATATGTTTGTGAGCAGTGACCTTTGGTTTTTTATCTAAGGAACTTACCCTGTAAATTCCTACATGGTATCAGAGCTATTTTGAGGGCCGCATCCATTGTTGATCCAAATCTGAAGCCGGTTTCATTGCATGCGACTGTCGTTTTCTAGATCTACTATTTCTGAACTTTTTCAGGCCTGAAGAACTACTCTATTGTGTCTGGATTATATGTTACAGTGAGGAACCCCTTTTGTTTCATACGAAAAGGTTTCTGGTTGCCCAAGTTATGTCAATTTAGATCTGGAGGTATAAAGTATCTTCTTTGCAATTATATTTGTTAATCGTTCTGCTTATTTTGGTTCCCTCTGTTTATTTCGGTTTATATTTGTTATTTATTTTCCAGATATATACCCTCTTCCCTGTGTATGCTCTTTTCTCTGCGCTTTGTGCGATCTCAGCAAATCAGAAACAGGAAGAAGAGATTTTTTTTTTCTATGTATGCTCTTTCCCCGCGTCTTTATGTGATCTCGGGAAATCAAAATAGAGAAAAAAGGGATAGTTTCCGGTAAGGCTAACCGAAAATATAACGCTTTTCCGTAAGGCTTTCATTTCATTTTTTTTGTATACGGATTTTGTGTTTTTTTGGCAGGAAAAAGCACGCACACCAAAAGAAAAACCCTTCCTCCTTTCAAACGATTACAGAATATTTTTACTAACTCACTTGGTGTAAAGTTAGTTTATGAGAATAGAGGTACTAGGTTCAAGTCTCTTTCTCAAGCTTCTTTTTGTAAAAAAAATTGTTAAAGGGGCAGGATTTTGTTTTCAAAAGTAGAACTTCATCATCAAATTTCAAACCGTTCCCGTAACTATTTGGCATCTACAACTCAAGTTTTTCAACAAGGCATAACTTCTCCATCCGTAAGTTGTTTTTCGAGCCGTTTATTTTTAATCGGCCTAATTTTTCGAGATCTTTCCATTGGGGCTGTTAGTTTCAGCTCTTTTCAGCTTCAATTTTTTTTTTTTAAATGGAAAGTTCATGCCCGGTTATTCTTAACATCACCAATTATTTCTAATGGCTACCTCACATGGTAGATTTACTTAGAAGTAAAGGGCTTTATAGAATAGCCACAAGACAAGAAACTAAACCTTCCGATGAAGATAAAACCACTAAATGGGAAAATAAACAACATCAAGCACGAGGGTTGATAGGAATGTTCATTACTCAAGATCTTTTATTTTGTATCCTTGAAATTGACACCCCTAATGAAGTCATGAAAAAACTAAATACTGTTTTTGGCATTCAAAATCAAATCAGGGCCCACCATCTTGAAATTGAGTTGCTTACTTTGGACCCCAATAATTTCTCCACTATTGAATATTTTTTTTCCAAATTCAAGACCCTTAGACTTCTTTTAGAAGGTTATAAGGTAAAAAATGAAGATGGTAGCCTCATCTATTCCATTCTTGCTAAGATTGGCCCTGCATAATCTGTATTTGTTTCCACCTTCCATTCCATTAGAGAAGCCATCATTTCTCAAGGAACAGCCTACAAGAACCCCTCTTTTGATTACTTTTGCGATTCTTTGATAAGAGAACAAGAAAAACTCTTACACCTTGGTCTTATCGCTTCTGGAAATGCTTCTAAGAAAGCCTTAGCAGTCCAAGAGCAACCATATCAAAATAATCCCAAGAAGCAGTATCCTAAAATGTATGGTCCTAAACCAAACAAGGGTCCTAAGAAATTTCAGCCGCAAACTGAAAAAGCAACTCACCAAACTGATAAGGCAAATAAAAACAAAGGGAAGAAAATAGATAGACATTGCAACTTTTGTAATCGTGATAGCCATGTAGAGTCCAAATGTTTTAAGAATATGGAAGCCTTGGAATCCACAATGAAGAAGCACCACATCAATTTGGAGACCTCTTCAACTTCATCTTCAGGAATGGCTCTGTCTGCTTGTGGTTTTCAAGGATCTGGTTATGCATTAAATGTATCTTCTTCTTCTCATTCTCATGATTGGCTCATTGATTCTGGAGCTTCTTACCACATGGCCAAAAATAAAGCCATGTTTTCTTCTTTAAACGATTGTAACACCAAACATATTTATGTTGGTGATGATAGATATCTTAATGCTGTAGGATCTGGAACCATTCATCTAGATAATGGTCAGTTTAATGATGTACTATGTGTTCCTACCTTGTCATGCAACCTTCTATCTGTTTATCAGATAACTCATTCAAGTGAAGGGAAAATAGTTGAATTATCACCTCATGTTGTTGTAATCAAGGACTTCAAAGATCATAGACATATTTTAGCTACTGGCATTGCTAATGATTCCACAAGGTTGTATAAGTTTGAAAACTTTGGGTCATCATGTCTTCCCTCCATTTTTGTTGCTCATAATGATAAAGTGAGCAAACTTTGGCATGATCAATTTTGTCACTTAAACTATCGCTCTCTTCAAACTCTATGTAAAGAAAATATGGTGACAGGTCTTCCTATGGTATCTTGCCAAGATGGTGTTTTCTCTAGATGTGTACTTAGAAAAAATCATCGGGATAGTTTTGACAAATGTGCCTCTTGGCACGCTTCAACCCCTTTGCAGCTTGTGCACAGTGATTTATGTGGTCCACTTCTTGTTGTTTATTTCTCTGGTTGCAAGTACTTCTTAACTTTCATTGATGATTTTTCCAGATGCACTTGGGTATACTTCTTAAAACTCAAGAGTGAATTTTTAACATGTTCTTGGCCTTTAAGGCCTTTATTGAGAAACAATCTGGACATTGAATTCTTAAGTTAAGATCAGACAATGGAGGAGAATATGTTAACAACAAAGTTATCAAATTTTTCACTGAGCATGGCATTCAATTGCAACATGTTGTTCCATATACTCCACAACAAAATGGTGTAGTTGAAAGGAAGAATCGCACCTTAAAAGAAATGGCTAATTGTATGCTTCAATCTAAAGGGCTTAGTCTCAATTTTTGGGCAGAAGTAATTAACTGTGAAAATTACATAGTAAATCATACTCCTACTAAGGTTTTAAGAAATGTAGCTCCAGAAGGAGCCTGGAGCTCAATCAAACCAGATGTAAGTCACTTTCGTGTTTTTGGAAGTGATTCTTGGGCCCATATTCCAGATGTGAAACATAAAGCCTTAGAACCTAAGAGTGAAAAATGCATTTTTGTTGGATATTCTGAAGATGTCAAAGGATATGGACTTCTTCAACCAAAATTCAAAAATATAATAGAAGAGATGAAAATTTTGATGAAAATATATCGGCCTGCGAGCCTAGTTCGGCATGTGTGCCACCTTTAGCATGCGAGCCCGATTCAACATATGTGCCACATCTCTCTATCTATTCTATTTTTTATAGCATTCCTTCTAGTTCAGATGATGACAATGAGGATGAAAATTCTCCTCCACCTCTTGAATATATTCCTTCATCTCCACATCTTCCAGGATGGGTCTGCTCTACTCGGGATGCAACGGTTCTCTTGCAAGTGACCTTGCAGATCGATGACGTACACATTCTTAGTTCGAAAGAGCCTCTTCCTTATTGGCTTAAGTTCCAGAAAATCCTGACCCAAACACCTTTGAAGAAGCTTCCGGTCATCCAGATTGGGATAAAGCCCTGAATGAATAATATCGTTCCTTATTGGCAAACGATAATTGGGATCTTGTTCCTCTTCCAAAAGGAAGAAAAATTGTCAGATGCAGATGGGTTTACAAAACAAAGTTTGGCCCTAATGGAAAAGTGGATAGGCATAAAGCTCGTCTTGTTGCGGAAGTATTTTCACAAGTTGAAGGCATTGACTATAGTGAAACCTTCTCCCCTGTTGCCAAAATGAATTCTATCCGCCTTGTTCTTTCCCTTGCTTCCTCCTTTAAATGGTAAGTCCATCAGATGGATGTTAAATCCGCCTTCTTACATGGAGATTTGCATGAAGAAATCTACACGGAACAACCCCCTGGCTTTATCCAAAATGACTCTAGCCTTTTTTGTTGCCTTAGGAAGTCTCTCTATGGTCTCAAACAAGCTCCTTAGACTTGGTATGCCAAAATGGATAGATTTCTGTTGGATAATGGCTTTTCTAGGTGTGATTCTGACAACACTATCTACACCAAGAAAGTGGGTAAGTCCTTCACCATCCTTGTTCTTTATGTTGATGATCTTATCCTTACTGGTAGTGATCCCAACCATATAAACCATGTGAAGTCTAGCCTCAAAAATAAGTTTGAAATGACAGACTTAGGACACTTGCATTATTTCCTTGGTCTTCAAGTTTTGCAATCCAAAGAAGGTATTACCCTTTCTTAGTACAAGTATGCCTGTGATCTTCTACGCCACTTTCACATGGAAGATTGTAAGCCAGCCCCTTCTCCCTTTCAGTCTGGAGTCAAGCTTTCAGTCACTTGTACTACCCCTAAAGTTGATTCTATCTTATACCATCAACTTGTTGGTAAACTTTTGTATCTAACCCATACTTGTCTTGAACTTTCCTTTGGCATTGGTCTTGTTGCTCGGTTCATGCACCAACCTCATGAAATTCATTGGAAAGCAGCTAAAAGAATACTTCGATATATTCGAGGTACAGTTCAGTTCAGGACTCATGACAGTAGAGGAGCCTCTCCATTGTTGATTGGTTTCAGTGATTCAAATTGGGGTGGTGACCCTGATGATTGAAAGTCTACTGTAGGATATGTATCCACTCTTGGTTCAGGACCTATTACATGGTCTTGTAAGAAAAAAAGTGCCATCTCTCTTTCTTCAGCAGAAGTAGAGTATCCTGGTGCAGTTGAAGCCAGCAAGGAAGCCATGTGGCTTTGTCAGATCCTATCTAAATTTGGTCTTCATCAACAACATCCAACTACACTTTGGTGTGATAATCAGAGTAACATTCAGCTATGTAAAGATCCAGTTCAGCACCATCGTATGAAACACATTGAGCTCCACATACACTTCATCAGAAAGCTCAATCATGATCGTGTTCTTGAAGTGCAGTATTTTCCAACCAATGATCAAGTAGCTGATATCTTTACAAAGGCTCTCACAAAAGCGAAGTTTACCAAACTTCGATCCATGCTTGGAGTTCAGGAAATTTATCATTAAGGGGGGATAGGATCTAATGCCTCCTTCCTTTTCCTATTGTGTCACCTTTGTAAATCCTTCAATCCTATCCCAAGTTGTTCTTAAGGGGGGATGTTAGGATATTTCGACACATAGGAAATAGGCTCCTTTTGTGGCACCTTAGTAAATCCTTCAATCCTATCCCAAGTTCTTCTTAAGGGGGGATGTTAGGATATTCCGACACATAGAAAATAGTTAAGTATAACTTGGTCTAGTGTAGAGTTAGGTAAAGTGTTTTTCTTTACTATGTGCATTTGTAACTTATAATCCAACGGTCATGATTTGTAGCGATCTGATGGTTCACTCTCTCCTCGGTATTAACGACACTTGATTTGTGGCTTAACACCCGATTGGTCCACGATCTCTATTTAAAGAGAATGGAGGTTCATTTTTTCGGTAACCTTTTATGAGAGAAACATATGTAAGCTTTCTTTTTATATTAATAAATTGCGTGAAGTGGTCGGGTTGGCTCAAGTCGTGGACTGTTTCCCTTTTTGAGGGTTTAACCACGTGATATACTGGTGCACTGATTTGTGATATGTTTGTGAATAGTGACCTTTGGTTTTTAATCTAATTTGTGAGTGGTGACCTTTGGTTTTTGGTTTTTATGACCATGTAAATTCCTGCAAAATCCCCTATTTTCCTAAAACTAAACCCTAATTCCCCTTCCTAGTGAGTTAGGGTTTCACAATGGATCCAGAGACCAAAACCATTGATCAGAGGAAGCATAAAGGATTTCATATTATCAGATATTAACCCACTAAATTCCAAGAAATCATAGCTTCACCTTTCCTCAAGAAGTCTTTGTAAGATGTGGGTTGCCTAGGGTTTACATTGCACACAAGGCAAATTCTACTTCAAAATTAGTTTCTGAAGTAAGGAAGATGAATTTGACAAAAGTGAAAGAGGTTTTTGTCCATCATAGACCAAGGAACACAAAAATCCTTCTGTTTATGCACAGGTGTTATGATTTGAGATAAATTCCAAAATTACAGTTGCTACAAGAGGTTTCCTGCACTTTTGGACAGCTGGGTTTCAAGTCAGTTTTTCAGGGGTTTGGAGAAGGCGTTTGCAAGGCTTAATAACTCCATTGTGTAGCAGACATCATAATATTTCCAAAAATATGACTTGTATCCAAAAAATGATCTTGGGAGGCCTCCAAAAACCCTCTCAAAGACCACGATGCGCTTCTATTGTGAGCTTGTTGTACTTTTGTAATTTTTAGTGATAAACTTCAAACTTGGATTCTGAACAGATGGAAAAGTATGTGTTCACAACATACCAAAGAAAAAAAACCAATCTTAGTTTTGAAAAAAACCCTATGGTTATAAAGATATTTCTCCACCTTTGAGCCATATTTTTAGGAAATTTTTGGTCATTATGGAAATTTTTGGAAATTCCTCACTGCCAAAAGCACAACGCCTTAGTGTTGCGCTTTTATCTGAGGGCTCCAAGTCACAAAAATTATATATGCATGGATATATTGTGACTTGCACATACAAACCATCTATTTTGTGTGCCATTTTAGCCTTCTCGTTGGAAGAAAAATTCCAAAAACATGCCAAAAATCCACTTTTTATCACTGTTTTCACCCTGGCACTGCGCTTTTAGAGTGACCTTGGGAGGATCTAGTTTTCTCAGCCTTGCAGAGGCCATTTTTCTTTCATAAGGACTATATGGAAAACCAGACATCCTAAGATTTCCAATGATACCTTCAAATGAAAATTGGGAGCACTGGAAGGCACTCAAAACGACCCTCTAATTCGGCGTTGCGCTTTTCCTAGATGGCCCTGTGTTTTTCTCCGAATTTGCTGCGCTTTTCCCTGGAGGTCAAAATTTTGAGTTTTATCAGTGAAATTCAAATCCTAATGATGTAATTTGTCTTTTTTTGAGTTGGCATGATGTAAATGAATGTAATAATTCTTGTAAAGGTCAAATTGAGGTAGATTCATGCTCATAAATGCTTGTAAAGTCAAAGTGAATCAGTTAGTCTAAATAGAGGGTTTGTTTTTAACTTCCCTAGATTTAGGTTTGGTTAGAGATTATCATGTAAATAGTTCCCATCATGAGGGATTCGACCCCTGAGAAGGGGAAAATATGTTTTTGGTCTATATCTAGCCAAATCAAAGTTAGAGAAAAGGTTGGACATCAGAGAGTAGAAGGCTTGGAGCTTTGTGTACAATTTATTTTTATAGAAATACAAGGCCAGTTGTAGCTATTATATAGGGATTCATGTGGTATGATTTTGTGGCAGTTTTTTTCTTCTGTAAATCACTTTTATGAATGATTAGTTCATCTTCTTTCCATATCTTTGATTTCAATGATCTTCCTATAAGATGTTAAACAAAATTCTCAAAGTTTATGCTCTATTTTGGTAGAAATTTCATGTTTTTGTTATTGATCTTCTGATAAATGAACTCATGCTTGTCAGGCTCATTTTGAACCTTTACTTTTCCACCCTACACTAAAATTGAAAACCTCAAAGTGTCACTGAACATACTTGACATGCCCCTTTGTATCCCTGCAACTAAAATCTTTTAGATCTGACCTAATTTCCTTGACCTCTCCTCCTGATCCAGCTAAAACCTTAATTTCAAAACCCTAGAGCTCAATACCTAGCCTAATATCTTCTTACCCTATTCAGTCACCTTATGGGTTGTAATATCACAGAGAGAACCCTCTTTGATTTGGTAGGGCTAGCTACCAAATCCTATGTGGTTCGAGGTTACCTCCTTTGGTTTCCATTCTTAGCATTGGGACACTATGGAGGATAGTAGTGCGGATGCTGACATGGCAGTCTGTACGATGACGTGGAAGTAGGTAGTTGGTTGTATAGACAAGCAAGTGGACCAATCACAAGGAGGCACATGGTAGCTTACTCAATGTACGGTTGGTGAGGTGTTCCAATCATAGGCTGCCACATGGGCTAATTAGAGGGCGCCATGTGGCACTATGAAAGGCTGCCATGTGGCATTGGAGTTTGAATTAAAAAATTTGTTTGGAGGGCCCATCAGAATTAAACCTCAGACCTATCATCAAATATTTTTTCGCATTACTGTTAGACAAACCGTGTCACTTGTTAACCGTTGGTGGAGTGGTTATATGTAAATACAAGTGGTCTGACGGTTGGGAGTAATGGGCATGCCAACCAGCACGCCTGAGTGGCCTGACCCATGGTTGTATGGTTATTAATGTGATTAGAGGCATGAAAACGGGAACATAGCCAACGACCCTAGGTCATATGAGGTATCACGTAACAAACGATGGATGAGGGTGTGAGGCCAACGTCCCTATTTAATTTTTTTAAAGAAAAATCACATTATAACCATCGACCTCGTTGGTTCGAACCCCAACCCGCAAGGAACCAATCTAATGCGCCATCGGTGGCTGTAGGACTGTGTTTTTGAATATTTTGTAGAGCCATTGGATTTTGTAGAGACGTTTGTTGATAGATTCGAAAATAGGGGATATTTTGTTCATTTTGAGGCTTTTTTTAGCACAAGAAGTGCCTAAACAGGGGTTTTTGAGCATTCTAGACAACATGGGAGCATTGTTTTTGCAAGTTGAGAATTTCATTCTGATGTAATGAGCACTTCAACATCTTAATAGAGCAATCACCATTGGAATATCGATATGAAGACATAGCCCACGATGGGTGAATTCCATTATCAACTTGTATTTGTCTTGTGCTGCATTTTTGTCCTCTTAACACTTTAAATTTCTGCAAATTAATTTAAATTTGTGTATTTTCACAATTTCGATCCATTGCAAAAAAATACATAAACCAACTTGAAAATTGATCAGTAATACTTTCACTTTTATTCTTGGATTAGAAAAACACTATGCTGGAAATGACTCCAAAAAAACCTTCTTTTCCTCATAAGGTCCATAATAGTTAACAAGAATGATATGAGGAAAAGGTCCATAATATTTAACAAAAATGACATGACACTCCAAGCCTAAAATAACCTTCCAGGATGATACCAACCTTCGAGGAATATGGTTTAAGAGATGCATCACGCAGATTACACATGACCGAAAGGCCCCTACAACGTCCAATAACATCTATAGAGAAAATATACCATTCAGGACAAATTTGAAGGAGTACCTCACTGGCCTTATCACTTAGGACAATGTTTTCCTGAATAAAGATACCATAAGGACGGTGTAATCCAACCAATCAATGGAAGGCTTGTTTTTTTGGGAGGGCCTCCAACTCAAAGCTGGAATTTGAGAAGGAAAAATGCATGTAAGAGGGAATTTTGGTTGTCAAGTACGTTTAATAGTTTTACTTTATCGTTTTACATGACGTGTTTTTAAAAGTTTTACTTTATCGTTTTACATGACGTGTTTTGAAACTCACAAGACATTTTTTTGACGATTTAGTTTCTTTAGTAGAAATTCTTTCGGTAAAAATCACATGTAAAAGAACGTGGTCAAACATTAGATTCCAAAGATTTAGTTTCTTTCAAAAACTTCATTAATACCCTCATACATAGTCACTGATACATCGAGATTTTCCAGCAGCTACCCCTCTCACGCTCTGGCACACTCCACTACTCTGACTTTCCCACCCTCCAACACTTCAATGTAGTTAATGTGATCTGCCAATATGCATTCAATTCCACGATTCATGAGTCACGCGCGTAATTTTTTTGAAATGAAATAAAAACAGTGCAACGCCTACCAATTACTATTTCGATGGAACGAAACAACACTAAAGGGGCCACAAGGTAATGCTAACACTAGCTACAATGCCTCTCAATTTTGGAAACCATAGGTGTAACAACGACACTAAAAAGTTACCTCAGGGCTGGTTACTAGCGGTTAACAACCTCAAGTGCTGCAACTAAACCCCTATTTTCAAAAAAAACAAAGGAAGGATACCCTCATAGGCAAGATATGACTTGTGAGGAGAAGCATAAAGTGAGTGCAAGCGTACAATGTTTTCTCATCGAGAAGTTGGAGAACGTAGTCTAGATTATCAAGAAAATCAATATAATCAATATAGCACTATCTCAGCAGGAGGACTAGATTGAGGTTGATATAGATTGTTTTTATGCACAAACGCTATGGGAACTTGATAGTTTTGTTAATAATTGTAAGAAGAGTATGAACAAGAATTAGATGAAGGTAACATGTGTTGAACAAGTACATCCAACTGGCATGGAGGACGTTGCAACTAGAGAAAGGGTTATTTTTTTTCTCCATTTTATGGTAACAATTGCTTATTAGAGTTTTATTAATATGTATCATTCGTTACAATGTGTTAATGAGGCTTCGGGTGTATGTTATCCCCTAACAAAGGGAGAGGTTTTTATGGTTTTTGTCCATGATGATTACAAGTGAAGTTTAACTAGATTGTTCTGCATAGTGATGATGTGTTCTTCTTGTTATTTCCAATGTCATGTCTCCAAATGAAAAACTCCAAATAAACTAAAGAAAAAGTATCACTCAAACTTGGTGTTGATACAACCCTTTAAGAGTGTGGCTATGGAATTTGGATGTATCAGGTATGAACAAACCTCTCGACTTATTGATATTGAATGACCAGGTCCCAAGGACATTGTACATGATATTCCTTCGCTTTGTATGGTTAATAAGTTGCAATATGGGGTTATTGCCTACAATACCTAGCGATCCAACAATTTAGTCATGATGTTCTAGCTAATGAATTAATTAGACACGCGAGTGATGTAATCATAGTGTTTGACAGATTGGGTTCTCACACAATCTAACAAGTCTTTACTCTTTGGGTTATTACATGATCATTTATTACCAAATCTCAAAGATTCCAACAAACCATTATTTCAACGGATAGACTTGAGGTAGTGGAGTTATTGGCCATTTAACAAAAGAATTCAGCAATACAAAAATCGAAATAATCGAGCAATGAACAATAAATCAAAACTAGCAAAGATGGGTTGTGTTTATGTTAAGAAACCTTATAAGGGGTAAATTATACCTTTGGGTTGTGTTTATGTTAGGAAATTTTATAAAGGGTGAATACCTTCACATATATTTTTGAGTTTTTTTTATTGGCCAACAACATCTTATGTATTTTTAATTTTGGTGGTATGTATTTCTATCAGAAATACTTTGCAAATTGTTATCAATTTATTGTGATTAAAAATAAAAAATTAATCATACAAATTTTATCTAATTCGAAGATAGTGTTTGTTCATCACAAATGGACAAGTTCTTTCATTTTTTAATGTTGGAACGAAATTTATTTAGATAAATGTCTTTCAGATTAATCACATCATTAGGATTTGGTCGATGTTTCGAACCATCTAATGTGGTTCATCCTCACAACAAGGGGAAGAAAAAAATCAATCTAATTGAATAAATAGTGAGGATGCATCATTGCCCAGAGATAGTTATTAAAAACTAGTCGTTATTTGATTTAATTAGTTAATTAGTTATTAAAATTATTAAGTTTTTAAGAAATATTATTAAAAAGGTTAATGAAAAATATAGAAGAATTTAAAATTAAATAATTTAATAAAATGATTAAAAATAGTATTATTATAATAGGATGAGGCGAGGTAAATAATAAAGAGTTATTAATAAATATTTCAATAATAAAAGGTTAAAAAACTTTATTTTATTTATTATAATTCAAGGGATAATATATAATATATATAGTAATTATATGTAGAACAAAAAACAAAGAAAAAGAGAACTAAAGAAAAATGATTAAAGGAGAAAATTTTAAAAGAAGAAGAAGAAGAAGAAAGGAACGGGAATAAAACCAAAAAGAGAAGAAAGCAATAAAGACAAAAGGTGACAGGAATTCCAACGCAAGGGAAAAAAATCACCTAGGGAGGGCTAGAGTCCAACTTTTACTTATTTTCCACCCATCATCCCTATTGAAATTCTTAACATGTCTCTCAATTACAATAGTTTTTATTCTTTTTCATTCATCTTCTTAAATTATATTTTTGACATCTTTTTAATTAATTGTATTTACATGAAAAGCAAGTATTTTTTATTATAATGTTGTTATAAAGTGCCAACTATGAGGTGAAGTAACATATTTTTAATTGTGTTTACATGAAGAAGTATGGTTTATGATAACATTGTCTTGAAGTGCCAAATATGACGTGATTAAATTCACTTTGTTGTATACTTGGTTTTTATCTTTAAGTTAATTGTTTAATATAAAATTTACTCAATATTTTATAATAAAATTTGGAAAAAAATAAAAATAAATTTTCAATTAATATTATTTTGGCCAAAAAATTATTAATTAATTTAGTTTCAATTTGATATGAGTTATAACTTTGGCCCACAAATAATTAAGTGAAACACATGTGCTAAAAGTGTTATTCTAATGTAAGAAAAGGAAAACGAGTGAAAATTTGTTTGAAGAATAGAGTATAAAGAGTATATTATAGAATTCTACGAAATGTAATTTTACATAAAAATGAGTAGGAAAAAAAATTCCAACATCTCAAATATGTTAGAAATTTGCAATGTGAAATGGGATAAATTTACAGAAGTTGTATTTTAGATAAGATAAGATAAGTATGTCCAACTAATGACCACAAAGTAGGTCAAATGGACTGTTGAGTACAAGGATGTCCATAGAATGTGGGCGAACCAAACGGTCTCCTATAAAGATACAATGCATGAATATAAAAGGTATAGTGAAGGAACATAAAAAATACAATGTATGGAATGCTCTGGTAGAGAAGATCCAGGAGCTAATGGGTTTTAGGATCAAACCCATCTCTCCTGACATCCGAGGCTGAATGAACTTTGAAGAAACTCCACAAAGTATGTTGGCCCGATGAAGGGTCAATGGAAAGTGCAGATTGTACGCTAGATAATTTTCGGGGGAGTTTGCACACTGCTAAGGTCTAGAGGACCTAGTCTATCTCCCAAGAATGGATCTGAGACAGATTTGTTGTTGAAATCTCATGTGGCGAGGTGAGGTTCCACAGATCCTCACTGATCGAGAGCATGGATATGAACTGGTATCAATCAGTCTCTTGGTGCCTCTGTCTAAAGGTAGTACCCTGAAAAATGTTATGATCCTTTGTGTGGGGTTTGGTATAATGGGAGACTGCAAAATATGCGCTCGAAACTCGAGAGCCTCCTGCATATATAGTGCCAAACATCTTTGATTGGGATACCTGAAAAAGTCGGTGAAAGTTTGAGAATCTCTGAACAAGAAATGGAACCTTCCTCTGATCTCGTAGTAAACATGGCATCCAAAAATGAAGTGCACTTCAGTCTCCACATCCTGTAAATGACGTACTTGGCATATTCTATCTGTTCTATCAATATGGTGGTCTTTCTCTACCCAAAGTATATGAGAGCCTACTCTGAACTGGCCTAGAGGAAAGCGAAGAGCATGCACATGTATTGAGGTCGAACAATGACCCTGTCTCTCAATTCAAAGAAGTGCTCAATGTAGAAGGTCATCTTTGGGCGCAACCCTCCTGGAGGATTGACCTAGGTGACCTGGACGAACTGCCTGTATTTGTCATCCCTGATGATATTGTTCAGCCCCTGTCAAGTAGGTAAAAGGTGACTAGGAGAATCCAAGGAATATCGGAAAGGAGGGAGACGATCCAACTGAATTCCCACTGATTCTAAGATATATGAAACTTCTTTAAGAAAAAATCTAGCCCGACCCGAGGGAGTAGAACGAGCAATAGTCTTAGAGGAGAAATATGCCAAGTAATGATATCGATCCCTACTCTATATCAAGTCTACAAAACCTCAAACACAATGCAAGAATGAGACTAAACTAAAGACCGTCTCAAGCCGAAAGGGCTGAGCTCCAAACTCTACAAGGATGATGTGTTGAGGTACTGTCTGTTTGCATCTAATGATGCAGCAGAGTAGAAGATTCTGGACTCTCTCAACTAAAGCCCAATCCGAGTCAGGTAAAGACGATCCCCAAATCTCTGAGCCATATAGGATAGTGGGACAGACTAAGGTTTCCACGAGGATCATCTTAGACGAGATGTCCTGGAAGTGATGTCGAAAGCACTGTCTCTTGAGAAGGGCTTAGGATCCATATCCTTTGTTAATCTGAGGCTGAAGCGTTGGTTGCAAACTGAAGCAGGGACCTGAGAATTGCACCCCCAGGTAAGTGTTTGTGCCAGTAATCTCAACCTCCTCCCCTCTAAATAGGAAGTGAAGGACCGAATTTTTCTTCACCCCATTGAAGATCACAACCTTGGTTTTACCCAGGTTAACCGTCAACTGTCGAAGATCGCAAAAAAGAGCTAAGGCATCCAGTTTCCTCTGTAATCCTTCTGGAGATGAGGAGAGGAGGACCACGTCGTTAGGAAAGAGTAGAATAGATATTAGAACCTAGTGAAGAAGGCAGCCATTGATGTCCTGGATATGCTCCTGCAGAAATGACTCCAACTCATCAATATAGATCCCAAATAGGGTAAGGGACAATGGACAACCCTGTTTAACCCCAATAGTGCTTCGAATAAAATTAGACATCTCCATGAGCCATGCGAAGACGACCAAGGAAAGACTCATATGGGCGTGTAATAGCTATTAATAGGGTCGCTGAGATGCCAATATCTCTGAGTCTATGGAACAAGTATTCCCTTAGAACAAAGTCAAAATATTTTCGAAAATATATGAAATAACATTATAATTTCGAAGAGTGGTGTCATGCCTCCTCAATCATAGCATGGAGGGTGAAGATGTGGTCAATGATCTGATGAGCCAGTCAAAAACTTGTCTTTCCCCTAGCTTTGAGTTGTCTCTGCTCAAGTTCACTGGAGAGATTCCTATGTAGAAAAATAGCATACAACTTTGAGAACGCGTGGCCCGCCATGATCGTTCTGTAGTTATTGGGATTTGAGCTAGAGCCTGATTTGTGGATCAGATGGATGATGTGGTGTGACCATGCCAGTGGAAAACCTTCACGAACTACATAGTTGAAGAGATCATCCAAGTAGCTAACCAAAGCACAAAACCCATGCTTAAATAAATTTGCATGGTAGCCTTCCTCATCAGTTGCTTTGTTGTTGTTCATCACCCAAATGGCCTCTCTAATATCTCTATCTGAGAATAGGTAACAGGAAGAGGGTGGGGAGGTAACATGAATTTGGTATTTCCCTGGAATATCATAAAGGTTGAAAGCGTGGGAGAACATGGATGTAGGGTCGAGGCCATATGGAAGACGGGAGCATCGGGGAAGGATGGTATTCCAAAATTGTTTAGGGGAGTTGGCAAGGAGAGTAGAAAGTTCTCGTCTTCTATGAGAGACAAAGAGTCGTTTCTTGAGATAGAGGAGACAAATATAAGAAGCTTTGAGGTCGAGTTAGAGAGGTTTAGAGTGGGTGAAAGCATATCAAATTTCTCGATGTACATAATTTCATTCCTCATTGTACCATTTGTTCATGGGGCAAGATCTAACTTTTGGGGATGTTGTAGCATAATTTGAGGCTCAAATAAAAGTCAAGATAGGTCCTGAGCAATTCAAGGTTGTTGAGGAACAGTTGTTAGAATTTCAAGAAGACCTGCAATATGCTCAAAAGGATAACCAGGAGCTCAATGAGGATTCATCATCATATGTGCATTGGAACAAAAATCAGGGAAGCAGCAGCAACATTAGAAGTGCAATCTAAGCCATAGGAGCAGCAAAGAAGAAAAGTGCGCAACAAGGGTCAAGTTGGGCTTACTCGCGTGCGGAACAGTTCAAGAGTCGGGCTGATTGATACGCTTAGAACATTTCACACAGGTAAGGGAAAAGTCGTGCAAATGTACGTGCAGAACAATGTTCGGAGGCTTAATCGTAATCGCATGTGGAAGGCCTAATCGCGTATCGCAAGCTCAGGAGGAAAGGCGGCAAGGAACATGTTATAAAGGCTGAAATGAGAAGTGCAGTAAAGTTTCATGTCGTTGATTGTGATTTGCAATCAACCCCACCTCCACTTGCCACGTCATCCCTACCATTATCACACATCGCACGTCACAAGTTCAAGAGGAAAGGCGCAAGGAACGTGTTATGAATGTTGATATGCGAAATGCGATGCAAAGACTGGATACGATATAGTTCGAAGCTCGAATCTAAGGTATTTAAAGTCTGGCCGTGGGACACTCTCGCACATCGCACATTTCAAGCTCAGGAGGAAAGGTGCTAAGGAACATGTTATAAAGGCCAAAATGCGAAGTGCGGTAAAGTTTCATATTGCTGATTACGATTTGCGATTGGTCCCACCTCCACTTTCCACGTCATCCCTATCGTTATCACACATCGCACGTCGCAAGTTCAAGAGGAAAGGTGCTAAGGAACATGTTTAGAATGCCGATATGCGAAATGTGATACGAATACTGGATGCGACATAGTTCGAAGCTCGAATCTGAAGTATTTAAAGTCCGATCGTGGGACCCTCTCATACATCAGACATCGCACATCGCAAGTTCAGGAGGAAAGGCACTAAGGAGCAAGGTTGAATCGTTGAAGTGCGAAGTGCGATAATGAAGCGCACGCGTATGAAAGTTACTGCTAAAGTCTAAAGGTTTTTAATTCCGGGTACATGGGTTTTTCCTTTGAAAAAGTCGCATCGAAGGGAAAAATAAGCTTATAACGTAGAATGTTGGAATGATGAGATGTGACAGATAAGCGGATGTGATACACTTTTCAAAGGTAATGGAATATCTTTTAAATTCCATTCTTACGGCAGTTATAAGGGAAATTTTGAACACAGGTCAGACTCGGGTAAGAAAACACCCATCCACGTGCAAAATAATGTTGTTATGCATTGCACCTTGTAATAAGCGGGAGCTTGAACACATCGGTGGTGGACTCGGGTAAGTGACCCTACACAAAGAAAAGGAGAAGAGAAGACAGAATGCCGTGGGCATGAGCGGAAGAGGCAGAATTGGGTGGTAGGTGACATAGTGACAGAGTTCGAAACACAAAAGCATGGGCAGAGTCGGGTGGAGATGCTTTTATGCAAACTGTTAGGACATCACATCAGAAACGGAAGGAGACACATCAACAACAAATCAAATTCAGCAAAAGGATTATATTTCAAGTTTTATTTTGTTTTCTTTGTTAAGATCTAAGCTACAATGATGTCCTTGATTGAAATGTAATAAGTAGTTTAACATTTTAGGCAGTCTAGGAGTTTCAAGAAGCTCGAGAAGTTACAAAGTGCTTTTTTTTGTATTTAAGGAAGCAAGAAAGAGAGAGGAGGGGTTTCAAGTTCTGGACGTCTTGGGGACTACATTTTGTACTTCTTTTTCTGATGGGTGAATGAAAGAAGCAGCGAGTTTCCTGCAACTATTGATGGTGATTCGTGTCTCTTGTTCCATTTTATGTGGTTTCCTCCTTTTATGAAGTGAAGCAAAGAAGTAGCTGATTTCTTATTTACATTTGTAAGTAAGGGTTAAATAGCCTTAATAAGTGCTCCTTCACTCCATTTCCTCTCTCTTCACAAACTCTCTCTAAAAATTTAAAGTAATAGATTCTGTGTTTACAACATATTATTTTGAGTTTCCTCTCTCTCCATGAAGTTCCTTTGAAACTTAAAAGTAATAGATTTTGTGTTTACAACATATTACTTTGAGTTGCCCTTGCAGTTCTTCTTTTCCATTCAGATATCAGCAGTCAATGGCATTGTGAAATATTTTATTATTCCAGATCATGAAGGGTTTTAGAAAACTAGTTTCTAGTGGGATAGAACTGAGACCTCATGATAAAATTGTTTCTGTGACACACTTTTAAGATGTATTAAGCATTGATTCCTTTCAGAACCGAGGGATTGTCTCTTAAGATACAACATTTTTTGGCGTCGTTTCCAAGGACGAAAGCATGAAGTTATTTTTCCTTGGTTATCAAGATCTATTTCTTAACAATGAAAAAGATTTATATATAAAGTTTGGTTGTTAATTATTCACCTGGGGACTCCACTGATGAAGATTTCACTGGATAAGGAATTTTGTTGGCAATAAAATGAGAAAGCATCGTGGAAAAAGTGGGTATCAGAGTTTGAATCTATTAAAGGAAGTTTTATTTTTCATTATCAGTTCAGTGATCTATTTTCCCTTGCATATCAAGAATATTGTTTCCTGCTTTATATTCTCAGAAGATTATAAGGTCCAAAAAGTACATTCTTTATTGGAGAAAGAATATTTTTCTTCCACTTGTATTATTGATCTTGACACAACTTTATCTCCTAAATATGAGAGGAGAGATGACTGTTGCATTACAAACCCTGAAGATAATTAGTCACAGTCTGGGCATAAAGGTGATGATTCATCATCTTTGGGTGATAATATTCTGTCTCACAAGAAATCGTCTACTTTTCAACTCAAGAAAAAAGAAATATTTAAGCCCCTGAAGCTGCCCACAATTATCCATCAGTATCCTTCAAAAGGATTCAAATTTTTGCCAAGTTTCTTTGGAGAGGAGGAGGATATTTCAGCTAAACAAAATATCTTGGAATTTGATTTCTTTCTGGACAAATTTCAGATTATTTATGATGATGTGGCTTTAAGGTTGTTTTGTCATTCATTAAAGCAGAGTGCTCAGCAATGGTTCCAATGTTTGGAAGCAAGTTAAATTAGTTCATGGCAAGGTTTTCAAGATTATATATTTCTTAGATATTGGAGCGAGCATAAGTCATATGAAAAACACCTTGTGGAATTATATTCTATCCAGAGGCAGAGAAATGAATCAATCGTTGAGTTTAATAGGAGGTTTCAAAAAAAATTATTTCAGCATGCCAAAAGAAATTTGATCGCCTGAAGCTGCAACTATGGTTTACTATTTGAAGGCTCTTTCTATTGTCTTGGATTTTTATCTCAAGGAGAGAAAGCCTTGCACTCTAGAGCTGATGTTTCTTTATGCACACGAAATCGAATGTAATGTGTGGGCTTGTAGAAAATTTTCCTGTCATGTTGAAAGAACAAGTTTTGTTGAAGAAAAGAGGGCCTGTCAAGAAAACATTGGGATTGCTTTACAAGAGAATGAAAATTCAGAGATGAACAAGAATTTTCAAAAGGTGTCAAAGGATTTTTGTATTGTTTAAACACAAGAATTAAAGAATTCTGAAGATTCTGGTCAAAAATTATTCGCAACAACTGAGCTACACGTTGAAATCATGGAAGATCATTACAATTTTCATAACTTTAATGATTTGGTGAATAGAGGAGAAACTAGTGCAGCTCCTCGGGTGTGTTTGCAGGAGGGGGAAGATTTTTGTCAAGAATTGGAATTATATGAAGAACATCATCATTATGAGGAAAAAGCCTTAGATTTCTCTTTTCGACCTAAACGGTTGTCAGTGGAAAACAACAATCAATCTTCTCACATACAACCTCAAATTGAGGAGTCAAATAGTGAAGGGAGTTTCTATGTTCAAAGTAGTCTACATCAACAAGATGTTCGAGAAAATGAGGCAACAGAAAATTGGTCTCATCAGTTCTATGATCCAGTAGTTGACTATATGGAAACGTTCTTTTTTCAGCAACAAGAATTTATGCAAAGGTATGTGCAAAGCTTTGTATCTGGAAAACTTTCATGGAACCTCCCTATTTTGATCTTCAAATTTCAACAATATGGAGGCATTAGGTCTAGCATGCAGATGTGGGATTGGTGCCATTGGAAGGTTGACTTCACTTGATTAAGTTCAGACATGAATACATATATAGGATTTGGGCATAAATAAGTTCAGAAGTTGAGAATTTTTAGTTGTAGTATTTTTAGTTCGGTATTTTCAGTTTCAGAATAAAGGAAGAAGTCCAAGGTGTAGCAGGTTTCGAGAGGATTACATATTGGATCAAATCCCATTTTGGATTGACTCCCTGCCCATAACGGCTACTGATCTACAAGTGCTCTTTGAGTCCATGCCCAATTAAGGCTATTGTTCTACAAGTGCTATTTGATTCCATGCCCAATAATGGCTATTGATCTACAAGTTCTCTTGGAATCCATGCCCAATAAAGGATAATGATCTACAAGTTCTCAGAACTTTGCTACCAAAGTGTTGTCCCCAATTGGAGCCAGATGTTGTAGCATAATTTGACTCAGCTAAAAGTTAAGAGAGGTCCTGAGAAATTCAAGGTTGTTGAGGAACAATTGTTAGAATTTCAAGAAGAACTGCAATATGCTCAAAAGGATAACCACAAGCTCAACGAGGATTCATGATCACATGTGCACTGGAACCAAAATCAGGGAAGCAACAACAGCTTTAGAAGTGCAATCTAAGCCACAGGAGCAACAAAGAAGAAAAGCGCGTAGCAAGGGTGAAGTCGGGCTTACTCGCGTGTAGAACAGTTCAAGAGTTGGGCCGATTGATGTGCTTAGAGCATCGCACACAGGTTAGGGTCAAGTCATGCAAATGTATGTGAAAAAAAATGTTTAGAGGCTTAATGGCAATCGCATTTGGAAGGCCTAATCGCATATCGAAAATCACAATCGCAAGCTCAGGAGGAAAGGTGCTAAGGAACATATTATAAAGGCCGAAATGTGAATTGCGATAAAGTTTCATATCATCGATTGAGATTTGCGATCGGCCCCACCTCCACTTGCCACGTCATCCCTACCATTATCGCACATCGCATGTCGCAAGTTCATGAGGAAATGCGCTAAAGAACGTGTTATGAATGCTAATATGCGAAATGTGATGCGATATAGTTCGAAGCTCGAATCTAAAGTATTTAAAGTTCAGTCGTGGGACCCTCTCACACATCGCACATCGCAAGCTCAGGAGGAAAGGCGCTAAGGAAAATGTTATAAAGGCCAAAATGTAAAGTGCGATAAAGCTTCATATTGCCGATTTCAATTTGTGATCGGCCCCACCTTCACTTGCCACATCATCCCTACCATTATTGCACATCGCACGTCGCAAGTTAAGGAGGAAAGGCGCTAAGGAACGTGTTAAGAATTTCGATATGTGAAATGTGATACAAAGACCAGATGCGACATAGTTCGAAGCTCGCATCTGAAGTATTTAAAATCAGGTCGTGGGACCCTCTCGCACATCGCACATCGAGCATCGCAAGATCAGGAATAAGGTGCTAAGGAACAAGGTTGAATCGCCGAAGTGAGAAGTGCGATAATGAAGTAGACGCGATGGAAGTTATCACTAACGCCTAAAGGTTTTTAAGTCTGGGTATAAGGGTTTTTCCTTTGTAAAAGTGACATCGGAGGGCAAAATCGGATTATAACGTAGAATGTTGGAATGATGAGATGCGACAGAGAAGAAGATGCGATACAATTTTCAAAGGTAATGGAATATGTTTTAAAGTCCAGTATTATGACAGTTACAAGCAAAAGTCTGAACGCAGGATAGATTCAGGTAAGAAAACACTCGGCCACGTGAAAACAGTGTCGTATGCATTGCACCTTGTAATAAACGAGAGCTTGAACACAACGGTGGTGGACTCGGGTAAGTGACTCAACACATAACAAAGGAGAAGAGAAGACGAAACGCTGCATGCATGAGCGGAAGAGGCAGAGTCGAGTGGTAGGTGACATGGTGATAGTGTTTAAAATTGAAAAGCATGGGCAGATTCAGGTGGAGATGTGTTTATGTAGACTGTTAGGACATCATAGTAGAAATGGAAGGAGACACATCAGCAACAAATCAGATTTAGCAAAAGGATTATATTTCAAGTTTTATTTTGTTTTCTTTGTTAATATTGAAGCTACAATGATGTCCTCGATTGCAATGTAATTAGTAGTTTAACAGTTTAGGCAGTCTAGGAGTTTCAAGAAGCTCAAGCAGTTACAAAATGATTTTGTTTGTGTTTAAGGAAGTGAGAAAGAGAGAGGATGGGTTCCAAGTTCTGGACGTCTTGGGGACTACATTTTGTACTTTTTTTTTTCTGATGGGTGAATGAAAGAAGCAACAAGTTTCCTACAACTATTGATGGTGATTCGTGTCTCTTGTGCCATTTTATGTGGTTTCCTCCTTGTATGAAGTGAAGTAAAGAAGAATTTGGTCTCTGATTTACGTTTGTAAGTAAGAGTTAAATAGCCTTAATAAGTGCTCCTTCACTCCTTTTCCCTTCCCTTCACAAACTCTCTCTGAAACTTTAAAGTAATAGATTTTGTGTTTACAACATATTATTTTGAGTTTCCTCTCTCTCCATGAAGTTCCTCTAAAACTTAAAAGTAATAGATTCTGTGTTTACAACATATTACTTTGAGTTTCCCCTGCAGTTCTTCTTTTCCATTCAGATATCAGCAGTCAATGGCATTGTGAAATCTTTTATTATTCCAGATTATTAAGGGTTTTAGAAAACTAGTTTCCAATGGGATAGAACCGAGACCTCATGATAAAATTATTTCTGTGACACACTTTTAAAATGTCTTAAGCACTGATTCCTTTCAAAATCAAGGGATTGTGTCTTAAGATACAACATTTCTTGGCGTTGTTGCCGAGGACGAAGGCACACAGTGATTTTTCCCTTGGTATTGAGATATATTTCTTGATGGTGAACAAGATTTAGAAATAAAATTTGGTTGTTTATTATTCACCTGGCGACTCCACTGATGAAGATTTCATTAGATAAGGAATTTTTCTGGCAAGAAAATGATAAAGCATCATGGAAAAAGCAGGTATCAGAATTTGAATTTGTTAAAGGAAGTTTTATTTTTCACTATCAGTTCAGTGGTCTATTTTCCCTTACATATCAAGAAGATTATTTCCTACTTTATATTCTCAAAATATTATAAGGCCCAAAAAGTACATTCTTTATTGGAGAAAGAATATTTTTCTTCCGCTTGTATTATTGATCTTGAGACAACTTTATCTCCTAAATATGAGAGGAGAGATGACTGTTGCATTACAATCCCTGAAGATAATCAGTCACAGTCTGGGCATAAAGGTGATGATTCATCATATTTGGGTGATAATATTCTGTCTCAAAAGCAATCAACTGCTTTTCAGCTCAAGAACAAAGAAATTTTTAAACCCCTGAAGCTACCCCCATTTCTCCATCATTATCCTTCAAACGGATTCAAATTTTTGCCAAGTTTCTCTGGAGAGGAGGAGGCTATTTGAATTGAACAACATATCTTGGAATTTGAGTAATTTCTGGACAAATTTAAAATTATTTATGAAGATGTGGCTTTAAGGATGTTTTTTCATTCGTTAAAGCAAAGCGCATATCAATGATTCTAGTGTTTGGAAGCAAGTTCAATTAGTTCATGGCAAGGTTTTCAAGATATATTTCTTAGATATTGGGGTGACTGTAAGTCATATGAAAAACACCTTGTGGAATTGTATTCTATCTAGAAGCAGAACAACGAATCAATCGCTGAGTTTAATAGGAGGTTTCAAAAAAATTATTTCAGCATGCCAAAAAAATTGGACCACCTAAAGCTGCAGCTATGGTTTACTATTTGAGTGCTCTTTCTATTGTTTTGGCTTTTTATCTCAAGGAGAGAGCCTTGCACTCTAGAGTTGAATTTTATTTATGCACAAGAAATTGAAGATAATGTGTGGGCTTGTAGAAAATTTTCCTGTCATGTTGAAAGAACAAGTTTCGTTGAAGACAAGGGGGTCTGTCAAGAAAACATTGGGATTGCTTTGCAAGAGAATGAAAATTCAAAGATGAACAAGGATTTTCAAAAGGTGTTTGAGGATTCCTGTATTGCTGAAACACAAGAATTTAAGCATTTTGAAGATTTTGGTAAAAATTCTTTGCAACAACTAAGCTACATGTTGAAAGCCTAGAATATCATTACAATTTTCATAACTTTAATGATTTGGTGAATAGAGGAGAAACTAGTGCCACTCCTCGGGTGTGTTTGCAGGAGGGGGAAGATTTTTTCAGGAATTGGCATTATATGAAGAACATCAACATTATGAGGAACAAACCTTAGATTTCTCTTTTCGGCCTAAATGGTTGTCAGCAGAAAAACAACAATCAATCTTCTCACATACAACCTCAAATTGAGGAGTCAAACAGTGAAGGGAGCTGCCCTGTTCAGAGAAGCCTACATCAACAAGATGTTCGAGAAAAGGAGGCAGCAAAAAATTGGTCTCATCAGTTCTATGATCTAGTAGTTGACTATACGGAGATGTTCTGTTGTCAGTAACGAGCATTTATGTAAAGGTATATGCAAAAATTTGTATCTGGAAAACTTTCATGGCACCTCCCTATTGTGATCTTCAAATTTCAACAGTATGGAGGTATTAGTTCTAGCATGCAAATGTTGGATTGGTGCCAATGGAAGGTTGACTTCACCTGATTAAGTTCAGACATGAATACATATATAGGAGTTGTGCATAAATAAGCTCAAAAGTTGAGCATTTTTAGTTGTATTATTTCTAGTTCGGTATTTTCAGTTTGAGAATAAAGGAAGAAGTCCAAGGTGTCGCAGGTTTCGGGAGGATTTCATACTAGATCAACTCCAATTTTGGATTGACTCCCTGCCCATAACGGCTTCTGATCTACAAGTGCTCTTTGATTCCATGCCCAATGAAGGCTATTGTTCTACAAGTGTTATTTTACTCCATGCCCAATAATGGCTACTGATCTACACGTTCTCTTTGACTCCATGCCCAATAAAGGCTACTGATCTACAAGTTCTCAACACTTTTCTACCAAAGTGTTGTCCCCAATTGGAGCGAGATGTTGTAGCATAATTTGACTTAGCTAAAAGTCAAAAGAGGTCCTAAGCATTTCAAGGTTGTTGAAGAACAATTGTTTGAATTTCAAGAAGACCTGCAATATGCTCAAAAGGATAACCACAAGCTTAATGAGGATTCATCATCACATGTGCACTGGAACCAAAATCAGGGAAGCAACAATAGCATTGGAAGTCCAATCTAAGCCAGAGGAGCATCAAAGAATAAAAGTGCGTAGCAAGGTTCAAGTCAGGCTTACTCGGGTGCAGAACAGTTCAAGAGTCGAGTTGATTGATGCGCTCAGAACATTGCACACAGGTCAGGATCAAGTCGTGAAAATTTACGTGAAGAATAGTATTCAGAGGCTTAATCGCAATCACATGTGGAAGGCCTGATCGCGTATCGAAAATCACAATTGAAAGCTCAGGAGGAAAGGCACTAAGGAACATGTTATAAAGGCCAAAATGCAAAGTGCGATAAGTTTCATATCACCTATTGTGATTTGCGATCGGCCCCACCTCCACTTGCCACGTCATCCCTACCGTTATCGCACATCGCACGTCACAAGTTCAAGAGGAAAGGCGCTAAGGAACGTGTTATGAATGCTGATATGCGAAATAAGATGCGAAGACCGGATGCGATATAGTTTGAAGCTTGAATCTAAAGTATTTAAAGTCCAACTGTGGGACCCTCTCGGACATCGCACATCGCACATCATAAGCTCAGGAGGAAAGGAACTAAGGAACATGTTATAAAGGTTGAAATGTGAAGTGCGGTAAAGTTTCATATCTCCGATTTCGATTTGCGATCGGCCCCACCTCCACTTTCCATGTCATCCCTACCGTTATCTCACATCGCACGTCGCAATTTCAGGAGGAAAAGAGCTAAGGAACGTGTTAAGAATGTCGATATGCGAAATGTGATACGAAGACTGGATGTGACATGATTCAAAGCTTGAATCTGAAGTATTTAAATTCCGGCCGTGGGACCCTCTCACACATCGCGCATTGCAAGCTCATGAGGAAAGGCGATAAGGAACAAGGTTGAATCGCCGAAGTGCGAAGTGCAATAATGAAGCGAACGTGATGGAAGTTAACACTAAAGTCTAAAGGTTTTTAAGTCTAGGTACAAGGGATTTTTTCCTTTGTAAAATTTGCATCGAAGGGCAAAAGAGGATTATAATGAGATGATATGTGACAGAGAAGTGAATGCAATACAGTTTTCAAAGGTAATGAAATATCTTTTAAAGTCCAGTCTTACGAAAGTTACAAGGGAAAGTATGAATGCAGGACAGACTCGGGTAAGAAAACACCAGGCCACATGTAAAACAGTGTCGTATGTGTTGCGCCTTTTAATAAACGGGAGCTTGAACACAACGGTGGTGGACTCGGGTAAGAGACCCGACACAAAGCAAAAGAGAAGAGAATACGGAATGCCGCAGGCACGAGTGAAAGAGGCAGAGTCGGGTGGTAGGTGACATGGTGACAGTGTTTGAAACACAAAAGCATGGGCATAGTCGGGTGGAGATGCATTTATGCATACTATTAGGACATCACAGCAGAAAAAAAAGGAGACACATCAACAACAAATCAGATTCAGAAAAAGGATTATATTTCAAGTTTTGTTTTTCTTTTTTTTCTTTGTTAATATCGAAGCTACAATGATGTCCTCGATTGCAATATAATAAGTAGTTTAACAGTTTAGACATTCTAGGAGTTTCAAGAAGCTTGAGCAGTTACAAAATGATTTTGTTTGTATTTAAGGAAGTGAGAAAGAGAGAGGAGGGGTACCGAGTTCTGGACCTCTTGGGGACTACATTTTGTACTTCTTTTTCTGATGGGTGAATGAAAGAAGCAACAAGTTTCCTGCAACTGTTGATGGTGATTTGTGTCTCTTGTACCATTTTATGTGGTTTCCTCCTTGTATGAAGTGAAGTAAAGAAGCAACTGGTCTCTGATTTACGTTTGTAAGTAAGAGTTAAATAGCCTTAATAATCACTCCTTCACTCCATTTCCCCTCTCTTCACAAACTCTCTCTGAAACTTTAAAGTAATAGATTTTGTGTTTACATCATATTATTTTGAGTTTCCTCTCTCTCCATGAAGTTCCTCTGAAACTTAAAAGTAATAGATTCTGTGTTTACAACATATTACTTTGAGTTTCCCTTGCAGTTCTTTTCCATTCAGATATCAATAGTCAATGGCATTGTGAAATCTTTTATTATTCCAAATCATTAAGGGTTTTAGAAAACTAGTTTCCAGTGGGATAGAACCGAGACCCCATGATAAAATTATTTATGTGGCACACTTTTAAAATGTTTTAAGCACTAATTCCTTTCACAATCGAGGGATTTTCTCTTAAGATACAATAGGGTAGATGGAAGTGGAACGAGTGGAGTGGGAGAAGGATTTGAGTGTTGCTTCCCAAATGGCATATAAAAGACAAGTGTATTTAGTGGAAGTAGAATCAAGCAAGGAGAATTGGGTTTTCGATGGGAGCAGCTTGCCTAGGGTAGAGGAGAATATGTTAGGGTCACCTTCGCCAAATCGAAAGGTGGTTCAAGGTGGGCTCTGAGGAGAAGGATGGGGTGGAAGGGGAGGCTCAAATCGGAGAGAGAAGGAAAAAAGTGCATGATCAGCAAGGGGGATGGGGGAGACCAAGAGATGTCTTATAAAATGGAGCCAGTTTTGGCTAATGAGGACATAATCAACTACACTCGCACCCCTGCCATATGGACGACATGTGAAGAAGCGGGAGTCTAGGAAACAAGGGAGACCATTTAAAATCAACAACTCCTGTGATTCCCCCAACTGCAATAGATGTTTACCATAAACTATAGTGGGACCCAAAGCATCCTCTAAGATCCGTTGAAGCCCTACTGAATCTGGATCTATCCCCTTGGTACAAAACACATCCTCTGATCGATCGTGGAGAGGGATCTAGAGATCTCTAGTATGAGCATTAAATTCACCTAGGAGGACGACTTCCCCAACAACGAAGTATTGGGTGATGCCAGAGTACAAGTCTATAAAAGGGTCCCAATTTGAGCCATTATGGATGGCAAATGGTGAAGAGGCTAGGGGAACGTAACAAACTGCAATGTAGATGTCCCTCAGAGGAGAGACTTCGACGCTAATCCAAATCCACATAAACCTGGAAAATTCATCTTCGGATACCAAAGATACCCTTTTCTGGAGTGAGTCACTAGCTAAATAAGCAACTTCACCCGATCCTCTGACCCCTCCTGAGCTCCTCGTTTCCTACTTGCAAACTTAGCACCAATGGTAACTTGCAATATCTAGGAGAGGTCGAACATGGCTCGCATGAGTCTCGATCACGAAGAGGATGCCCGCTGATTCGAGAGCATCATACAAGAGTCCCGGTGATGACCAGAAATATCCATTTCCATTCCAACAACTAATAGAAATTTCTATACCCTTTCATTTCCCCGTGCAGGCTCGTCATTTGGAACCTACAATTTAGGGTTCCCACCCAGGTGGGAAAGAGTCCTGGATTACTACCCGAAGATTCCTAATAACTGCCCATTTCCATGTCTGTCGTGTTTCCATAACTTGTTCTCTTGATTGTTTAAGTTCCACAACTTGTGCTCGAGTGAGATCCTCATCCAAGAAAATCCTGCTGGGAAGAGAAAAAAACCTCTACTTAGCCCTGAGGGCATAGAGTCGATTGGATGCAGTCTGAAACCTAAGGAAGAGAGTGGAGTCGTAGCCCAACCAGGCCCTGTCCATAGCTATATCGAGGAGGATAAGGGTATATCGAAGGAACTAGCCCTCACTTCCATAGGATCCGAAGAAGGGTGAGGTAAGGAGAGACCTCTCACCTTGAGATTCAATTCTCTCGCCCGTCTAGTGCGTTCCTCCACAAGTTTTGTTTGCACCACCCGCTCGATTGTTGCAAGAGGAGTAGGAGTTTTATATTTTAACTGAACCACTTGTGCCCAAAAATTTATGTGTGTCTTAGTTTCTTGTTTGAAGGTGGCATGTTGGGATTGAATTTTTTCCTGCTTGCTTTTAACATCGAGAATTTCTGCATGCAACGTATCATTTGGAGGATAGAGATTCTCTTGCTCTTTTCTTTCATGTAATATCTTCTTAAGGGATAAATTATCTGCTTCCACCTCTGAGACTCTAGAAGATAGGTTGTGTATTTCTAAATGAAGCTTGTTGTTTTCAGTTTCCAGAAATTCCATTTTCTGCAGCATTTGTTTTACTTGGGCTGTCCAGAATGAGAAATATGACTCCATGGTTTTTTCATGGACCCTAGTTACCGCTGGACCCTCAACCGCTATAACTGCAGGTTCAGGCGAAGTTGGGGGCTCTGACATGATTTCAAGGAATTGGTTGAAACCCATGTCTAAGTCCATCATAGTTCTATGTCTAGTTCTATCATAGGTCCTGTAAAAACACTGCAAAGACAAGAGTTGTTACTTCAGTTGTTATACAGTTGATTCATGGTATTTGTAAAAAACTTAGCGTGCATCCCAAAAACACGTTGCAATCTTCCTATCCTGGTATGCCCCTTTGTTTTTTTTGTTCCTAGTCTTTACCCGTTGTTCGCTACCCTGTAGAGATAAGGGTGTAGAGAGAAGGGTGTCGATGCCACAATAAATACCTCGGCAAGACTCCGGTGACCACATGAAAGGATCTGTTTTCTCCATTAACCCTTCAGCTGGGATCCTCTATCACAAAGTGACCCTAAAATGGATCTGTTGCCTCTCTTAGCCTCTGATCTCCAATGCTACCACAGTTCGTGCCACAAACCAAGGCATTGCCACAAAATTTCCTCAGACAGTATTGCAGAGGTAAACCGTTGTCACAAATGGGCCTCAAAACCTCTCCGCTGCCACAAGTAAGAACTTGAAGATGGGCCGCTGGCTTAGATGATGTTTTGCTGCCCACACAGTGCCAGTCACCCTCGCTGCCACAAAAATTAACCTTAAATAAAACCTACGCTACCTCACGGAATGTTGTCTGCTACCCAATAGAGTTCTCAATCTCGAGATTGATAGTCTTTCTGGTTAGGGTATTAACAAATATTTGCAACTTGAAATAGGGATAAAGTTAATAAGGAAGACCTGTAAAGCTCTCTGGAAATATCTCACGTTATCGAACCGATAAGAGAACACAAATAATAGTAATTATGTTCAACACTTGGCATGCAGTCTTCAAGCCGGTGCCAAGAAAGCCCGCGATATATGGCGCTACGCCATGCCACACTTGCCCACTTATGGCAACGTTAATACAGAAACTTCTTCTAGGGTGCATTAAAATCATCAATTTGAGAACCTATTTGGGCTTTTGTCTCAATCAAACAACTGATTGGTTTCTGATCCAGTCTAGATTATTTACAGAGCACATAAATTTTCAAAAGTTCTCAAATCTAATTATATGTCTGGAAATCATCATAAATATTCAATGGTTCCTTATTCTGTATCACATCTTCGCCTGGTTGCTTCTCATACCCATGAAAATGGTTTAATTTCTATACATGTATAAAATCCTACACGCCATGAAATTTAACTCTCTGCAACTAATCCAACTGAGAAAGTATATCAAGCTCTAAAATGATGAGAAATTAACAAAAAAATAATTAATGGAAGTATGTTTAAAATGATAAGAAATTACCCCACACAACAAAGAAAAAAAAGGGCAAAGGGGAGGTTAGTTTGAAGATGAGACATTAGGAGAGGAGTGGAGTGCAAGAAAAAGAGTATATTTTCACATGAAAATTAGAATATGTGCATAAATTATAAAAGAGTGACATGACAACCATGTTCAAAGTAGAGTGTAATGATACTTTAAAAGATGAGGAAGGGGATATATTAGTTATTGACTATATATTTACTATTACATATATGGGAATGCATGTTAATGATGTACCAATCATTTGTATTTGTGGTCTGAAATTGGGAATGTATATTTTATGAAATACTTTATACCTATTACATGTTCTATAATAATATTTTATTCCTATCACCAAGAATTTTAGGTCAATTTTTCATACCATATCTATCTTAGCATTTTCACTATCAGCTGTTTGGAGAGCTATGTAATGGGATGAAACTTTATTTTCAAAAGGAGTTGCTTTCTTTTGCTCGGTGGGGTTATTATAGTAGCTCTCTGCAGGGTTGGAATTGATAACTTATGTATAGAATGATACTTAATTAAGACTAACTGGAATTAATAATAATAATTTTGTACAAATAATAATATGGTTGTATACAAAAATAAAAATTAATATAGTTTTGTGTAAACTAAATAAAAAATAAATGGTTGTCTAGGAATGTCCAAAATACAAAAAATATTACATATATATATATTTTTTAATAAAACTTACAATCAAAAACTTTTATTTTAAATTTTCAAAATTAATTGATTATTTTATGGTCATTTTGTTTTTTTCTTATGATAAATATGTGAAATTTTTTAACGAGTAATTTTTTATTCAAAACTCTATTAAAGGGTAATTTTTTATTCAAAAATTTATTAGTGAATAGTTAATTTATAATCAAAAGTGACTAGATCCAAATTGTGAAAAAAAATTACAGAGACATTTGACTTCTCATTGAAGAGTCCACCTTGGACAACACTCTCACGAGCGAGTTCTTTCTTATTTGGTTTTTCTTTCTGATAGACATTTTTGAAAGAAAAATTTGGATCCACATTTGGAGGGGCACTAGTGTATGGAGAGGGAAAGATAGGAATAGGTGAAAGGTTGAGAGACGCTTGATGGGAAGGGTATAGGAAAAGAGAGTTAGATCCAGAAGAATCCCTCGCCTTAGGATCAGAACCCTGATGAGAGCTTGACCAAGGAAGAGACCCAGCTGTCTGGTTTTGGCACCTTCAGGAGGAGATATCAGAGTTTTTAAGAAACCAGATGTAAACAATGAAGAAAGAGGGGAACCAGAGGATCAAAGAAGAGGGTTTATACATGAAACAGGGCCCACCCAACTACAGAGGATTAAAAGGTAGGGAGGAGGAACTACTTATAGGAGGGAAATTTGAGAGATATGAGTCAGAATGGTCAGAGGAATTAACAAGTAGATTATCCAGCAAAAGTATGTCTCCAGTAGAAAGAGATTGTATGAGCTTACCTAAGAGGACGTTAGATGAGGTAGAGGAGTTCTCAAAAGAAAGAGGAGGTGCAGTTCCAACAGCTACATCGTGAGTGAATTATTTCAAGCCCTCCATAGTTTGCAAGACCCCATCACCTCAAAAAAAAAAAGAGAGAAAAAAGAAAAATGGGAACCCTCCTCTGCTGAACCCATGTGAGTGCGAGTCATGTCTGAAATTACAGGCACCCCAATAGAGAAAATGACAGTATTCGAAGCCCAGTTACACAATATAAATAAGGATTTATCTCCACGTGAAACCCGCAAATCATATACATCAACATTACAAAAAAATAAAAATAAAAAGAAAAAGAAAATGGGGGAACCCTCTGCTAAACCCATGTGAGTGTGAGTGGTGTCTGTGACAAATGACAGAGGGAGAACACACCGTATATTGTTTTATATATATATATATATATATATATATATACACACACACACACACACAACAAACAAACAGTTATAACTAATAAACGATTATGTTAACTAATCCTACAACAACTAATTTTTAACTATAGATTAATTCTCTAACACTTCCCCTTAATCTTGAGGGTTACATTGTTTTATGCTTAACTTTTGACATTGAAATTCAAAATTAACTTTTCCTAGCGGTTTTGTGAAGATATCTACTAAATGTTCCTTGTAATCACAAAATTTGAGAACAATATCACCATTTTTGACAAGTTCGCGGATGAAGTGAAAATGAGTGTCGATATGTTTTCTTTTTTGATGAAAGACATTGTTCTTCGAAAAGGAAATAACGGAAGTGTTGTCACAAAAAATTGAAATAGGTTCATTTTTTCTGTATATCTGAAGTCAGAGAGAAGTCTTGTTAGGCACACTGCTTGACATGATGCTGAATTTGCTGCAACGTACTTGGCTTCTTTTGAAGATAACACAACTATGGGCTAATTTTTGGATCACCACGAAATCAAGTTTCTGCCTAATAGAAAAGCATAACCAGAAGTGCTTTTCCGATCATCAATACATCCTGCATAATCATTGTTTGTATAACCAACAAGTTTACTGTCTGTAGAGGTTGCATATGATAAACCATAAGTAGATGTATCGGCAATGTATCTTAACACCATTTTACCAGCTTTCCAATGACAGTCTTTAGGAGATTCCATAAACCTGGAAATATAACTAGCTGCAAATTCTATATCAGGTCTAGTAGCAGTTAGATACATAATACTACCAGCAAGTTGCTTATACAAAGTTGAATTAACAACAGTACCCACATCATCTTTACTTAAATTTGTACCAACTTCAATAGGAGTATCTACCAGTTTACACCTGTCCATCTTAAACTTTAACAAAATGTCAGTAGCATACTTTTGTTGACTAATAAAAATACCATTGTGTGTTTGTTTCACTTCGATACCTAAGAAGTATCTCATTAATCCAAGATCTGTCATTTCAATTTCATTTTTCATAGCAGCTTTAAATTCATCTAAATGCATGTTACCTGTATAAACTATGTCATCAACATAAAGACACGGTATCAACATATTACCTTGATGATCATTCTTGATATACAAAGTGGGTTCATTGTCGCTTCTTCTGAAACCATTATTCAACAAGTAATGGTCTATTCGGTTGTACCAAGTTCTTGGAGCTTTCATCAAGCCATACAATGCTTTCTTCAACCTGTACACCTTATGTTTTGTGCTGCAATAGCTAATACAAATCAAACAATATCAATTCTTGCTATAGGTGCAAATGTTTCACCATAATCTATGCCAGGTTGTTGTGAAAAAACTTTGGCAACTAATCTTGCTTTGTGCTTATCAACTTCAACTCCCTCATTTAACTTAGTTTAAAAACCTGTTTGACACCTATATAATTTTTATCATCAGGTAGATCAACCAATTCCCAATTTTTATTTCTTTCAATAACATCGATTTCATTGTTTATTGCATCTACCCATTATTTGTCCTTTATAGCCTCTTCAAAACAAGTAGGTTGAAATGAAAGAAATGAAAAATTTATAATATCATCAACATCATCTTGTGCATAAATATCACTTAATATTTTCATTTTAGGATTATAAGAATCAAACCCATTTAAAGATGATGAACTGCTACTGCTTGATGAACTACTACTGGTTTTGTCTTGAACCTGTAATCTTGGAGTGCTAGTTGTAGATGCTTGATGTTCGTCTAACATAATAAAAGGATTAGGACAAGTATTGTTCTCCATTTTATTCCAAGATTTGTCTTCCAAAAATTTCACATCTAAACTTACGACAAACTTCTTAGTTATAAGATTAAACAATCTGTATGCTTTAGATTGAACAACTATACCTTATAAAGATATACTTTTCGCTCCTATCATCAAGCTTCTTTCTTAATTTTTCTGGAACATGAGAAAAATCAATACAACCAAATATGCAAAGTGTGAAACAGTTACCTTTTGTCCACTTCATGCTTCTTCACGTACAAAACTTTGAACACTGGAAGTTGACAATCTATTCAAAATATATACCGAACATGCAACTGCTTCAGCCCATAAATCTTTAGACAAATTTCGTATTTTGAGTAAACTTCGAGCCATATTCATAATTGTCTAATTCTTTCTTTCCGCGACTCCGTTGTGTTTTGGAGTATAACTAGTTGTCATATGTTTTTGTAAAACCCTTTTGTTTACAAAAATCAATGAATTCATTAGATTCATACTCACCTCCTTTATCAGACCTGAGAACTTTAATAAAATTACCACTATGTTTTTCAGCCTCGACTTTGAACTCCTTGAACTTGGAAAATGTTTTAGATTTGTATTTGATGAAATACACCCAAATTTTCCTGCTAAATTCATCAATAAATGCAATAAAATAGAGACTGCCAATAACTGATTTTTCTTGCATAGGACCGAACAAATATGCATGCAAACAAATCTCCAACAACAAATCTCCAGTAGTTCAACACACTTCTGTCAATAGCAAACAAATCTCTTGTAGTTCGCTCTTGCCCAAGAAGAACCCCAATGCTCTTATACCATGACAAATGACAGAGAGAGAACACACCACATATCGTTTTATTATATATATAGAAACAGTTCTGCTAACCAATCATACAACAGCTAATTTTTAACTAAATATTAATTATTTAATATTCTTCAATTATAGGCGCAGACATAGAGAAAATGACAGTGTTCGAAGCCCAGTTACACAATATAACTGAGGATTTATCTCCACTTGCAACCCACAAATCATGTACATCAACATTCATTAGTAAAGTAGTTGGTGACCTTGGATGAACCACCCTTGCCCCACTAGTGTCCCATGTCATCTGAACACAACTGGATGCTGATGCACCCCGTTAAGGAAAATCAGAAGCCTTGCCACCCAAGCTAGGGTTTGTGAGCCCAAGCTCTACAATGAAGTAACCAATCGCTTTGAGATGTCCTGACTGGCGCCATTTTGTGTACTTGAAGGGGATTTTCCACAAATCCAGAGTCAAAAAAAGGACACGCCCTTGAGAGCAATCTTTAGTTTAGCTGGAACACCTTGGGAGACGTCCATCTCCACCAAAACCCACAAAAACCTTTTATCATAAGCAACCAAGGACCTGTCATTGAAGAAAGCAAACCTTCCAATGATGTTGGCTACTTTCATAACAATCTCACGAGTCCATAGTTCCAGGGGAAGTCGACCAACTTTACCCAAAGATATTGAGATTTGGGTTTTTCCGAAAGAAGATTAAACCCTACATGCCACCTCTAAAGCCAAAGATATCCCCGTCTAATAGCTTTTTGAGGCCTCAGAAATCTGTGGCAACAACAAGGGGGATAACCACCCGATCTAGACCTTAAAGCAGTTCCTTTTCCATTTGGAATAGTGGCTCCGACTGGGGGTAATGAGACCAGTTTCCCAGTTTTGGGTTTTATATGTTTGTTGGATTTCTTTCAAATGATTTTCAAGGAGAATAACTAAAAACTAAAAAAACTTTATTCTAAGATGCAAAACTTTGAATTAAATCTGATCTAATCTAACCCGGGATGATACTTATTTTATGCGATCTAAAATCATATCTATTCAGTCTGTGATGATGTGTATCAATCACAAACTTAATATAATTAATAATTTTGTAAGATAATCCTTTTGAGAAAATAGTCAATCAAAGGAAGATATAAAACATATCGCATATATTTTGATGATCATATATAAAACAAACCAATTTCTATTCTAATATCATACAATAGTGCAACTAATACTTCAAACAGAAATAATTGATTTCATATATAATTCATGAAAGCTAGATTTATCACTAATGTTCAAAACATAGTTTAGCATACACGATAATAGTACCAAATGTATGTTGTCCTGCTCATCTGACTGGCGATAATAGGCCACAATCAATCTTATATCAATAAGTTATTCAGAGAATACAAAAGTGCATCAACAACAATCAACTAAGATGATATATAATTGAAAAGACCATGTTCCATTATCCTATCAAGACATCCACAAATTTACAGTAAAGCATTCTTTGTAAATGTTCTTAATAAAAATCCTGGACCTTTCTCTAAATGCACGAGAAGGGTTTAAATACTATATTAACTACTTACAAAAATATATTATACAAAATATCTTATGAGGCGGCTTCAAACAACCTCCCTCATTCCTAGTATCTAATTACTAAAATTGAAAATTATCAAAAGAAATTAACTCATGATCATGCTTGATGATAGACTAGTGCCAGCTCTGCTTTTCTGCTCACAAATATCCGACATTGGTTGAACTTGTGGAGGCTTCTCGAACTTCATTTTCATATGTCCAGTAAATATAGCATCAAGTAAAAGTGGCAACATTCTCTGTATGGAATCTAGAGAACAATTCAATGTCATAATTTGACTATGAGGTTTAACCAAGAGTTGTCAGTATGCTTCCCAATTAGTCTTTTTTAGCTGTGCAATTGTTTCTTCTCGTATTTGACTTGTATTTTTCCAACTTTTCCCTAATATTTTGAGATCGGGAATTGATTTAGGATCTCCTTCTTTAATTAAACTGGAAGTATGTAACATATGCTTGATTGTTTTGACAATTCTCTTTGATATGCCTGATGCTCTAGCTATTGCCAATTCTGCTTGTTTTACCTATGTATCCCAGTCAGTAAAGATAATATCTTTATAAGTTTCTTTGATCTTTGGGAGATTTGACCTTCTCCCTTCCTCTGAATCCTGCCATTCAATATAATCAGAAATTTTGGTATTGAGTTCATTAAACTCAATTCTCTGATCAATGACTGTATTAGTCAATTGTTCACTGATTTCCAAATGTGGAACTATGTCTGACATTTGTAAAACAAACAAATCTTTTTGTTTTGAGAGTAGAGAATTTAGTGCCAATGCTTCTTTAATGAATTCATTTGCAGTAGGAATATCTTCATATTTTATAAGATTTTCTCTCAAGTATTTAATCAGTGTGCCTTTGTTGGATAAGTCATTTTCATGACTTATCTTAAGTATTTCCATATCTTACTATAATTTGAAGCGTTGTTGCTCGGCCTTTTGATTCAGACTGTTCCTTTCTTCATCCAGTTGTTGTTGTAGTTGCATTATTTTATCATCCTTCTCTTGAATCAAAATGGATACTTTGGCTGCTTTATCCATTGTTGCAGTAGTATATGCTCCAACAAATTGTGATAAACGAGTTAGGTTTTCGATTGGATTTGACGGGATGTCTTTCCATACAACTTCCATAATCTCATTACCTGGGGGTGTTTCAATCCTTCTTCTCTTTCTCTGTTTCCTGACTACAAATTTATGAAGAGGGTTGTAGAATACATCCAGTGGAGGGATATCAGTTACCTTTAGAATAATTTCAGTAGTAGGAAATGCAGGAATAGCTTCTTCATCTTGGGAGCTTGTCTCAAGATTTTTAGTGGTTTATTTTTTTGAAACTATCTGACCCTGGGGAGTCTGAAATCCTGTATTTTTCTGTGTATATGATCCCTCAGGGGTATCCATCAATGTCTTACTGACTGACATCTAGATTCTATCTAACTCACTTTGAGTCTGTGAATCAGATTCTTCTGTTCTGATTACCTTGTTTGGTTCAGTCATATAACTAGTAATCAAGATATTTTGTGAAATACGCTTGAGTCTTTCCTCCCTATACTCATGGAATTTCTGTAATTCCTCGGGTTTAGATTCAATATGAAAAAGTTTTGAACTTCTTTGAAAGTTTCAATAGATTTCAAAACGTCTTCAAATCTATCATCTGTGTGTATGACAGGTTTGATTTTGAGTGACTGAGTAAATTTATTAGCAATCTTCTCTGGGTCGAATTGCCTTGGCTGTAAAACAGGGAGCTTCAAAAGCTGAATCTTCTGACATTCTTTCAACGCATGATTGAAATTGCTGAGGGAGAATGAACCACACTGAATTTGGAAACTTGGCCATAAATATTTTTTACTACCTTTCAGAGTCTTAGTGAGTCCATTGCCAACAGTTTGGTAAGCCACTTCTCTTGCCATTAGTTTATCTGAAACATATAGAGGAAGCACATGTGGAGGAGAGGAGCTTCTGAATACTCTTATGTATGAAAATGATTCTTCAATGAAACATATTCCTATCATTTGGAGATCTGTGATGGCTTTCTTAGTGAACTTGGGGCTCTCTCTATCAAACATTAACTGATGTAATGGTAATACAACCCCATAACATAATCTGTGGATGTGTGGTACATAATTATGTTCCCATATCTGTTTATGAATTAAATGAATAGGGGTAGAGTTCTCGGGAGTCCATTTCCAACCCATAATTGGAAAGCTGGTGGAGTACAAATGGCATAAAAAACATATGCACTCATGAAACATTGGGAGACGGTTTTGGAAGAACTAGCTCTTGCCTGACGATATTCATTAATCGCTTTGGCTAGGTTTTCAGAAAGAATGGTTGCCCAATTCATGATGTGAGAATTAACATATGATTCAATCAAGGGAACCCAATTAATAGAGAACTTAGTGTTATCGGGGAAACCATATAATCTGCACAGCATTGATGCTGCAAAATTGTAGGGATTTGCAAGTGAAGCACTAGGATACATACCTGATTTTTCATGCTTGAACTTGTTATCCAATTTTCTCCAGCCTTGAATAATTTTGAAAGGGTCTTCATTTTTCTTTGAAAATTTTTCAACAAACTGGTTGTCATAGATGTCTTGTTGGTCGGGAAGTTTATACATGACTTTCAAATCTTCAGCTCTAAAAGAACCTAAGATTTCATCCTTAATGGTTCTGAATTGTCTGTCCTTAATTGTTGAATTCTCAACTACCCATCTTATCATATCAGTATATGGTAAAAGGCTGGCCCTTGCTGCTATTATGTGAAGAAAGGAGCATGCTGCATCTTTGAACTGTAAATCTGAGGGCCTTGCATCATCAGTAGTTTCCTTGACTTCCACTACTTCAGGTTTTTCATCTTCAAAGATAGTATAGATGGCTTGCCACTTTGTGGCACCTCCATCTGAAGTGCAAACAATATCTGTGATTATGGATGACATCTCTATACATTCAAATTCTGCAACAATTTGTTTGTTGTGTTTCTGCATTATTTTCCATATGGACATCCCTTTGAAGGAAATCCCTATTTAAGACAGAGTAACGATCAAATGATGAAATATATATTGAAATGACCAATTTTAAAAGAAAAGATATGGGAAGCAGCTATACCATTAATTATTCGTAATCAAACAATAATTGTTCGCATTAGGATGATAAAACATGTTTAATCATTTCTGACATGATTTATTTTCACATTAAAAATTTTATTAAACCCTGTCAAATTCGTCGTATCACGCATTTTGAACTAGTTTTGTGAAGAAAATTTCTTTAACAAGCTTTACGTTTATGCGATATGCGATTTTGCGATATCGTGAAATCGTAAAATCGCCCTTATCGGAATATCGCAACATCGGAGCTTTGGTAAGTAATGTTTTAAATCTTAAACGTATTTCTGCGATGTGTGATTTATAATGTCACTTGCGAAGTTCATATCGCATATCGCAAAATCGGGATTTTATGTTTATGCTTAACTTTCAATGGGAAAATATTATGCGGGATGCGATTTGCGATAGGGTGATCACAAGAATATGAAAATGGAATTTATTAATTTCTTTTTGTTTTTTGTTTTTTATTTTACAAAAACAAAAATGTTTTGGAGGTTAATTTTTTATTTAAAAATGAAAAATATATTTTAGGAAGGGTCCCTATTTATATTATCAAAATCCTTAAACTATTTTGAAAATAAAAATGGGGGAGTTGTTGCATAGCACAACAATTAGCGATTCACTTGGGAGAACCATATATCTCTGATTGGTTTGTTTGATATTTCTAAACTTTCAAAACAAGAAAAAGTTTATGAGAATAAAAATAGTATGATTCATGAATTAAACAGTGTTTTTTCAAAATATAATCTATTTACCTATCTCATTCTTTTCTTAGTTAACCCCTTTAGTGATAACACATAGGTGTCTGTATCAGTCGGTACTTAGATTTAAAAAGATAAAGTAGGTATTCTCTAAAAATTGGTTTCATAGATTTTTACTCTTTTATCACAGATAGAGCCACTGTAGCCAGCAGACGTTTATAGCCTCGACAAGGTTATCTTTTAACCAATAATGATTCATGGTCCCATTTGAATTTAATTTCTTATTTCAAAGTTTAATTTGACATATAATTGAAATTTTTTTTTTTTTTTTTTTCTGACACATTCTCAAAATCATTGTCCAGGTTTGGTGGCCTGATAGTGACAATGTCATTCATTGATAGTAATTTAGACTGAACAAGTTGGCTCGTGATGAGACCCCTTGTCTTTTGATTTTTATACTCATTTAGCTATTACCCTGTTATGGTATGCAGTATTGGTAATATTAGTCTAAATTATTTCTCTATGATTATGATAAACAAGCTCATGATGAGACTTATTTTCTTTTGAGTCTGTATTTTGTATATATTTCTTTTCTTTTTTAAATTATACTTTGAAGAATAAATTTTATTCGATGGGATGAATCATTAGCTCGTTTAAGAGTCATGGATGATAACTATAGAGTTGGTAGATACCTTTTCGTAGAGAATCCTTTCTAGGTTAAAGGTTTCTTTCTTGATTGATACATAACATCTATATTTTATGACATTAAGAGTGATTTCAGAAAATAAATGTCTTTAGTAAATTTCAAAATACTTCAAAGAAATAAGATTTACTCAATTCTCATAGTTATAATCATCTTTTTACTTTACTTATTTATAGAAGCGAAGGATCAAATAAATTTATCAGAAATTTTAAAACTTTGAATCAACAAAAAATGATGTTATTTTCAACTTTTATTTTCTTAAAACAAAGTAAAATTTAAAGCTTGATTTCTAAGAGAAATATTTTTTAAGAATTTGACCATTTACAGGCAAGGAATCTTTCTTACCTAATAAGTCTTGTCAAAAAAAGGTGGATAAGCCTATTTTTTCAATGATTTGAAATGGACCAAGCCATAATCTTTGAAATTTGGTATGCTTACCTTTTTCCTCATGTGCCTTATCCCATTTCAAAACAAGGGCTCTAATCTCAAAAGCTTTTGAGTTTGTAGATGTTGTGTCAAACGAGGCTTTAACTATTTTTTGATGATGAGCATGTATAGCTTTGGCTTTCTCTCTCTATTCTTCCATTTTAAGAATTTGATCTTGTCTAAGTTGAAGGGAAGACGAATGATTTTCATCAATACACTGCACTAAAGCAAATGATGGTATTGTTATATTTGTGGGTAGAACTGCTTCTTTCCCATAAACTAACACAAATGAAGAAGTACCTATTGAGGCCTTCTGGGTAATTCTATCTGCACAAAGAGCAAATAATAGTGCTTTGTGCCAATTTTTATGATTTTGTTCTATAATTCGTTTGATGATTCTGATAAGGTTTTTAGTTGTAGATTCAGCTAATCCATTACCCTATGGATAATAATTAGCTGAGTATTTTAATTTAAAACCTCTTTTCAAATAAAATTATATCATAGTGTTTCCAGAAAAGTAAGATGCATTGTCAAATATCAAAGCTGATGGGAGGCCAAACCTGGTGATTATAAACTGATCAATCAAATCTGTAATATTTTGTGTATTAACCACCTTTAATGGGATAGATTCTGCCCATTTTGTGAAATAATTTGTTGCAGTCATAATATACTTGTGCTGTTTAGAAGAGTTTGGAGTTATTTCACCTATGATATCTAACCCCCATTGTTCGAATGGTTGTTGGATATTTACTGGTTGTAGTGGAAATGTTGCGTTCCTTTCTCTCCCTGCTGCAGTTTGACATAATTTGCATTTTATCGCATATTCATGTGCATCTTTAAATAGAGTTGGTCAATAGTAACCGGCATGCATTATTTTATGAGCTGTGGTGTTTCCTCCGAAATGACCTCCAGCTGGACCATCATGTAATTCTTGTATTACTTTTTCAGCTTTAGTTTTCTCTAAACATCTTAATAATACAGAATCATAATTCTTCCTAAATAACACATCATCTATGAGTTGATATTTATTTTCTTTAAGCTTTAGAGCACGCTTTGCTGTGTAATTGAGATATAATGGGGCATATCCATTTTTTAAGAAAAATTTCAAATCAGCATATTGTGACTGAGAATTGTTTAGGCTTACCTCAGACAGTTGTATTTCATTTGATTGATCTTCTTCTACTGGTAAATGAGAGGCTCCAGTTAACATCCTGCAAAGACCTTGACCGTTAACAATTTTAGCAGGATGTATCTCTACATCATATTCTTGAAGTGCGGTAACCCAATTTGCTCTCTTCTCTCATACCTCTCGTTGGATTAATAATTGCCTTACTGTTGAGTAACGTACTATTATTTTAGTATATGTTTTTAGGAGAAAAGGTCTAAAATGTTTCAAGGCTTTAAACACACCAAAAGCCTATTTTTCCACAGCTGAATAATTTAACTCAGCACCTTGAAGGTTAGAACTGAAAAATGAAATCGGTGCTTCAATGTTTTGATCATTTAGCTGTGTCAAAACTGCTGTGTATGACGTATCAGAAGAGAATGTGTATAATACAAATGGCTTAAGAAAATTGAGAGTTGTTAAAGAAGGAGATTCAATGATAGCTTTCTTAATCAACTCAAAAGAATTTCTCTCATCTTTTCCCCATTTAAAAAGTGAATTTTTCTTGATCATTGATTGCAGGGGCAAGATAATTTGGGAAAAATCAGGAACAAACCTATTTACAAAATTAATTTGTCCTAAAAATGATTGCATCATTTTTTATTGTGTGGTAGAGGAATTTTTTCGATTTCCTGAACCCTATCAGGGTCAATATGGATTCCTTTTTTGGAGACAGTGAACCCTAATAATTTACCTTCTGATAAAGTGAAATAACATTTTTTAGAATTTAAGGAAATGTCGAATTTTATACATCTTTAAAAAATATGTTTTAGGTGATTAATATGATTGTTTCTATGCTTAGAGTAGACAGTAATGTCATCTAAGTATATAACAACTGAGCTATTGATTATTCCTTTGAAAGTTATATCCATAGCACGTTGAAATGTGGCACCAGCATTAATCAATCCAAATGGCATTTTTTGGTATGCGTATGTTCCCCATTTTGTTCTGAATGTTGTCTTTAATCTATCATCCGGATGTACCATAATCTGATTGTATCCTGAAATTCCGTCAAGAAAAGACATCAATTCAGATCCTGCGATTGACTGCAATATTTGTTCCATGGTAGGCAAAGGAAAATTATTCTTTTGACAAGATTTATTCTAATTTCTAAAGTCTATGCAAATCCTAATGTCTCCATTCTTCTTTCTAACTGGGACCATGTTTGACACCCATTTCGAATGTCTAACGGGAAAAATAATTTTGGCTTTGAGCATTTTATTTAATTCAGATTTAATTTGACTTTCTAAGTTTGGATGTATCTTTCTAAGTTTTTGTTGAACCGGCTTGTCATCTGAGATCTTAGGTATAGTATGTTGAATTATAGAAGTATCATATGTTTTGAGATCTGAATAATCCCATGCAAAGATATTTTTATATGTTTTCAGCAACTTAATGAATGACATCCTTTCTTCAAGTTTTAAACCAAGACCTAGGTTAATGTTTTGAGGTTTTTCTAGTCTACCAAGATTAATCAATTCAAATTTTAAAGTAGAACTCTGGGTTTTTTGAATTGGTAATATTCTTAAATCTATCTTTCAAATCATAGAGATCTTCCATTTTGACTACAGATTTGGGAATTGGATTAGAATTTTGTTTATTTTCAATATGTAATTCATGTTCATGTTCATCTACGATTTGACCCTCGTAAGATCCATCTGATGTAATAAATTCTACTCTATCTGTATCATTATTAAATACTCTCCAATTTGTTACGTTATCAGGAATGGAAGGCCTAAAAATTAACTCAATTGAAAATCTGTCTGGACTAAATTTTTCAGATGGTATAAGCTTAGATGCTATATTAGCAAGTAAATCAACACTTTCATTTTGGAATCTAGGAACTGTGGAGATATTGAATGCATGAAAATGGGATATAAGGCTTTGAGCTAAAGCTTGATAGTGTTTCAAATGTCCAGAAATACAATGAATTGTGTTTCTAACTTGTCTAACAATTATCTCAGAATCTCCATATACTTGCAAATATTTGACATTTAATCCAATAGCTTTGTACAGACCTTGTATCAATGCTTCATATTCAACGGTATTATTTGTGCATTGAAATTTGAGTTTGCAAGCTAGCATTGTTTTCTCTCCTTGCGAATTGATTAAAACACAACATGCTCCTGCACCATCCTCTGATTTTGAACCATCAAAGTATAAAGTCCAAAACAAAGAATGTTTTGAAATTTTATTGCTAAGATTAATACATTTAGAAGTGTCTATTTGAGAAATAGCAGTATTTATTGAAAAAGGTGAGATCTGGGCATTGAATGATCCAAGAAACGATTCAGCTGAGTAATTTCCAATAATATTATTAGTGAAAACTACAAGTTCATATGTTTCTTCAAGTTGAGTAATTGTATGTTTCATAAATTTCTCGCGATCAACTCTGATTTGATTTGGTTTACCATTGTCTGGTAACCACATGTGTGACCAATCGATAGCGAAATAACCATGTAACTTTTTAGACCCATCCCTGCTTAAAATAAGACCATAAAATTCAGGGATGTTTGCGACTAAAATATCGATTACTTACAGTAGCTTTGGATTGGATGATAATCTAATGGATACTGACAACATTTCTCCAATGACCTCGACTTTTGTTCTATCTAATTAAACTATATGTACAACATATTTTTTAGGATTGATATTCAGTTTTGTGCACACTGTTCTTCGCATGATGTTTGAAGAAGCTCCTGAATCAATAAGACAATTATGAACATTTTTGTTAAAAATCTCATAAGTCAAAAGTAAAGGAGGAGTGTAAGAAATAGATCTATCATCAATTAAAACAAGATCATCGGGATTTACTTTGTTTGAAGATGACAGAGGTTTTCCTATATCTTCAGAAGCTTGAGCTACAATCGGTGGTTGTATAGGATCTACAGGGATTGCCTTGAGTTCTCTGAGTAAAATGTTCTGTTGTTGTTTGAGTTTGGGCATTTCATGTAATGAAATGTTTTCTTTGGTCTTTTTCATATCTTCGACTATATTGTATTCCACCATATCTGAAACTATTAAAGTTTTGGAAGTTTCTAGTGAAATAGGATCTGTCTGAATTGTTTTAGATTTTTTGGCTACTGTTTTCTCCTTTGTGGGGAGAAATTTCTGTTTTTGATTTGACATAGTTGAATCAGAAGAATATTTACTTCTTGTAGACACAGGCATAGCTTCTCTTTCTTCTTCTGTGGGGAGAATGAAATCTCATAACCCATTCAGTTCAACTTCTTCTTCAGACTCTGGTTCCTGTTCAGATGGTGAGGGATCTTCAATATCTTGATCGGATTCAACATTTGAAATGACATTTGGAGGCTGAGATGATGAAGAGGGGTTTTTCTTAAATGGGAGATATGATATCTTAGGCACTAATGTTTCAGCAACATGTTTCTTTATCTCAATCATGTCATTTGACATAGTTTTTAACACTTTTTGAAGACCTTCAAGATCGAATGGATCTTTCGAGACTTTCTTTTTGGAATCTTGACTAAATGTTACTTTATTTGATTTCATGTCTTCTATCTCTGATCATTTTTCCAAAGCTAAGATTCTTTTCTTTACAACGAGAGCTTCTTTCATGTTTTCTAAAAGGGTAGCTTTACCAACTCTATCTACAAAAATAGCTATATTAGAAGGTAAAGAATAAATATACCACTCTATTTGTACATCGACAGCAGGCTTGGAAGCGGTTGAGATTTTATTTAATAACTTATTAAATCTGGAGTTGAAATCTTTGATCCTTTCGCCTGAGTTTGTTTTTAGATTGGAAAGAACATTGATTAAAGATGCAACAGTTCTATCATCTCCAAATTTTGCTAGGAAAAGTTATTCAAAAGTTGCCCAATCTACAATAGATCTTGCTGGAAGTGAAAAGTACCAAGATCCTGAGGATCCTTGTAAGGTATAAGGGAACAATCTTACTACAATATCTTCATGAGCAACTCCATTAAGATTCATGGCCAACATAAAATTATTGATATGTTTTTCAGCAAGAAGACCATCATCTAGATTATATTTAGGTAGCCATTTTTCTGGATGATCTGGAAAGGGATTTGGATTTGCAATCAATACGGCACCTGGATTAGTCCAAGGTCGATTATCCATAATTGGATTTGAAGTTTGGGAAGATATAGAAGCAGATCTAGAAGTAGGGGGAATGGATGTAGAACTTACAACTGGAAAAACACTACTTGTGATAGTATTGATTGTTTGAGTAGAAGAAATGAAAGAATAAGAAGATGTAGATTGAGTAAGAAGATGTGAAGAAGTAACTAAAGGGAAAGATGACGTAGCTTCACTCGTATCTGACTTAGATCTGGATATAGAAACTTTTTTTGCGATGTGATTCTATTGGGAACTCAAAAAGAGGAATTCCAAGTTTCTCGCTTTTGGATCGGGTTAATATACCAGTTTCTTTAAATAGGGAAGTAACACTTTCTTCAGAAGCTTCGGGATTAACAGGCTTTTCAGCAGAAATAGATATTCCTTCTAATTTATGAATTAAAGACTAAACTTCTGGAGACTCCAGAGTAAATTCTAAAGTCGATGATTGTCGAGATACTTCAGGGGATGAGGGGAAAGTTACTACAATTTCCGATTTCTGAGTTAGTGATTTAGAATTTGATCGAGAAGATGTAGAATGCTTTTGGGGAGATCGACTCTCATGAGGGCTTCTAGTTTGAGGTTTAGATTTGTATGCCATTCATAGTGAGGCCCTCCTTCAAGCGCCAAAAATGTTGAGGCCTCAGAAATCTGTGACAACAACAAGGGGGATAACCACCCGGTCTGGACCTTAAAGTAGTTCCTTTTCCGTTTGGAATAGTGGCTTCGACTAGGGGTAATGGGACTAGTTTCCCAGTTTTGGGTTTATATGTTTGCTGGATTTCTTTCAAATGATTTGCAAGGAGAATAACTAAAAACTAAAACAGCTTTATTCTAAGATGCAAAACTTTGAACTACATCTAATCTAATCTAACCCGGGATAATACTTATTTTATGCGATCTAAAATCATATCTATTCAGTCTGTGATGATTTAGATCAATCACAGACTTAATAGAATTAATACTTTTGTAAGATAATCCTTTTGAGAAAATAGTTAATCAAAAGAAAATATAAAACATATCGCATATATTCTGATGATCATATATAAAACAAATCAATTTTTATTCTGATATCATACAATAGTGCAACTAATACTTCAAACCGAAATAATTGATTTCATATATAATTCATAAAAGTTAGATTTATCACTAATGTTTAAAACAAAGTTTAGCATAAATGATAATAGTACCAAATGTATGTTGTCCTGCTCATCTGACCAGCGATAATAGGCCACAATCAATCTTCTATCAATAAGTTATTCAGAGAATACAAAAGTGCATCAACAACGATCAACTAAGATGATATATAATTGAAAAGACCATGTTCCATTATCTTATCAAGACATCTACAAATTTACAGTAAAGCATTCTTTGTAAATGTTCTTAATAAAAATCCTGGACCTTTCTCTAAATGCATGAGAAGGGTTTAAATACTATATTAACTATTTACAAAAATAGATTATACAAAATATCTTATGAGGCGGTTTCAAACAACCTCCCTCATTCCTAGTGTCTAATTGCTAAAATTGAAAATTATCAAAAGAAATTAACTCATGATCATGCTTGATGATAGACTAGTGTCAGCTCTGCTTTTCTGCTCACAAATATCTGACATTGGTTGAACTTGTGGAGGCTTCCCGAACTGCGTTTTCATCTGTCCAGTAAATATAGCATCAAGTAAAAGTGGCAGCATTCTCTATATGGAATCTAGAGAACAATTCAATGTCATAATTTGACTATGAGGTCTAACCAAGAGTTCTCAGTGTGCTTCCAAATTAATCTTTTTTAGCTGTGCAATTGTTTCTTCTCATATTTGACTTGTATTTTTCCAACTTTGCCCCAATAATTTGAGATCGGGGATTGATTTAGGATCTCCTTCTTTAATTAAACCGGAAGTATGTAACATATGCTTGATTGTTTTGACAATGCTCTTTGATATGCCTGATGCTCGAGCTATTGCTAATTTTGCTTGTTTTACCTGTGTATCTAAGTCAGTGAAGAGAATATCTTTATAAGTTTATTTGATCTTTGGGAGATTTGACCTTCTCCCTTCCTCTGAATCCTGTCATTCAATATAATCAGAAATTTTAGTATTGAGTTCATTAAACTCAATTATTTGATCAATGACTGTATTAGTCAATTGTTCACTGATTTCCAAATGTGGAACTATGTCTGACATTTTCAAAACAAACAAATCTTGTTGTTTTGAGAGTAGAGCATTTAATGCCAATGCTTCTTTAATGAATTTCTCTACAGTAGGAATATCTTCATATTTTATAAGATTTTCTCTCAAATCTTTAATCAGCGTGCCTTTGTTGGATAAGTCATTTCCATGACTTATCTTAAGTATTTCCATATCTTGCTATAATTTGAAGCGCTATTGCTCGACGTTTTGATTCAGACTGTTCATTTCTTCATCCAGTTGTTGTTGTAGTTGCATTATTTTATCATCCTTCTCTTGAACCAAAATGGATACTTCGGCTACTTTGTCCATTGTTGAAGTAGTATATGCTCCAGCAAATTGTGATAGCCGAGTTAGGTTTTCGATTGGATTTGACGGGGTGTTTTTCCATACAACTTCCATAATCTCATTACCTTGGGGTGTTTCAATCCTTCTTCTCTTTCTCTGTTTCCTTACTATAGCTTTATGAAGAGGGCGGTAGAATACATCCAGTGGAGGGATATCAGTTACCTTTAGAATAATTTCAACAGTAGGAAACGTAGGAATAACTTCTTCATCTTGGGAGCTTGTCTTGGGATTTTTAGTGGTTTCTTTTGCTGAAACTATCTGACCCTGGGGAGTCTGAAATCCTGTATTTTTTTGTGTAGATGATCCCTCGGGGGTATCCATCAATGTATTATTGACTGAAGTCCAGAATTTATCTAGCTCACTTTGATTCTGTGAATCAGATTCTTCTGTTCAGATTACCCTATTTGGTTCAGTCATATAACTAGTAATCAGGATATTTTGTGGAATATGCTTGAGTCTTTGCTCCCTATACTCATGGAATTTCTGTAATTCCTCTGGGTTTAGATTCAATATGACAAAGTTTTGAAATTCTTCGAAAGTTTCAACAGATTGCAAAACGTCTTCAAATCTATCATCTGTGTGTATGACAGGTTTGATTTTGAGTGACTGAGTAAATTTATTAGCAATCTTCTCTGGGTCGAATTGCCTTGGCAGTAAAACAGAAAGCTTCAAAAGCTGAATCTTCTGACATTCTTTCAACGCATGATTGAAATTGCTGAGGGAGAATGAACTACACTAAATTGGGAAACTTGGCCATAAAGATTTTTTACTATCTTTCAGAGTCTCAGTGAGTCCATTGCTGACAGTTTGGTAAGCCACTTCTCTTGCCATTAGTTTATCTGAAAGATACAGAGGAAGCACATGTGGAGGAGCGGAGCTTTCGAATACTCTTATGTTTGAAAATGATTCTTCAATGAAACATCTTCCTATCATTTGGAGATCTGTGATGGCTTCCTTAGTGATCCTGGGGCTCTCTGTATCAAACATTAACTGATGTAATGGTAATACAACCCCATAACATAATATGTGGAAGTGTGGTACATAATTATGTTCCCATATCTGTTTATGACTTAAATGAATAGGGGTAGTGTCCTTGGGAGTCCATTTCCAACCCATAATTGGAAAGCTGGTGGAGAAACAAATGGCATCAAAAACATATGCACTCATGAAAAATTGGGAGATGGTTTTGGAAGAACTAGCTCTTGTCTGGCAATATTCATTAATAATTTTGGCTAGGTTTTCGGAAAGAATGGTTTCCCAATTCATGATGTGAGAATTAACACAGGAGTCAATCAAATGAACCCAATTAATAGAGAACTTAGTGTTATCGGGGAGACCATATAATCTGCACAACATTGATGCTGCAAAATTGTAGGGATTTGCAAGTGAAGCAATAGGATACATACCTTATTTTTAATGCTTGAACTTGTTATCCAATTTTCTTCAACCTTGAATCATTTTGAAAGGGTCTTCATTTTTCTTTGCAAATTTTTCAACAAACTGGTTGTCATAGATGTCTTGTTAGTCGAGTAGTTTATACACGACTTTTAAATCTTCAGCTCTGAAAGAACCTGAGATTTCATCCTTAATGGTTCTGAATTGTTTGTCCTTAATTGTTGAATTCTCAACTACCCATCTTATCATATCAGTATATGGTAAAAGACTGGCCCTTGCTGCTATTCTGTGAAGAAAGGAGCATGCTGCATCTTTGAACTGTAAATTTGATGGCCTTGCATTATTAGCAGTTGCCTTGACTTCCACTACTTCAGGTTTTTCATCTTCGAGGATAGTATAGATGGCTTGCCACTTTGTGGTAACTCCATCGGCAGTGCAAACAGTATCTGTGATTATGGACGACATCCCTGTACATTCAAATTCCGCAACAGTTTGTTTGCCGTGTTTCTGCATTACTTTGTGTATGGACATCTCTTTGAAGGAAAATACCTATTTAAGACAGAGTAACGATCAAATGATGAAAGATATATTGAAATGACCAATTTTAAAAGAAAAGATCCGGGAAGCAGCTATACCATTAATTATCCGTAATCAAACAATAATTGTTCGCATTGGGATGATAAAACATGTTTAATCATTTCTGACATGATTTATTTTCACATTAAAAATTTTATTAAACCTTGTCAAATCCGTCGTATCGCGCATTTTGAACTAGTTTTGTGAAGTGAATTTCTTTAACAAGCTTTACGTTTATGCAATATCAGAATATCCCAACATCGGAGCTTTGGTAAGTAATGTTTTAAATCTTAAATGTATTTCTGCAATGTGTGATTTATGATGCCGCTTGCGAAGTTTAAATCGCAGATCACAAAATCGGGATTTTATGTTTCTGCTTAACTTTCAATGGGAAAAGATTATGCGGAAAACGATTTGCGATAGGGTGATCACAAGGATATGAAAATGGAATTTATTAATTTCTTTTGGTTTTTTGTTTTTTATTTTATAAAAACAACAATGTTTTGGAGGTTAATTTTTTATTTAAAAATGAAAAATATATTTTAAGAAGGGTCCCTATTTATATTATCAAAATCCTTAAACTATTTTGAAAATAAAAATGGGGGGGTTGTTGCATAGCACAACATAGCCCAAACTTTCTGTTGTATCGTGAGTAGATCACCTTCGTCTAGGAAATGAAAATGGAGCCAGTTGTTCATAAGAAGACTAATATTTAGAGTATCTAAGTAAGGGCTTCCAATGAATAGACACCCAAGTTTGACTCTGATTTTTTACTGAGAGCCATATAGTAAAACTTTCCCATTAAGGCACGGGACAACAGGCTATCAACCCTGCTCATGTCGATGTCATAACCTAGGGTAAGAGACAACTTCTTTTCACAAATTCGAAGAGCTTTGGGAGCTCGATTAGGTCCCACTAAAGAAACTTGAGGATGTAAATGAGGGAAAGGGCACACCTTTAGACAACTGTGACCCTCACCACTATGTGTTAGCCCCTAGCTACTCTAAACCCCTGCTAGTGGTTTTTCTGATATGTTTGACTCCATAAGCGAACTAAATGGTGGCAGAAAAAACAAACAAGGGGCACATGAAGCAAATAAACTGGAAACCCCTAGAACGAAAAACAATTGAACCAAAGAAAAGGAAAAAACCTTACAGAGTAAGGGCAGTAACCCAAAACAACTGGAAAAAACAGGAACAAGTTGTCAGGTCGTGGGAAGAAAAAAGGAAGATAAAGAAGTCATTACGGGTCCAGTAAACAGGGGAAGTGTATAACTGAGGTTAGAAACACCCCCATAGAACCCACAACCCACTATGCAACCACCTCAACACTAAACTGACAGTGTGAAAGAGGAGGAAAATAGGATCATAGAAAGACAGGAAAAAGAGGGATAGAGAAAATCATTTTTCACCAAAGCCTCCCAGCCCATGAAAACCTGAAAAACTAGTAACCCCCATTCTTGGCTGCAAATTCGACTCCCTGCTCAAGATTTTCAACAAACCCTAGCTACCAAATTGTAATATAGCCATTTTTTTCATCCACGGTGTTTCATTCTATCAGTACAATTATCTGCATCGATTTCATTCCATTGATGCAATTTTTAGCTGCCACATAATGGTAGGTGCATCCATTATCATCACCTATTGGGGTCTTACTAAGGCTCAGAAACAACACAAATTACATTTTCCACTTCCCTACATAGTTTTTGACACATGATTTAAATATCTTGGTTTCATCTAAAGGCCAATCTTTACTTGAAAGTTGATTGACAATGGCTCATTACCAAAATTGAAAATGACTCTAATCCTAGAAAATGCTTGTTATCCCAAAATTCCAAGGAGTTTGGGGGATAAAACATCTATTTCTATTCTCACAAGCCCTAGTAGAAAAGGATGTTTGGAGATTCTTGTAGGGATAAGGATTGTGGGCTCAAACCATTAAGGATAAATATTTTTCCACCATATCCATGGAGGATTGGATTCAAACTCCAATTTAAAAAGCATTAAACTCTTCGCTCATTTGGAAATCCATATCTTCAACATTTCTACTCATTCAGATTTGGTTGATTTTGAGTTTTGGCAAAGGAAACAAGGTCCAAATAGGCCTCGCCCCTTAGATTGGAAGAAAACGTGCACACAGGCTAACCACTTCTCGTCATCTAGGACTTAAGATCCAAAGACTACTATACATTGAGCCATATTGCTTAGGGCTATATGGTTAATAATCATCATCAACAATGGTTGTCATAGAGACCTGTAACTCAATGAAGCTTATGCTAAGGCTTGGAAAAGCGTACATAGATAGTCTAGGAAATGTAGCATCATCTTAACTAATGAAGAGGATGAACTCCTATGGTTCTTGCACCTTTTAGGAGGCTACAAGCTAACATCTAGGTACAAGATTTGAAATTGGAAGGCATGGATTAACCATCAATCTAGTGGCGGGAATCCATTTGGAAACTCAAATGCCCAACAAATACAAAACTTTTCATGTGGTTGCTCCTCAACAATAGGGTCCTTACATGAGATATTCTTTAAAAAAGCATTCTGAAGGTCTAGGTAGGTGTTGCCTCTATGAAGTTGATCTCAAAACAAATCATCACATCTTATCCTTTCCTAACAAACCTTTCTTAAAACAGGTATGGATAGAAATTGAAGGACTAATTGTTGTGAATAATCCATGGCAAGAAGCCTCCATAGAAAAAGCTTACAATAATTGGAATTAAAACGCCACTAAAGCCTTAAAAGCCTTTACCCTCATCCTATCTTGGGGAATTTGGTTCTCTTCTACCCCTTGCCCTCAAGTATCAACATGTTATATAATGAATCCTTTTTGTGGGCATTTTTGGATGGAGCCTCTCCAGGCAATCCATCCAAGGGAGGTGTTGGTGTCATTTTCCTCTCCAAAAATGACTCTGTTTCATTTAGAGATGGGATCAACCAAGCCACAAATAATTCTAGTGAACTCGATAGAGTCCTTATGCTTGATGTCGTAAAAGAAGTCGCACATATACAAATATTGCGTGACTCTCTTAATTATACAACCAGTGAAAGTGGTCTATATCTTGTGGAATTACCTACTGCAACCTTTATTTCAAGACATCAAAAACTTGCAATCCATTTTTTCTCACATTTCTTTCACTCATGTATATAGGGAACAAAATTCTGAAGCAGACAAGTTGTCCAAGGAAAGGTTTGGAGCTACAAGAAGGAACCTATGAAATTATTAATTCCCAACAAGGCCACCCGACTTCTCACTTTCATGAACCCCAATTATAGTTTTCTTTTAATATTAAAGCTTGCGGAATATTGAACTTACTAAAGTCACTTAAAAGCTGTTGTCCTTATGGGCCACCAATGGGAGTTTGTATCTTTTTGTTTTCTATATCTAGATTTTAGGTGATGACACTCCAGAAACAACCTAGCCCAAAAATTTGCTAACACCCAAGGATACTGAATCTATCTTTATTTTTCGCTAAAGAAAGGAGAGATGCCCTTTTTGTATAAGGTCACTAGAGGTAGTTTGAAATACCAATCCATCTCTATATTTGTAATTTTGTTATCTTTAACAAAATTACTAGATTTTTCTCGTTGGAAAAGAAAATGGATTTTGTTGACAAAATCATTTCCCTGAAGAATTCCCATTACAAAATTTAAATTCTTTGTGCTCTAATATTTGATAAACAAGTATGTAGTCCAAAATTACATAACAATATCTATTATTCATATCAGAAGACAACAAAATGAACATAGTTGTTGCACATTGGCTGCAACATCAACATTGAACCATTTCCTTCGACTTTAGTTGTCACCTACACAATCTTGCCCTTTCAAATTGTTGGCAAGAAATCTAGCACTCACAAACTGAACTAGTTTGGAATATACAAGGTAATGTCGTTTGCATATCCTAAACCATGTTAATTCTTGTTGAATTGCAATTCTTACCCAGTTCTGAAAATATCACATCATCGATCAAATAATGAATTTCATCAAGTGACAGGATACCATTTTCATAAGAGTAAAGATGAGCATATCATGAATTATAACATATATAATTTGAAGTGTCAATTTTTCATACGGGTTGAATCTTCACAAATAATTTGTTGACAATTTGGAAATCAAAACTCTAAAAATAAGCAGTAAACTCGTTACTGCTGCCTATTTGCAGAATCCGCATATATGAATGGGAACCGAATTGAGTGAAGGTGCAAACTGTGTGTTTTTTTGGTTATTTTCCCCTATTAAAGCATGTTGGAGAGGCATCATACACTTAAAATACTTTGGCTTTTTCCCCATTCTTTGTTTTTAGCTGCTTCTTTTTTTTTCACTTACACCGTTTCATCACCACTGGGGCACATTTGTGGATGATATCTTGAGGGCAACAGTAGATTCTGTTATCCACGCAGGTTTGGGAAAGAGTCTCTGTTATCCACGCAGGTTTGGGAAAGAATCACCTAGACGTCCACCTTCTCAAACCGGACACAAACATTTCCTCATCTTGGGAATGGGACCTGAGCCTTGTCATGTAGTCGGTAAGAAAATTTGGGAAAGAATCACCTAGACGTCCACCTTCTCGAACCGGACACAAACATTTCCTCATCTTGGGAATGGGACCTGAGCCTTGTCATGTAGTCGGTCAGAAAATTTGGCGAAGTTTGGCCAAGCTTGAGTGGGCCTAAAGGTTAAGAACATGTATTTGGTGGTTCAAATCCAGAGGGGTAGAGTATATATACCTCTGGAGAGTTTAGCAGTCAAATCACTGCATGGAGGGGATCCTTGTCCCACAAACAAGGGATCTCCACCACCAATTTGGTGTCCTGCTTAGCTGTGAACTTAAAATTAAATTATTATTATTCTTATAATTTGTATCCAGTGATAACCGTGATCACCAATAACCACCACAAGAACATAGCCCATCGTTGAAATGATGAAAGCGGTTAGCATCCCTCACAACAATTTCTCGGCCCACAATTGTCGAGATGAATTTAATGGCATCATGACAGTCACCACAAACTCTAAGGTTTTTCATAATTCTTAAAGATGTATGGGGTGGTGTGCAGATAAGCCCAAATGCAATGGCCAGCCTTTCACTGTGATGGAAGAGGTGGTCTTCCTTCTGATCTTCTGCCAAATCATGCAGCACAAACTTTGTGTTGGGAACATATCCTGCCTCCATCATCTGTCCAGTCAATTCCTCCAACTTTGCATAAATCCTCCTTGTTTGAGGGTGTGTTCTGTCTTTTGAAAAAAACACATGCATTCTGTTCTTGACCTCAATCCAGCTGCAGCCTGGTTCCTTTTTAACTTGTGTTTCTTTCATCCGTTTTCTGATCTTCTCCACGTCATCCCATCTATCAGCTGCAGCATAAATGTTTGACAGGAGCACATACGATGCAGAATCATGTGGCTTCAGATCTAGAATACGTTCTGCGGCATGTTTTCCTATCTCCATATTGCCATGGACTCGGCAGGCACCAAGCAAGGTCTGCCATACCACAGCATTTGGTTTGAATGTCATTTTTTCAATAATGTTCTCTGCCTCCTCAAGGTGCCCAGCACGACCATAAAGGTCCACCATGCATGTGTAGTGTTCCAATCTAGGCACAATGTCATGATCTTGGCACATGGAATTGAAGTATTGGCGGCCTTCATCTACTAGGCCTGCGTGGCTGCACGCATAAAGCACACAAATGAAGGTAATGTCAGTGGGCTTCAGTCCTGTAAGTTGCATTTCTTCAAACAGTTCAATGGCCTTCTTTCCAAAACCATGATGAGCATATCCTGCAATCATTGCAGTCCACGAAATCACTGTTTTCTCAGGCATTTTGTTGAAGACTTTCCCTGCATCCACCATGCTTCCACACTTTGCATACATGTCAACAAGAGCATTTTCCACAAAGACATCCTCAATTCCCAATTTGATTCTGTGGGTATGGATTCGTTTGCCCATTTCTAATGATGATACACTTGCACACGCACCAAAGACAGTGGCCAAGGTAAACTTATTTGGTCTCACACCAGCTAATTGCATTTGTTCAAACAGACGGAGGGCTTCTTTGCCATGTCCATGTTGGAGACATCCAGCAATCATCTCAGTCCACGAGACCACATTTCTGTCGAGCATTTTGTCAAACACTTTGAGTCCATCGTCCACCACTGTCGAACACTTCGCATACATGTCGGCAAGGGTGTTGCCAACCCAACCATCGGAATCAAGCCCAATTTTGATGATTCGAGTGTGCAATTTCTTGCCATGCTCGACATCTCCGAGAACAGAACATCCACTCAAAACGGTGGCAAAGGTGAAATGGTCTGCCTTGATGTTTTGGATTTCCATTTCACACAAAAGTTTTAGAGCTTCCTCAATTCGCCCGTGCTCAACATATCCTGCAATCAGTGCATTCCATGAGACTACGTCCCTTTCAGGTATTTTGTCAAACACTTTCCTTGCATCCTCTAAACTCTTGCATTGCACATACATTGTGATAAGTGCATTTGCCACAAAGACTTGATACTCAAACCCACTTGTAATGGTCTGAGAATGTACCTGTTTGCCACGTTCCGGCGATGCTAGACTCGCACACGCACTCAAAACGCTGACGAAAGTGAACCCATTAGGCCTGTCTCCTGCGCGGTGCATTCCAGAAAAGTAGTTCAAGACATCTTCACCGTAGCCGTGCTGATCATATCCAGCCATTATAGCAGTCCATGAGACCACGTTTCTCTGAGGCATTTTGACGAACACTTGGCTGGCATCCTCCAGATTCCCGCATTTAGCATACATGTTGAGCAGGTGGTTGTGAACAAACATGTCGAACTCAAAATTACTTATGATGATATGGGCATGAATCATCTTGCCTCCTGTCAGATCTCTTGTCTTGGCACACGTCTGCAATTCATGAGCATAGCTGTCGGAGTTCCAAAACCCCCCTTCCTCTGTATTGTCTTCATCATAAAATCTCATGGTTGACACATTTTTACTGATAACATAACCCATGTGATGGATTCCCAGGGACAACCGCACGCTTAGTTGAAAGAGATGAGATGAGAGTGTCCTCACCAGGAACGTATTTTTCATTATTTCAGTGTCTCGAATTTCATATATGTTCAATTTATATGACTTTTACAGTGAATATATTCAATTTATATGACCATTGCAGCATGGCCAGTTGCCTCTGATCCACTGTATGACGTCTCGGCATCACAGCTAGAATTGGCATGTTTGGATGGAGCAGGCCTTCACTTTCTCTCCGCTTTTGTGGCGTGGGGATTCTATATCCAAAACTTGTAGCTCGAAAGTTGTATTTGATTTAATTCTTAAATTATTATCCCTAGCAATTGCACCGGGAGGTGCAAAGGAACGCTGAAAGGAAACCTCCCAATGATGAAAGAGGGGCAAAACAGGGAGATGTTGAGTTAATTCTTCTCCAACTCCTCCTAGAAGAACAGAGGGAGAAGAATAAATGGCCTCCAAGGACTGAAATCAACCGGATTCACTATCATGCCGTCTCTGGTAACATAGCAATGGAATGCAGGGTTTCGGGAGGGCGTATACTTGTTATTGCTTGGGGTTATGGTCCAAAAAGTTCGAACATCAAAATATAATAAGAGGATATTGCCTTTTAATATAGTTTACAAGGGGAGGATTTTTATTAATATTCAAGCACTTTATAAAAGAGAGAGATAGCCTCTGTGCATTATTCAAAGGATATTCAATTGTTTTTATTATTATCGAATAAAGTAAATGTTAAAAGTAATTAAATAATATTTAAAGTTTGAATTTATATATTTATTTTATTTTTAATAATTACATGCTATGATAAGAAAAGATTTCAAAACCAATAAAAAAATAAGAAAAATAAAAGTAAAAATAAATTAAATAAATAAATAAATAGGAATAAAATAAAATAAAGATATAATTAAAATTAAAAATAAAATAGATAAAAATAAATAAAAAAATAGAATAAAATAAAAATAAAATTCTTAATTGCAAAAACAAGAATAAAAAAAATAAAAAAATAGAAATAAAATAAAATAAAGATTAACAAATAAATAAATAAACAAACAAATAAATAAAATGAAATAAAAAATAAAATTACATAAATAACAAATTAATAAATTTAAAATTAAAAACCAATAATTTTATTAAAATAAATATAAATATTTAAAATTCAAATTATAAAGTTTGATTATTTGGTTTACTTTTCCCTGGCATTGTGTGATCAAAATGGAAGGCATATCTCAATGGATTTAACAAGCGCACCTCAAATAAAATGCATAATTCATGAATCTTACAAAGACAATGGCTCCATGAACCAATATGGACCACTTGCAGACTCAATTGGTGGACTTGTGTACACGAGAAATCCAAATAAAGGAATATTCCGTATAAACAAGAACCAATTATGAGAAAGATGATCTTCTTTAACATGTGGCTGAATTATATGATTAAACAATTAGATAGGTATTTGTTATATTGATAATTTGAGATTACCTGTAGACCTAGCTGCATACACACCATTTGTGGCAGTCTCAATATCATCGAACATGCAATCCTATGGCATGGTAACCTCTGCTCCAAATTCATGCTGCTTGTAAACATCTTGCTCCTGCATATGCAAAGTGTTTCTTGGGTGAAACTCCGTTGCTGAAATAGATTCATAAATCCTGAAGAAGCAAAGATTTTTAAAGTTCCTGTAGCTTATAATCTGATTGTGCATACTTCCAAAAGAACCAAGGAGAATGATTCCTTTTTACAGTATTTTCACATGAAGTATGCAATTCATGTAGAATATTAGAGCCATGAAAAGGGAATATGACTGCTACCATTATGGGGATTCAAACAACCTACTTCTGATATTACTGAAATTTCCCATCGTTGCATGTTAAAACAAATGCTGAAATAAAAATACAACCTGGATTTTCCAGTTCACCTCCATGGCATAGATTGACTATTGCAGAGTAGAATAATGATGGTCAACGAACACAAGAGAGTTGGATTGCTGAGAGCTAGGATCTGTTACAGCGTACATTACGGGTTTGATACTAAGAAAAAGTAGCCCATAACCTATCCACAAGGGACCTTAACCTGTCTCAAGGTAGCAGGCAGTAAGTAGTCCAAAGCTTTTGTTAGGTGGGGTATGGATGCTAGGTAGCAGTCCAGTATCATCACCATAAAGTTGGAAGAGAGTTTGAAAGTTCCAATTTAATACCGGCCTCTATTTCATATGGGCTTTTCAAGACTATGGGCTTCGATTGGATCTAATGCTCTGGTTCGAATGTAGGAGCAAGAGGAATTGAAATCCAAGCAAGATCATCCAGGCAAGATCAGCAAGAGTGCCCTATCAAAATCGAAGGCTAAGGAAATAGCGAATCGAGGAGGAGAAACAAATTTGTGAAATGAGAGGGATCCAAACAAAGGAGCAAGTTGGGTTGAATTTAAAAACAAAGCGGACCCTCCAACTGTCATCGTAGCACGTATTTAAAAAGAAATGTAGAAAGGGGTAGAAAAGGGGGAAAATTAAGCACCGAAGCATATTGATTCACATTTTTCTCAATGGCCAGCTCTGTTCCTTCGTGACCCACTTCATATATCTTGATTTCTTGCGCCGAGTTAGATTTAATAGCCAATTAATCACGTTCTATCTTTAGCGCAGAGGTTCGCAGGGTCAGAGATTGAGATGCTCGTGATCAATGAAGCATGACGAAGAAGAAGAGCAGGAGGGAAACCTAAATTGTATTGGTGCAGGGATTGCATTGCGCAGGAATCCCAATCATAAACATTTCTGAGTGTAAGGCGTGAATGGTTAATGCATGTGGGGAGATGAAAGGGCGATCTGTGAAGAAGGGAGGACAGTGAAGTTCATCCAAAAGGAATTTCAACCACGCCCCGATGACAATTTCTTCGCTTCCCTTCCCAAGACTGGAACCACATGGGGTAAGGCGCTGCTCTATACCATCTTGGAATTTACTTCCGCAAGCAATAAGCATCCAGCAGACCCGAATGGCGATTCTGCTGTGGGTGAGAAATTGTTTGCTGTGGATGAGAAAAATCCCCATGTTCTGGTCCCAACCATGGAAACTTATCTCTTCAATTCAAGTGACAGTGATCAGTATGACATTTCCTGCTTCTCTGATTTTCCTTCCCCGCGTCTGTTACACACTCATTTGCCAATCTATACGATGCCTCTTCTTGTGTGGTCGCAACCCCAGAGATTCCTTCGTTTCTCGTTGGCAATTCTACGCAAGACTTCGTGGAGAAGGGTCTCATTATTTGGACGGAGATCTCGGCAAGGAAACGGTGTTTGATGCATTTTGCTCTGGTTTCTATTATGGCGGCCCCTTTGCTGAGAACGTCCTGAGTTACTGGTATGAAAGCAAGCGAAATCCGAATCAGGCGATGTTTGCGACGTACGAAACAACTACGTGGCAAATAGATAAGCAGGCAGATGTCAAATTTTGAGTGGCGGTAAGAACGATGAGAACGTGCTCTGATTGGCTCAGCGAACAATCGCATCCGGAAAGCCCATAAAGGAAACGCTTTCATCGTAATTAAATCAACCATAAATATAATTTGATTGCTATCCTTATTTATAATATTTAATTTATATTAATATAAAAAGTAATTTTAATAATAAATCAATGAAATTCAATAGGTATTTTCCATCGACCCAAAATAGTTAGAAAAGATGATTTTTCTGCATATTTTAAGAACGCAAGCTTTGACAGAAAAGGAGACGTGATTGCAACGATTACGCATGAAATCTAATTCGTTACATTCCGCCATGATTTCGCCCTTAATTTATCACGTTGAAGAGGTTTTTTGGATTATTAATTAATTTTCTCGCCCAAATTGTTCGCATTTGATCACTTCGGCACTCATAAATGTTCGGGCGTTGACTAGATCACGCGATGCGATTCGAACGCGTGATCACCGTGGGAACGCAGATCCACGGGAACCAACAAACATGACCACTGGATGACTGTAAAAGTGCAGGAAAACGCCATCATTGCAATATCTTGCGGTTGTTGGACTACTGTGGAGGCACGGAAGACGCCTCATGATTCGAGTCTGTGGAGATCATTGATATCTTCTTGGAGTTTTGTTGTTCTCACTGTCATTATGTCTCCATTTCTGATGAATTTTATGCTCTCTATTAAGGAACCATATCCTAATCATGTTTAAGAGGCTTCCAGGTCGAGTTCCGTTACTGAAAAATGGCGAAGGAAACAGTCAAGGCTGGCTTTAGATTGGCCGCAGTGGCATGTATTTGTGTGTGGACGAGTATTTACACAGCATTTTCACAGAATGCAGGTAAGCTTAAAGCCACATGATCTCAGTTAAGTTAAAATACCGGATTATTTTGAAGGTTTTCAAATTTGAACTTCAGAAGCCAAAATCTTCATGATTCGACAATTCAAATCATATTTTGATTTAATTCTGCCTCTCAAAGCAGTCGAAAGAAGAGTATAACCGCATTTTTTGGTTTTTCAGAGCCGTTGGCCATCCGGATCAGCTGCGGCTCATGGCAGAACACACATACCCCCAACACGAATATGCTCTGGGTGAAAGACTATGGTTACACAGGCGGCTCGTCCGCAAATGCCACCACCACGAGCTACATTGCCCCTCAGCTCTATAAACTCCGTTTCTTTAAGCTCTCGGACGGCCCCGAGAACTGTTACAACGTCACTCATCTACCGGGCGGCCATTATTCCATTAGAATGTTCTTTGGCCTCAACGAGGACGTTTTGGCCGACCGCGAGCCGCTCTTTGACGTCTCCATTGAAGGAACACAGATCTATTCTTTAAAGCCGGGCTGGAGCATGAACGACGACCAGGCATATGTCGAAGCTTCAGTCTTTGTCTTGGACACTGCTGCCACTGTCTGCTTTCACAGCACCGGCCACGGTGATCCCTCGGTAATGAGCATCGAGATTCTTCAGCTTTATCCACAAGCTTATGATTTTGGGGTTCAGTGGGGGGATACTGTCATATTCAGGACTGCTAAGCGGGTGGACTGTGGAGCAGACCAGGGCGTGTACGACGAGTCATACAATGCCGACCCCTGGGGCGGCAACCGCTTTTGGTTTTCGGATACTGAGCCGGACGTTGTGGCGAAGAGCTCGACTCGCAAGCGTGGCAAATAGATCAGCAGGCAGATGTCAAAATTTGAGTGGCAGTGAGAACGATGAGAACACGCTGTGATTGGCTCAACGAACAATCGCATTCTGAAAGCCCATAAAGGGAATGCTTTCAGCGTAATTATGATATTATATGGCGTATCATGCAATTAATTTGATTTGATGTTTATGTTTAAAATATTGGGAATAAGGTTTTTGGTTGAAAAAATAAGTAGGGAAAAGGTTAATATTGTTATAAGTAGGCCACGGGATAAATAGAAATGTTAGAAATAAATTGAGGGATGTTTTTAAATTAATGTTCTTAAAGAAAATCATAAATATAAAAATGTGGATCATGGTATTATGTTGAGTCATAATATTGAAAAGGTTTGGGGATAAAGAAGAAGTATTATGTTATTTTGTTGATTTTAAAAAGGTATTTGATACACTCCCTAAAGATAAATTGTGGTATAGAATGGAAGAACTTGAAATTTCTTTGCATTATAGAGCTACTATCCATAGACTTTATGAAGAGGTGAAAGTCAAAATTAGAACCTCAGTAGGTATTTCAGAAAGCTTTAGAAGTGACGTTGGAGTGAAGCAAGGTTGCCCTCTATCCCCTACTCTTTTTGGTTTATATATTGATAAACTAGAAGAGTGGCTAAATTTGCAAGGTGGGGATGGTGTTCGATTGGGGGAGTTTGTGATAAAGCTTCTTTTATATGCTGATGATCTTGTATTGATTTCTAAATCGGCCCATGGATTGCAAATGCAACTATATGACCTTGAGCATTTTTGTGGAGCAGTGGGGATGCAAGTCAGTATTAGCAAGACCAAGATAATGATTTTCTCTAATAAAATGAAGCAAAGTCGGCATATGTTCTTCTTTGAAGGCAACAGTCTTGAAGAAGTAAATAAGTACAAATACCTCAGATCGATTTCAACAACAAACTTAATTGGGAGGATTGCAGAAAGAAGAGAATTTTAGGAGGGTGGAAAGCATTATATGCTCTTCAAAACAGATGTAGAGAGGCAAAGTTATGGGATTGGAAAAGGATTAAAGTGCTTTTTGGACTCCTAGTTTGTCCAATGATGCTATATGGGTGTGAATTCTGGGCTAGCAACACCCTTGTCTCAAAATGGAAACAAATTGAGAAAATCCAAAAACGCTTGATCATGAGCAAGTTCAAAATAAAAATTTTGGTACCTTATGAGATAATGTTGAGTGAAACAGGAGCAACTCCCATTGAAGCTGTTATCACCCTAGTAATTCTCAGATTGTGGGATGGGGATTTTTGTAGTTAAGAACACCAGGGGTAACCAAGAACCGCTTTGGGAATTCAGGATCTAGCCTTCCTGAGCTCCGGAGAGGGATCTCTCCTTATGATTTAGCTTTGTTTTGGTAAAATATTTTAGGCTAACTATGAGTAAAAAGTAGGGCTTGTTTTAAAATATTGGTGGGAATAAAGAGATTTCAAGGAAAACCAGAAGGATCTACTAGAACATTGGGCAATGGAGTCAACTCTCTAGATAGGCAGAACTAAGAAATAAGGCTTAGAGATGCAAATGTGCTAAGGGCAAGATATATGACCTTCTAAGGCTTTGTATAGGCTTGATTTGATGGAGTGGGCAGAATCTGAGCAAAAGGGCACTTAAGAATCCTTAAGCTACAGATAAGAAGATTGAAGGAAGGGATCTAACTGGGACCTAGAGCAATTAAGAATTCTATGGTCCGGTTATCAAGCAGAAAACATCAAAATACCAACAAGTTTAAAACAGGGAGATTATTATCACTAATCCTGTTTAATTTTTCCTTAATTGATCATTATAGAATAGAAACACATAATATGAATGAATGTAAAATTCAAAAAGAAATACACTGAAAACAGAAAAAAAACGAGACTTATCTTGTCACCACGAGAATCCTTAGCTATGATGTCTCTAATCTCATTTTCAGTCTGCTGCTTCGCTAATTGACTCACCAACTTCAATATGTCTAGCAAAATGACTATAATTGTCTTGAGAAATTTTATTCCATCCTGAATACTTCGAATTATGAAGTATTTATACACTAAAATTGTTTACAAAACATCTTAGAAATTGAGATAATGTTTTAAAGAAAAATAGGAAAAAGAGCATAAGAAGAGGGACAAAAGCAAAACAGTTTGCAAGCTATCCTCTTTTACAAGGGAAAATAGAACCATTTTATCTTATCTAAAGTGATTTTTGATGTGTTGTGAGTATTTGCTGGAAATAAGTACATCTTCACGTGGATGATAGCTTGTGGAGTACTCTTTATTTTTCATCTTCTGATCTGATACCCTTTATCTCTGCTTTTGACTGTTTCATTGCTGTAATAAAAAATGATCAGCAGTAAAAATTTGATTTAACTGATACACTTTAACCCTGATACACTTTGACACTAATTTTTTCACCACAAGGTAAAAGTAAAATATGAGTTTCCAAGTAATTTTTCTATCAAATTCACAGCAGATCTGTGAATTCTTGCCACTGTTCTGCAGTGGGAATCTTCATATTCTTCAGTTTCCTGTAATTTTCATCAGCTTCAGTATATTTGGCAAAGTTAGGATTTACAGTGAACATATGCTTGATTTCATTTTCCAAAAAGAATAGATTTTCAAATACTGAAGAAGTACTTTGCCACTTGGTGATCCTTGTGGCAGTGGTTGTTTGGCTTGCTCTTTTGCATGAGTTCTGATTTTCAGATCATAATATTTCTGTGGCATCAATTTGTCATTCAATGCATGAATGTCTGGCAAACCTGCTTCTGATAATATTTTGTCTTTGGCCCAAAATCTTGAGATTGCCAAATTCATGTCTTTACACTTGTCTTCTAAGTTATTCATCATGTTCCCTTTATTCAGGACTTTCTTGATTTGTAGGATGGCCTCTGTCCTATTAGTAATTTTCAACTTTTCTAACTCTTCCTTGTTTTTGCTGTCTCAAAAGGCTATGAGTTGAACTGCTTGAGCTGGCTTATTTTCAATCTCTCTCTTAGTTTTGTCAATTTCTGCATTAGCAGCCTGTAGTAACTCTTTTTGCTCGTAAATTATTTGAATTGAAGGCCATTGAGAGTGAATGTCTTCAATGATTTTTGTCCATAAATGATTTTTAATATACGCAACCTGATCAGTAAGATTCACCTATGCTTGAAGAATTCTCACCTGTTCTTGTAGTCTATTTTCCTTTTGTTCATGCCCTTTGGAAGTAATCAAGGCATCTCTTTTGGAAGATTCTAGATTTTTAATAGTGCCTTTCAAATTAAGTATTTCTTTCTCTTTAATTGACATGTCTTCCATGGCTCTGATTACGACAGCTTTGTCTTGTATTGTATTTACCTGTGAAGTTGAGGAAGAAGAAGTAGAGATTTCATGAGAAGTTATTGGCACTGCAGTGGCCAGTACTCCTTGTGGCGCCAAGTGTTCTGCTAATGTGGATGGAACAGATGTACTTACATTAGGGATTACTGTAGGAATGTGAACCTGTTGAGTTTTCTTTAGGTTTTCATTTTCTCTTATGGAAGCTTCCATTTGACTTTCCATTTCTTTTATTTGGGCAGTCATCTTAAGAACAAGTTGTTTGAGTTCATCATTTTCAGTTTTTTGCTGAAGGATTTCCTTTGCTTGATGATTTTCATTTTGGGGCAACTTTAGTTGTTTTCTGAGGGCAGCTATATCCTCATTTTTCTGTTTAATCAAAGCCTTTGCAATCTCCATGTTAGCAGGATCAACTCTTGCTTCAATCACCAAATATTCTAATGCTTTGATCTTCAAATTGTTGGCATATAGTGAGGCTTTGTCCAATTTCATTTGATTCTGAAGGTCGAGCATTATTTTCTCATGCCTAATAGATTTCATAGTCTTACTGACAATTTTGGAATATAACATCTCTATATTGCTTCTATGAAATTCTATCTGTTCTAATTCATGGACAGCATTTGCATCAATCTCAAGATCTATTTTTGAATAGTCTGCAATAGATTTAGGATCAGCCACTGTAGGCTTGAGAAATGACATTACTAATTTATTAGAAGAATAATCAAAAGCTGAAATAAGTTTGTCCTTGTTTCTAGGCTTTTCCTTAAGGAATATAGAATATGCTTGATTCTTGATTTCTTCATTCTTCTCTTTGATCTGTTTGAACCTGATTTGAATTTCTGACTCTGTGTTGTCAGGTTCCTTAGAAGAAGAAGGCATATCAACATTTGTTTGATTATCCACCATGACTGTATCCTTTTTTTGTGTTCCAATTTTGACATTTTGAAGCTCTTTAAGTGTTTCAGTTACTATTCTTGTAGCTTCATCATCAGTTTCATTATCTTCAATATTAACAGCTTTATTCCTTTCTTCATTTGTCAATTTAATTTTCTTGTAAAGATGCAGATCTTTATCTGAATAGTTTGCTTCATGAAACTATCTCCTTCTGCGATCCTTTTATGTACATTTGGTTCTATGTTATTTTTTGTGTTTACATTTAACCTTACCTTTTACCATTGTTTCCTGCATTTCTGTGGATGTCAGCTAGATGAATAATTAATTTCATTTGAATACTTTCAATGTGGGCTTAGAATGCAAAGACCTTTAACACATTCCTCTGATGTGTAAAATACCTTGTGGATCATAGTTTGCTGAAGTTCTCATAGGTTTACTCTTTCCACTTCACGTGTAAATTCAATCCAGAACATGTTCTCTATTATTTACAATAAATAGCCGAATTTGATTCTTGATTTAAAGCTGAATGCTTTTTCACAGAAAAATTTGCTGAAATTAATTTCATACGCATTAATCAGTGCCCTCAAATATTCCAATGCAAATATCTTGGTTGTAACAAATCTTGGTAGTTTATATGGGGCGAGGAGTGCACCATATACTCTCATTTATGTGTAAATTTTATATGAATACCAGTCCCCTGTTTTACAGCTCTCGGACAGCTATAGAATTCTCTTTGTCTCTTCATTGATTCTAGGGGTCTCCTCTTTTTTCAACAAATTCATAGCAGGCACTAAAAAAAGATCGTTGAAATCTGCAAAGCTATATTCTCTATTCCATTTTATTAGAATTGAGGACCAAAACACAACTGAAAGAACATTTCCCTCTGGATCCACTTTCTGAAATTTTAAGGGGAACTTATCTGCTTGATAATACAAAAAGAGGTGAAGCAGATATGATGTGTATACGAAGACTCCTTCTTCGACAATCTTGACAGGCGATAATGCATTCTTTACGTAGATTTAGCAAAAATTTACACTATGGAAGAGGGCCCGGCCGGGACTCGGAAGTTGACAAAAAATCTAATATAGCCACATGTTTGTGAATTCATCGGGTGTATCCTAGTATGAATAATAGCATTGAGACAATTTGTACGGTTTCATCTGGGAAGTCAAAGGTATCAAATGGAGGATTAAGCTTGGGGATATCAACTTGCTTGGGACAAAAAGTCTGGAAGATTTTGAATTTAGAGGCAAATTCAAGCTCTAGGTAATTATGAGTTAACTCCTCTATGGACAATGAAGCAACATTGGGATCAAGGTTCAGTTGTAGCATAGAGTTTATAGATTCTTCATTGATGTAAAACAAGACCTCTCTGTCTTTGTTCACAATGCATCTTTGGTCTGGAAGGTAAAAGGATTGACATAATCTAACAAAATTAGGGGATGGATGAGTTTGAGGAACAATGGATTTTGGAAAATTGGACTCCCAGACCGGAATATCTTTGTCACCTTTTTCTACAGATTTACCAAAGCACCAATTATAAACATCAAGCTAGTTAAATTCTATAGTAGATTCCAGGATTCTATAATCAAGGTCAACTAAGGGACTATTCTCTGAGGAAGTGACTGGAGGTTGGACTAGCCTGACCACCTCTTTGGAATCAGCAGTGAGTGCAGGGGTTGGTTTGTCAATTTTGGAAGACTCGCGCTGAGGGAATTTTGCAGAGGCTTTCTTTTGAGGCTTTGGGCCTCCATTTTTAGGGGTTACTTGTTTCTTTGTCATTTTTAAATTGAACAAAGAAAGCTTAGACGATTTGCTAAGTTCTTTTATTAGAAACAAGGGTTCTAATGGTCACAATGTATGTTACGATCAATTTCAGTAGTGAAAAGAGCAGGGTTTGGGAAAAAACTGCAAGAAATGGCAATTAGGGATTCTGGGGAAATTTTGACAGAGTTTCCCCTATAATATGGATGTTTTTCTTCAATTTTATATGTGCGATTCAAGTATTTACATGTAATAGCAAGAATTTTGAAGTTCAGTGGGTAAGTTTTGACGAAAAGTACCTGAAACCAATATAATTGGGGTTTGAAAATGTTAAGCAGTTGCGCTTGATCTTTAATTTCTGCTGAACTGGTCTCTTGGAGGGTAATGTAGTACTTTTTGGTCGAATTGCAGGGCAATTTGGCTTCGAAAATGGTGCTGGATGGTTAAAAACGAGTAAAAAGGCTTTGCGCGGGCTCTTAGAGGTTAAATGGTGCACTTTTGAAGGTAATAGCTCTGCAAAGGTTTTCACGGTATAAAGCGTAAAAAAGGTGAAAATACATTGAAAACTATGAGTTTTTATGAATTAACCATGGCGGAAACCATAGTCGAATTACAGTAACTCACGGTTAAATGGGAGTGGTCTTTTGGAATACCGCCAGTGGTATTCGTGCGGCTCAACTGTGGTAAGTGGTAATACCCTTTTCGAGCGCGATGCAATCAAATCTCGACACGTTAGCGCGGGGTGGTTTGGAAAAACCACCCATTTCGCGCAACTTTTACAAAACTTTCATCGTTTACTTTGCGGACGTGAAAATGCTTTATCGCCATCAGATCTGGCTTCAGGAAGTGGACGATCAGGATTAAAAGGGGAGGTGTGGGGAAAAGTCATTCATCGGGTGCAATACAGGTCGTAGATCTTGGGAGTAAAATAAAGATCAACAGTTATAATTCAATCGCGATGGGGAAGGGATGGAGTAGTAACAATATATTGCGTTGAATTACAACCGTTCGATCAAAAGGATAGATGGGATCGGAGGACTGACATTCATCCCGAGGGAAACATGCCTTTTAATGAGTTTTATGTAAAAAATTGGCTTTCTCCAATGGAAAGGGAGATCAGAGGATTTAATCAAGATTTTATCTAAGGTTTAGTGGGTCGGGGAAAGATATACAATGGATGTGGTTTTTGGAAGTTTAGTTTAAATTAAAATTCGATATATCTTTTGTTTAAAACATATATGAAACATGTTTTACAAGGTTTTTTCATATCTTTTTATTATATGGTTAATTAAATCGAGAGGACTTAATTACCATAGGGGCGGGATTACGTATAAAGATAAACTTAGCCAAAGGGGTTATAAGGGGGGGTTTTATTTAAACATGTGGGAATAAATAACTTTGGCTTAAGTTATAATAAGTGGGTTTTTGGGATTTATTTATAAAAAGGAGTTATATAGTAGGAAAAAGTTAGTTGTATAGGGAGTTAATATATAAGTTAAAGTTAGTATGAAAATATGACATGGTATACTCAAAACACATATTCATAATAAGTAAAGTGAATTACAAGATAATTTTCATTGATCTTATCACTTAGCTCATGATATAATGTTATTTTGAGGGTTTATTGCATTTAAATGATGTAGCAAGTTAGCTAAATGGGAATTACAAATGCCTTTAAGTAAAAATGAGATTTTACTTATGATTTTTCAAGGGAATGAGTGCATGAATGATAAATGATGTGATTAAGGGATTAATATAGACATTTCACACTTTTAACTAATCAGTCATAGAGCCTTGGGTCCAGTCCCAACAAAAGTCAAGGAAATGCCTTGAGCCTTTCTGACTGATAATTTAGAATGTTTCATGGCTATGAAGTTAGTTATTCTGAAGCCCATGATGAATGATATTTACAATGAGATTTTTCACCTTCTTCTACCTACCCATATTACGATGCTAACATTTTTTCTTCTTTTGTAGTAAGGTGCACTTAAGCTAGCAACCTTCATAGCATTATTCTTTCTGAAAGCAAGTAAACTATCTAACTCTACACTTATTTCATCCATGAATCCAGATTAAACTATTGGATTCACTTTATATCTCTACCTAACTACTGAATTGTTGGGATTAAACTATCTAACAACTCATTTATTCTCTATCTACAACAAGTGAAATTGAAACAATGACAAGTCAAGATTTAATTGTTTAACTCAACATGGACTATGGCATTTATTGACACTCTGCCATAGTCAAAAGGTAACAGTAGTGGCATTTATACTTGCTCACTTTCATATTTTATTCATTTTTCTTTTGAGGTTCTTTTATTTTTTCTAAGTCCTTTGATTATTCTTTTAGGACTTTTCACCCTCTTTTTGATTTTTTGATTTTTTTTTACAAAATATGTGAATACAACTTGCAGAAGGCAAAGTATGTACAAACTTACAAAATTATCAATAGTCAAGTCAAAATTATGACCCCTATATTATAGGTTGCTAACTTCGGCTTCACTTGGGGATGGCTTTTCCTGGTGAAATGCCAAGAACTCTGAGATCGGTAGCCTTATCCATTGACCTTGGTGAATCTGTAAATGTCTTCTGTGTTCTACAACAATCATATTTATGACATGTTATACTGCAAAGCTTAGGGCCTTCTCTTTGGGCTTCAACTTTATAGATAATATATCCAACCCAATCTACACTCTGACTATGAATATTTACAATGATAAAGTAAATGGGTCTAACTGTTAAGTGACTTGCAAGGAATAGTAATGTTTCAACATTCTTCCATTTACTGGTCCTTCTTGAAGCTCTGTACCATCCAAATTCCTGATAAAAAAGGAATTGTTTCCTCTGTAACCATATATGACATAGGGTCCCTGCCACAGAAAATCAAATTTCCCATGTTTACCCTTATCCTCTCTTCTTGCATCCCATCTTAAAACTTGATCTCCTATAAAAAATTCATCTTCCTTAACTCTTTTATCAAAAATCTTTTTGATCTTGTCCTGTAAAACTTGTGACTTTTCATAAACTTCATCTCTAGTTTGTTGAAGGTGTATGGTCTCATTGATTATTTTTTGAATGTAATTAGTTTCTACCTATGATTCTTGGATCATCCTCGTGACTGGAACACCCAAAGAAGAAGGAAAAACTACATCAGCACCATAAAAAATCTGATATGGTGAAGTTCCTATGGACTTTTTTTGTTGTAAGCCTGTCAACCCAAAGGGCATAGATCAGCTTCTTGTTCCATGTCTTTTTATTATCTTGGAGTATTTTTTTGATGATGTTGACTAAAATTTTATTAGAGGATTTGGCCAGACCATTACCCTAGGGATAATATGTTGTAGAATGCCCTAAGGTAATATGGTATTTATGGCAGAAAGCAATCATCTTTTTATATTTGAAAGTAGCAACATTGTCTGTGATAATTTTGTGTGGGCATGCAAATTTAGACAAAATATTACTTTCAATGAATGAGATAATAACTGAGTCTGTAGCTTGCCTAGTGGGAATTGCTTCAATCCACTTAGTAAAGTAATAAGTAGCAGTTAGAATCCATTTGTGTTGACCTGAAGAGGGAGGATGAATTTCACCTATGAAGTCTAAACCCCATAACTGAAATGGTTTTTCTGTGGATATTGGCTTCAGATGTAATGGCAAAATTTTCTTTTTACCTTCAAAAATCTGGCACTTATGACAAGAGGTAACAAACTTTTTAACATCTGAAAACAAGGATGGCCAGTAAAAACTAGCTCTGAGTATTTTATCAGTTGTGCTCTTCTAGTATAGATGTCCACCACAGTCACTTGCATGAAACTCTTCAAGGATTTTTTCAGCTTCAGATTTCAATAAACAATTAAGTAAAATTCCAGTACTTTCTCTCCAATACAGTGCATTATTTAAGATACAAAATTTCATTGATTTTTGCTTAATAAATCTTGCCTTGGTTTTGGTAAGTCCAGGAGGATCTTGTAAGTTTGTAAGTACAAAGATTATGTCAGAGTACCAGGGTGAGTCTTGATAGGCTTCACTGATCGATGGAGTCGCCATCTCCTCCTGTTCATCTACTTGTGCAATGAAATTGATGTCTAAGGCATTGCAATTAGATTCAGCCATCAGTCTGGCTAAACCCTGTCCTTTGATGAGTTTAGTTGGTTTAATTTCCAGATCATATTCAAGGATTATGGCCATCCATTTTCCTCTCCTGCTCTCTGGTCCATCTTGAGTTAAAATGTCTTTAACCACTGCATTAGGGACACATGCAATTATGTGTGAATGAAGTACATACACTCTAAAATATTTGATGGCTTTAACCAAAGCCAAAGCCTGTTTTTCAATTATGTTGTATTTCACTGTTTCATCTCTAAGGGTTTTACTAAAAAATGCTATGGGATGTTCAAAGCCTTGATTGTTTTTCTGCAGAAGAACTGCAGCAATGGTGTGTTCAGATGCAAAGGAAAAGATTATGAAATCTTTTGTGTAATCTGGACTGATAAGGATTGGTGCTTTAGTTAAGGCCTGTTTGATAGATTCAAAAGATTGTTTGGCCTTTCCTATCCATTTAATTGAGGAGTCCTTTTTAAGCATGTTATTAAGATCTTTTATAATCTCAGCCAGATTTGATATGAATCTTCTTAGAAAATTGATTTTTCCCAAGAATGCTTGGAGTTCTTTAATGTTCCTAGGTGGTTGAATGTTTAGGATTGCTTCGATTCTTGCAGGGTCTATTCTAATGCCTTCTTTTGAAATGATATGACCTAGAAATTTGCCTTCTTCTAGCCCAAAAATAGAATTTTTCGGATTAAGAGATATACCATATTTTCTGCATTTAATGAAAACTTGTCTCAGATGATCCAAGTGATCATTATTTGTTTTAGAAAACACAGTAATATCATCCAAGTAAATGACTAAAAATTCATGGATTTCCTTGGCAAAGGAAATATCCATGGCCCTTTGAAATGTAGCCCCTGCATTTTTTAACCCAAAAGGCATTTTCACATACATGAAAGTGCCCCATGGAGTAGTAAAATAAGTTTTGGTTTGGTCATCTTTGTGAACTAGGATCTGATTGTAACCAGAGAAACCATCTAATAAAGAGATTCTGGAAGAACCTGCTACCCTCTGTAAAATATGGTCCATTTTTGGCAAGGGGTAGTTATCCTTCAAGGATGCTTTATTAAGATTCCTAAAGTCTATGCATAATCTGATTTCTCCTGAATTTTTCTTGGTTGGCACTATATTAGATATCCAGTCAGAAAATCTGACTGGTGCAATTATCTTAGCATCAAACATTCTTTTGATTTCTTTTTCAACTAATGGTAACAAAACCAGATTAATCCTTCTGAGCTTCTGTTGAAAAGGTTTTTGATTTTCTTTTAAAGGAATTTTATGTTGAATAATGTCTGTGTTGTAAGTTTGTAAGTCTTCATAGCTCCATGCAAAGACATCTTGAAATTATTTTAAAAGTTCAATGTATTTATCCCTTTCATTTGATGGTAAGGATTTGGATAGTTTGATTATTCTTGGTTTATCATTTGTGCCTAAGTTATACTCTTCTATGTCAGATTTAACTGGCTCCATTTTTGGCCTTATGGGCACATCATTAGAGTCAAATAAATCTTATAGAGGAGTTAAACCTCTAGGTAAAATGTTATTCTTTAAATCAATGAAATCTATTTCATCTTCAATCAATTCCTCTATTTCTATTTTTTCCATTTCATCAATGTCACTTTGAGTAAAAATAGTAGGCTTTTCAAACTTATGTACATCTAAATTATCTAAATCATCTATTTGACAGAAATTCAAATCTATATTACAAGGTGGATCTATATTACATTCGTTATCGATTTGACAGTTTTGAAATTCATGTTCATTATTCAAAAAGTGATAAATTTGCTGATCTTCTGAAAAAATTTGCTAATATTTTACATTATCAGGAACAATAGGCCTAAATTTAATTTCAGCAGTGTATTTTTGCAATGGTGAAAAAGGAATTTTACAACTGCTAGCAAAAGTAGCTAAGCAATGGGCCTGTATGTTCTGATCTCGAGGGATGACAACAAAATTACCTTCTAACAATTATTCAAGCAGTTCCAATACTGTTTCTCTATATCTTGCAAGTTTGGGGTTATGAACTGAATATTCAGCGTTGATTTGTTTTATAACTAGTTCAGAATCACCCAAACCATTATTATTTTTCCTCCATTTTTTCTTATAATTTGTAGGCCTAAGATTAAAGCTTCATATTCAGCCATGTTATTGGTGCATTTGAAGTTTAATAAAAAAGCATGCCCTTAAGAATGACTTGTTTCAATGTTTGTGATCCAAACACCAGCTCCAACTCCAAATTTATTAACAGATCCATCAAAATCTAGATGCCACAAAGTTTCATGACCAATATAATCATCCATGATTTTAAGTCTTTTATCAGTGAGTTCAGTTGGATTTTCATTTTGATAAAAGTTACTAAGAATAAAAGAATCAAGATCAGTGGGAGTAGAATAAATTGGATAATTTGTAGGTCTGTCTGCACTACTGATCATGTACTTCATCAAAGTTTCTCTATAAAGCTTCTTAGGCTGTCCAAATACAGAGATAGTAGCATAAATCATATCTAGTTGTAGAGATCCCTGCAACTTTGCTCCCCATGAGCGAGAAAGAAGCATGCCATACTTTGGCGGGATGTCAGCTACTACAACGTCCATGATCATACTCTTACCAGGATACTAGACTAGGTTAACACATAGATCTTTAATCAAACCAATACATTGAACTTTGGATGAATCAAATGAGAACAGGTCCTTATAGGGTCTGGTTATGTATAGATTAAGAGTTTCCATTATAGATTTAGGCATTAAATTGTGGGAAATTCCAGTATCTAGCATAGTATTATGTAATATTTGGTCATGTATAGTAAGACTTAAATAAAATGGGGGTACCGACCCATCTGAATGCTTTCCATCAACATTGGGACCAAAAATTAGTTCAGGCCTATCTTCATTCATGTTAATTGTATCTTCATTTTCATTCACATTCAATACATCAGAAATCATTGATCTATATGAATCATTTTTAGCTAGTTCTACTAAGGGAAAAACTATTTTCAATTTGGATATTTCAAACTGCATATTAAATGTTGGCTGAGATCTAATGGTTTGAATCACTTCTTCTTTGGGAACTGTTTTTTGTGATGACTTTTCTTGAGTTTCTACTATTTTTCCTTTGTTTTGAGCTCTTCTCTTGTCTTCTGTCTGAGTTTCTTGGTTTCTGCTATCCTTTACTGTCTTTTCAGGGGTATTTTGGGGATTAGCAGAAGTCTTATCAGTCTTATCAGGTTTAGGGTATGATATTTTAAAGTCAGTAGCATTCTTTCTTGGCTCAGTGACTGTTGTTGAATTGGTGGCTTTGGGAGAATTATCTTTGGAAGATTGTGCCACCTCGTCAGTAATATCTACAATTTTTGGGCCTTGCTACTTTTTAGGACTGGTTGGATTTGAACTCTGTTTGCCATCTCTGGGAAGAATTTGCAAGAATTTTGATTTAGAAGTATCAGACTTCTTTTTGTTTTATTCTTGTTGGTTTGGAGCATTACTCTTTATAGCAGGATCGTTGTTTTTCTTGCTCCTAAGGTTGTATTGACTGTGAATTTCGTTTATTGCAAAATCATAACCTTGTTTATAATCATAAGATTCTCCAGATTCTATTTTGAGTTGTTGAAGTTCAAAGAGTTCCTAGTCCTCCTGGGTGAGGAAAATTGTATTGTTCTCATCGATTCCCATAACAATGTTTATGTCTTCCTCCTCATCAACATTGTTTTGTGAACTTTCTGCAAATTTTTCTTGAAATGGGGTTCTTATATTTTGATCAGGGGAAGGTTCCTTACTTTTCCCGGGGTTGGTGTTTTTTCTGTAATTGGGATTCCGGATCTGGGATTGATTGTCCCATTGTGGTTTCTTTTCAATTTTATCTAGTCTCTCAATTAATTTTTCTAGTGTTTTAGTAATGAAATCAAATTTACTATCTAAGTGAGATGCTTCCTCTTTAATAGTAACCCTTCTTTCATTTCTCATTCTGGCCTTCTTTGCAAGTATGTTGATTTCTACACCTACAGCGTTTTGTTGCATTTGCTCTAAAATATTTGCATCCCTTTCCCTAAGTTGGTAAGCCATGTCTACGTCAAAACAGTCAGGGAATTTCAGTAGCACCGAAAATGGGGTAGGTTTAAGGTCTGCAGGAATGGCATTGTATACGCTATTATATCTTGTGCAGAAGTTTTGGACAGTTTTATTTGGGGCTCTCTTGACAGCATCAAATTCAGATAGTATTTTCATATGGTTCTTCTTTTTCTCCCATTTATTAAGGAAGGCTCCGTGGAATGCAGCTAGGTCTGCTATGCTACCAGGTGCTAAAGCTTTAAACCAAGTTTTCAACTCTCCAATTAAGATCTGAGCAAATAGTCTCATTTGGACATGAGACTCATCTATCTCATAGACTTCCCAGAAATCATTCATTCTAGTAATGTGTTGCTGTGTAGTAATCTGTGAAAGATTATCAAATAGTGGAATATATTTTTGATAGTTCTGGGGCATGTCATGGAGATTTTGAGGCAAGACCAAGGGAGCATATCGAGCTTCCATGGCTTGAATTTTAGCTGGACTGGGAGGTACAGTTGTGGTAGGAGGGATGGTATTGGTTACTGCAATGGATGTACTTGAAGAGCTTGGTAATGGGGATGAAACAGAAGTAGTATGGCTAATGGTAGTTGTAATGGGTTGGGTAAATGATGGATATACTACTTTGGGCTGCAAGGGAAGCTCAGGGATGAATGGATCGGTTGATGAACTAGTAGTGGATTGTGGATATGATGAGTATATGATTCTTTGGGGCAGAGGCAACTCAAGGCTTATGGGCTCTTAAGGTGAAATGATAGTAGAATCAATAAATGATGTGGAAACATACAGAGTTGTGTCTGATGCTGGAAAGACTGTTGTATATAGTTCAGAGACTGGGGGTTTAAATTTAGACTAAAATTTAGCTAACTTAACAGCTTCTTCGATGTCTTTGATTTTTGTGACACTTACCCTTTTAACTAGACTTTTACTTTCAGTTTGATCTGATTTAGTAGGAACATAAATAATTTTATGTTTTTCACTTACATAAGAAGCAAAAACTGGATCTAAAACAATTTCTTTTAAATTCGATTCAGATTTTGTTCTAAATAAATATTTCTCAAACTTTAAGTTAAAATCAATGTCTGATAAGCTTACCAATTCTTTAGGTAAAGAATCATCTCTTCTCAGAGGTATTTTAGTTTCAGAACTATCAATTTGTTTTTTCTTCTTTTTTCCTATCTGGTCAGGATTATCTACTATCTCTGGAGGATTATGATCAGGGTTGGATCTAGTGTAGTAGACTTTCTTGGGAGCCAGAATGTTTATTGGGTAAAATACCCACAACCTTTAAACTCAATCTTAAAGTAGAAAAGATATAATTAAAGATCTTCCTTCAAGACTAAACTTAAAATTGGAGAGTGGTTAGTTCCACAGTGGAGTCGCCAATATGTTATCACCCTAGTAATTCTCAGGTTGTGGGATGGGGAATTTTGTAGTTAAGAACACCAGGGGTTAGCAAGAACCGCTTTGGGAATTCAAGATCTAGCCTTCCTGAGCTCTGGAGAGGGATCTCTCCTTATGATTTAGCTTTGTTTTGGTAAAATATTTTAGGCTAGCTAAGAGTAAAAAGTAGGGTTTGTTTTAAAATATTGGTGGGAATAAATAGATTTCAAGGTAAACCAGAAGGATCTACCAGAACATTGGGCAATGGAGTCAACTCTCTAGGCAGGCAGAACTAAGAAATAAGTCTTAGAGATGCAAATGTGCTAAGGGCCAGATAGATGACCTTCTAAGGCTTTGTATAGGCTTGATTTGATGGAGTGGGCGGAATTTGAGCAAAAGGGCACTTAAGAATCCTTAAGCTACAAATAAGAAGATTGAAGGAGGGGATCTAACTGGGACCTAGAGCATTTAAGAATTCTATGGTCCGGTTATCAAGCAGAAAACATCAAAATGCCAACAAGTTTAAAAGAGGGAGCTTATTATCACTAATCCTGTTTAATTTCTCCTTAATTGATCATTACAGAATAGAAACACATAATGTGAATGAATGTAAAATTAAAAAATAAATACACTAAAAACAGGAAAAAACGAGACTTATCTTGTCACCACGAGAATCCTTAGCTATGATGTCTCTAATCTCGTTTCCAGTCTGTTGCTTCGCTAATTGACTCACCAACTTCAATATGTCCAGCAAAATTACTATAATTGTCTTGAGAAATTTTATTCCACCCTGAATACTTCGAATTATGAAGTATTTATACACTAAAATTGTTTACAAAATATCTCAGAAATTGAGATAATGTTTTAAAGAAAAATAGGAAAAAGAGCATAAGAAGAGGGACAATAGCAAAACAGTTTTCAAGCTGTCCTCTTTTACAAGGGAAAATAGAACTATTTTATCTTATCTAAACTGATTTTTGATGTGTTGTGAGTATTTGCTAGCAATAAGTACATCTTCACGTGGATGATAGCTTGTGGAGTACTCTTTCTTTTTCATCTTCTAATATGATACTCTTTATCTCTACTTTTGACCGTTTTACTACTGTAATAAAAAACGACCAGCAGTAAAAATTTGATTTAACTGATACACTTTAACTCTGATACACTTTGACACTGATTTTTTCACCATAAGGTAAAAGTAAAATATGAGTTTCCAAGTAATTTTTCTATCAAATTCACTGTAGATCTGTGAATTCTTGCCACTGTTCTGCAGTGGGAATCTTCATATTCTTCAATTTCCTGTAATTTTCATCAGCTTCAGTATATTTGGCAAAGTTAGACTTTATAGTGAACATATGCTTGATTTCATTTTCCAAAAAGAATAGATTTTCAAAATACTGAAGAAGTACTTTGCCACTTGGTGATCCTTGTGGTAGTGGTTGTTTGGCTTGCTCTTTTGCATGAGTTCTAATTTTCAAATCATAATCTTTCTGTGGCATCAATTTTTCATTTAATGCATGAATGTCTGGCAAACCTGCTTCTGATAATATTTTGTATTTGGCACAAAATCTTGAGATGGCCAAATTCATGTCTTTACACCTGTCTTCCAAGTTATTCATCATGTTCCTTTTATTCAGGACTTTATTGATTTGTAGGATGGCCTCTGTCCTATCAGTAATTTTCAACTTTTCTAACTCTTCCTTGTTTTTACTGTTTAAAAAGGCTATGAGTTGAACTGCTTGAGCTGGCTTATTTTCAATCTCTCTCTTAGTTTCGTCAATTTTTGCATTAGCAACCCGTAGTAACTCTTTTTGCTCATAAATTATTTGAATTGAAGGCCATTGAGAGTGAATGCCTTCAATGATTTTTGTCCATAAGTGATTTTTAATATATGCAACCTGATCAGTAAGATTCATCTGTGCTTGAAGAATTCTCACCTGTTCTTGCAGTCTATCTGCCCTTTGTTCATGCTCTTTGGAAGTAATCAAAGCATCTCTTTTGGAAGATTCTAGATTTTTAATAGTGCATTTCAAATAAAGTATTTCTTTCTCTTTAATTGACATGTCTTCCATGGCTCTGATTACGACAGCTTTGTCTTGTATTGTATTTACTTGTGAAGTTGAGGAAGAAGAAGCAGAGATTTCATGAAAATTTATTGGCATTGCAGTGGCCAGTACTCCTTGTGGCACCAAGTGTTATGCTAATGTGGATGGAACAGATGTACTTACAGTAGGGATTACTGTAGGAATGTGAACCTATTGAGTTTTCTTTAGGTTTTCATTTTCTCTTATGGAAGCTTCCATTTGACTTTCCATTTCTTTTATTTGTGCAGTCATCTTAAGAACAAGTTGTTTGAGTTCATAATTTTTAGTTTTCTGCTGAAGAATTTCCTTTGCTTGAGGATTTTCATTTTGGGGCAACTTTAGCTGTTTTCTGAGGGCAGCTATATCCTCATTTTTCTATTTAATCAAAGCCTTTGCAATCTCCATGTTAGAAGGACTAGCTCCTTCTTCAATCACCAAATCTTCTAATGCTTTGATCTTCAAATTGTTGGCATATATTGAGGCTTTGTCCAATTTCATTTGATTCTGAAGGTTGAGCACTGTTTTCTCAAGCCTAATAGATTTCATAGTCTTACTGAAAATTTTGGAATATAGCATCTCTGTATTGCTTCTATGAAATTCTATCTGGTCCAATTCATGGACAACATCTGCATCAATCTCAAGATCTATTTTTGAATAGTCTGCAATAGATTTAGGATCAGCCACTATAGGCTTGAGAAATGACATTACTAATTTATTAGAAGAATAATCAAAAGCTGAAAGAAGTCTGTCCTTGTTTCCAGGCTTTTCCTTAAGGAATCTAGAATATGCTTGATTCTTGATTTCTTCATTCTTCTCTTTGATTTGTTTGAACCTGATTTGAATTTCTGTCTCTGTGTTGTCAGGTTCCTTAGAAGAAGAAGGCATATCAACATTTGTTTGATTATCCACCATGACTGTATCCTTTTGTTGTGTTCCAATTTTGACATTTTGAAGCTCTTTAAGTGTTTCAGTTACTATTCTTGTAGCTTCATCATCAGTTTCATTATCTTCAATATTAACAGCTTTATTCCTTTCTTCATCTGTCAATTTACTTTTCTTGCTATAAGGAATTCTGAATCTTTTATCCTGAATAGTTTCAGCTATGAAACTATCTCCTTCTCTGCTCATTTTATGTACATTTTCAGTTTCTTTTCTTACTGTAGCCACTTGTGTTTGTTTAACTTGCTTACCTTTGCCATTGTTTCCCTGCATTTCCTGTGAATCATCATCAACTAGAGTGTTGGGCTCCCATTCAAGTTTGTTAGCATACTTTTCAATATGGGGCTTGGAATCATGCAAGAAGACAGGAAACTTGCATTTCACTCTCAGTGTGCTTAAAATACCTCGTGGATCATAATTCCACATGAAACTATATGGGAATTTTTACTCTTTCAACTTCACATTGATTTCATTGGCTACTTCTCTATTATTTACAATAAATGGCCGAATTTGATTCTTCAGTTTAGACTGGGTCTTTTTCCTAGAAGCTATGAAATTAATTTCATTTGCATTCAATAGCTGCCTCAAATATTCCAATGCAAATATCCTTTTTGTAACAAATCTTGGTAGTTTATATGTGTCCAGATGTGCCCCATATACTCTGATTTCTGTGTAACTTTTGTATAAATACCAGTCCCCTGTTTTATAGCTCTCAGATAGCTGTAGAATTCTCTTTGTCTCCTCATTGATTCTAGGGGTCTGCTCTTTGTTCAAAAAATTCATAGCAGGCACTAAAAACAGGTCATTGAAATATGCAAAGCTATATTCTCTATTCCATTTTCTTAGAATTGATGACCAAAACACAACTGAAATAACATTTCCCTCTGGATCCACTTTCTGAAATTCAATGGGAAACTTATCTGCTTGATAATACAAAAAGAGGTGAAGCAGATATGATGTGTATCTGAAGACTCCTTCTTCTAACAATCTTGAAAACTGATAATGCATGTTTTCTGCAATGAATTTAGCAAAATTGTATACTATGGAAGGGGACTGGCCAGGACTCAGAGTTGACAGAAAACCTAGTATAGCCACATCTATGAATTCATCACTGGTGTATCCTAGTATGAATGATAGCATTGAGACAATTTGTCTGGTTTCATCTGGGAAGTCAAAGGTATCAAATGGAGAATTAAGCTTGGGGATATCAACTTGCTTAGGAAAAAAAGTCTGGAAGATATTGAATTTAGAGGCAAATTCAAGCTCTAGGTAATTTTGAGTTAACTTCTCTATGGAAAATGAAGCAACATTGGGATCAAGGTTCAGTTGTAGCATAGAATTAGATTCTTCATTGATGTAAAACAAGACCTCTCTGTCTTTATTCACAATGCATCTTTGGTCTGGAAGATAAAAGGATTGACATAATCTGACAAAATCAGGGGATAGATGAGTTTGAGGAACAATGTATTTTGGCAAATTGGACTCCCAGACTGTAATATCTTTTTCATCTTTTTCTATAGATTTACCAAAGCACCTATTATAAACATCAAGCAAGTTAAATTCTACAGTAGGGTCTAGGATTCTATAATCAAGGTCAACTAAGGGACTATTCTCTGGGGAAGTGACTAGAGGTTGGACTGGCCTGACCACCTCTGTGGAATCACCAATGAGTGTAGGGGTTGGTTTGTCAATTTTGGAAGACTCAGGCTGAGGGAATTTTGCAGAGGCTTTCTTTTGAGGCTTTGGGCCTCCATTTTTAGGGCTTACTTGTTTCTTTGTCATTTTTAAACTGAACAAAGCAAGCTTATACGGTTTTCTAAATTCTTTTATTAGAAACAAGGGTTTTAATGCTCAGAACGTATGTTACGATCAATTTTAGTAGTGAAAAGACCAGGGTTTGGGAAAAAACTGCAAGAAATGGCAATTAGGGATTCTGGGGAAATTTTGACAGAGTTTCCCCTGTAATATGGATGTTTTTCTTCAATTTTGATATGTGTGATTCAAGTATTTAAAAGTAATAGCATGAATTTTGAAGTTCAGTGGGTAAGTTTTGACGAAAAGTACCTGAAACCAGTATAATTGGGGTTTGAAAATGTTAAGCAGTTGCACTTGATCTTTAATTTCTGCTGAACTGGTCTCTTGGAGGGTAATGTAGTACTTTTTGGTCAAATTGCAGGGAAATTTGGCTTCGAAAATGGTGTTGGATGGTTAAAAACGAGTAAAAAGGCTCTGCGCAGGCTCTCAGAGGTTAAATGGTGCACTTTCGAAGGTAATAGCTCTGTAAAGGTTTTCATGGTATAAAGCGTAAAAAAGGTGAAAATTAATTGAAAACTATGATTTTTTATGAATTAACCATGGTGGAAACCATAGTCAAATTACATTAACTCATGGTTAAATGGGAGTGGTTTTTTGGAATACCACCAGTGGTATTCGCGCGGCTCAACTGTGGTAAGTGGTAATACCCTTTTCGAGCGCGATGCAATCAAATCTTGACACGTCAGCGCGGGGTGGTTTGGAAAAACCACCCATTTCGTTCAACTTTTACAAAACTTTCATCGTTTACTTTGCGGACGTGAAAACGCTTTATCGCCATCGGATCTGGCTTCAGGAAGCGGACGATCATGATTAAAAGGGGAGGTGCAGGGAAAAGTCATTCATCAGCAGCAATACAGGCCGTAGATCTTGGGAGTAAAATAAAGATCAACGGTTATAATTCAATCGTGATGGGGAAGGGATGTAGTAGTAATAATCTATCGCGTTGACTTTCAACTGTTCGATCAAAAGGATTGATGGGATCGGAGGACTGACATTCATCCCTAGGGAAACAGGCCTTTTAATGAGTTTTATGTAAAAAACTGGCTTTCTCCAATGGAAAGGGAGATCTGAGGATTTAATCAAGATTTTGTCTAAGGTTTAGGGGGTCGGGGAAAGATATAGAGGGGATATGGTTTTTAGAAGTTTAGTTTAAATTAAACTTCGATATATCTTTTGTTTAAAACATATATGAAACATGTTCTACAAGGTTTTTTCATATCTTTTTATTATATGGTTAATTACATCGGGAGGACTTGATTACCATAGGGGCGAGATTACATATAAGGATAAACTTAGCCAAAGGGGTTATAAGGGGGGGTTTTATTTAAACATGTGGGAATAAATAACTTTGGCTTAAGTTATAATAAGTGGGTTTTTGGGATTTATTTATAGAAATGAGTTATATAATAGGAAAAAGTTAGTTGTATAGGGAGTTAATATATAAGTTAAAGTTAGTATGAAAATAGGACATGGTATACTCAAAACACATATTCATAATAAGTAAAGTGAATTACAAGATAATTTTCATTGATCTTATCACTTAGCTCATGATATAATGTTATTTTGAGGGTTTATTGCGTTTAAATGATGTAGGAAGTTAGCTAAATAGGAATTACAAATGCCTTTAAGTAAAAATGAGATTTTACTTATGATTTTACAAGGGAATGAGTGCATGAATGATAAATGATGTGATTAAGGGATTAATATAGACATTTCACACTTTTAACTAATCAGTCATAGAGCCTTGGGTCCGGTCCCAACAAAAGTCAAGGAAATGCCTTGAGCCTTTCTAACTGATAATTTAGAATGTTTCATGACTATGGGAAGGGGAAGTTAGTTATTCTGAAGCCCATGATGAATGATATTTACAATGAGATTTTCACCTTCTTCTACCTACCCATCTTACCATGCTAACATTTTTTCTTCTTTTATAGTAAGGTGCACTTAAGCTAGCAACCTTCATAGCATTATTCTTTCTGAAAGCAAGTAAACTATCTAACTCTACACTTATTTCATCCATGAATCCAGATTAAACTGTTGGATTCACTTTATTTTTCTACCTAACTATTGAATTGTTAGGATTAAACTGTCTAACAACTCATTTATTCTTTATCTACAACAAGTGAAATTGAAACAATGACAAGTCAAGATTTAACTGTTTAACTCATCATGGACTATGGCATTTATTGACACTCTGCCATAGTCAAAAGGTAAAAGTAGTGGCATTTATACTTGCTCACTTTCATATTTTATTCATTTTTCTTTTGGGGTTCTTTTATTTTTTCTAAGTCCTTTGATTATTCTTTTAGGACTTTTCACCCTCTTTTTGATTTTTTGATTTTTTTTTACAAAATATGTGAATACAACCTGCAGAAGGCAAAGTATGTACAAACTTACAAAATTATGAATAGTCAAGTCAAAATTATGACCCCTCTATTATAGGTTGCTAACATTGGCTTCACTTGGGGATGGCTTTTCCTGGTGAAATGCCAAGAAATCTGAGATCAGTAGCCTTATCCATTGACTTTGGTGAATCTGTAAATGTCTTCTGTGTTTTGCAACAATCATATTTATGACATGTTATACTGCAAAGCTTAGGGCCTTCTCTTTGGGCTTCAACTTTACAGATAATATATCCAACCCAATCTACACTCTGACTATGAATATTTACAATGATAAAGTAAATGGGTCTAACTGTTAAGTGACTTGCAAGGAATAGTAATGTTTCAACATTCTTCCATTTGCTGGTCCTTCTTGAAGCTCTGTACCATCCAAATTCCTGAAAAAAAAGGAATTGCTTCCTCTGTAACCATATATGACATAGGGTCCCTGCCACAGAAAATCAAATTTCCCATGTTTACCCTTATCCTCTCTTCCTGCATCCCATCTTAAAACTTCATCTCCTATAAAAAAGTCATCTTCCTTAACTCTTTTATCAAAAATATTTTTGATCTTGTCCTGTAAAACTTGTGACTTTTCATAAACTTCATCTCTAGTTTGTTGAAGGCGTATGGTCTCATTGATTCTTTTTTGAATGTCATTAGTTTCTACCTGTGATTCCTGGATCATCCTCATGACTGGAACACCCAAGGAAGAAGGAAAAACTGCATCAGTACCATAAACAATCTGATATGGTGAAGTTCCTATGGACTTTTTTGTAGTAAGCCTATCAGCCCAAAGGGCATAGATCAGCTTCTTGTTCCATGTATTTTTATTATCTTGGAGTAGTTTTTTGATGATGTTGACTAAACTTTTATTCGAGGATTCGGCCAGACCATTACCCTGGGGATAATATGTTGTAGAATGCCCTAAGGTAATATGGTATTTATGACAGAAAGCAATCATCTTTTTATATTTGAAAGCAGTAGCATTGTCTGTGATAATTTTGTGTGGGCATCCAAATCTTGACAAAATATTACTTTCAATGAATGAGATAATAACTGAGTCTATAGGTTGCCTAGTGGGAATTGCTTCAATCCACTTAGTAAAGTAATCAGTAGCAGTTAGAATCCATTTGTGTTGACCTGAAGAGGGAGGATGAATTTCACCTATGAAGTCTAAACCCCATAACTGAAATGGTTTTTCTGTGGATATTGGTTTCAGAGGTAATGGCAAAAGTTTCTTTTTACCTTCAAAAATCTGGCACTTATGACAAGAGGTAACAAATTTTTTAACATCTAAAAACAAGGATGGCTAGTAAAAGCCTGCTCTGAGTATTTTATCAACTATTCTCTTCCAGTATAGATGTCCACCATAGTCACCTGCATGAAACTCTTCAAGGATTTTGTCAACTTCAGATTTCAATAAACAATTAAGTAAAATTCTAGTACTTTCTCTCCAATACAGTGCATTATTTAAGATACAGAATTTCAATTCTTTTTGCTTAATAAATCTTGCCTTGATTTTGGTAAGTCCAGGAGGAGCTTGTAAGTTTGTAAGTACAAATATTATGTCAGAGTACCAGGGTGAGTCTTAATAGGCTTCACTGATCGATGGAGTCGCCATCTCCTCCTGTTCATCTACTTGTGCAATGAAATTGTTGTCTAAGGTATTGCAATTAGATTCAGCCATCAGTCTGGCTAACCCCTGTCCTTTGATGAGTTTGGTTGGTTTAATTTCCAGATCATATTCAAGGATTGTGGCCATCCACTTTCCTCTCCTGCTGTCTGGTCCATCTTGAGTTAAAATTTCTTTAACCACTGCATTAGGGACATATGCAATTATGTGTGAATGAAGTACATACACTCTAAAATCTTTGATAGCTTTAACCAGAGCCAAAGCCTGTTTTTCAATTATGTTGTATTTCAGTGGTGCATCTCTAAGGGTTTTACTAAAAAATGCTATGGGCTGTTCAAAGCCTTGATCATTTTTCTGCAGAAGAGCTGCAGCAATGGTGTGTTCGGATGTAAAAGAAAAGATTATGAAATCTTTTGTGTAATCTAGACTAATAAGGACTGGTGCTTTAGTTAAGGCTTGTTTGATAGATTCAAAAGATTGTTTGGCCTTTACTGTCCATTTAATTGAAGAGTCCTTTTTAAGCATGTTATTAAGATCTTTTATAATATTAGCCAGATTTGATATGAATCTTCTTAGAAAATTGATTTTTCCCAAGAATGCTTGGAGTTCTTTAATGTTCCTAGGTGGTTGAATATTTAGGATTGCTTCGATTCTTGCAGGGTCTATTCTAATGCCTTCTTTTGAAATGATATGAACTAGCAATTTTCCTTCTTCTAGCCCAAAATTAGAATTTTTCGGATTAAGAGATATACCATATTTTCTGCATTTAATGAAAACTTGTCTCAGAATATCCAAGTGATCATTATTTTTTTTAGAAAACACAGTAATATCATTTAAATAAATGACTAAAAATTCATGGATTTCCTTGGCAAAGGAAATATCCATGGCCCTTTGAAATGTAGCCCCTGCATTTTTTAACCCAAAAGGCATTTTCACATACATGAAAGTGCCCCATGGAGTAGTAAAAGCAGTTTTGGTTTGGTCAACTTTGTGAACTAGGATTTGATTGTAACTAGAGAAACCATATAATAAAGAGATTCTGGAAGAACCTACTACCGTCTATAAAATATGGTCCATTTTTGGCAAGGGGTAGTTATCCTTCAAGGATGCTTTATTAAGATTCCTAAAGTCTATGCATAATCCGATTTCTCCTGACTTTTTCTTGCTTGGCACTATATTAGATATCCAGTCAGAAAATCTGTCTGGTGCAATTATCTTAGCATCAAACATTCTTTTGATTTATTTTTCAACTAATGGTAACAAAACCTGATTAATCCTTCTGAGCTTCTGTTGAAAAGGTTTTTTATTTTCTTTTAAAGGAATTTTATGTTGAATAATGTTTGTGTTGTAAATTTTTAATTCTTCATAGCTCCATGCAAAGACATCTTGAAATTCTTTTAAAAGTTCAATGTATTTATCCCTTTCATCTGATGGTAAGGATTTGGATAGTTTGATTATTCTTGGTTTATCATTTGTGCCTAAGTTATACTCTTCTATGTCAGATTTAATGGCTCCATTTTTGGCCTTATGGGCACATCATTAGAGTCAAATAAATCTTCTAGAGGAGTTAAACCTCTGGGTAAAATGTTATTCTTTAAATCAATCAAATCTGTTTCATTTTCAATCAATTCCTCTATTTCTATTTTTTCCATTTCATCAATGTCACTTTCAGTAAAAATAGTAGGCTTTTCAAACTTATGTACATCTAAATTATCTAAATCATCTATTTGACAAAAATTTAAATATATATTACAAGGTGGATCTATATTACATTCGTTATCTATTTGACAATTTTGAAATTCATGTTCATTATTCAAAAAGTGATAAATTTGCTGATCTTCTGAAAAAATTTGCCAATATTTTACATTATCAGGAACAATAGGCCTATATTTAATTTCAGGAGTGTATTTTTGCAATGGTGAAAAAAGAATTTTACAACTGCTAGCAAAAGTAGCTAAGCAATGGGCCTGTATGTTCTGATCTCGAGGGATGACAACAAAATTACCTTCTAACAATTCTTCAAGCAGTTCCAATACTGTTTCTCTGTATCTTGCAAGTCTGGGGTTATGAACTGAATATTCAGCGTTGATTTATTTTATAACTAGTTCAAAATCACCCAAAACCATTATTCTTTTTCCTCCCTTTTTTCTTATAATTTGCAGGCCTAAGATTAAAGCTTCATATTCAGCCATGTTATTGGTGCATTTGAAGTTTAATAAAAAAGCATGCCCTTAAGAATGACTTGTTTCAACGTTTGTGATCCAAACACCAGCTCCAGCTCCAAATTTATTAACAGATCCATCAAAATCTAGATGCCACAAAGTTTCATGACCAATATAATCATCCATGATTTTAAGTCTTTTATCAGTGAGTTCAGTTGGATTTTCATTTTGATCAGAGTTACTAAGAATAAAAGAATCAAGATCAGTGGGAGTAGAATAAATTGGATAATTTGTAGGTCTGTCTGCACTACTGATCATGTACTTCATCAAAGTTTCGCTATAAAGCTTCTTAGGCTGTCCAAATACAGAGATAGTAGCATAACTCATATCCAATTGTAGAGATCCCTGCAACTTTGTTACCCATGAGCGAGAAAGAAGCATGCCATACTTTGGCGGGATGTCAGCTACTACAACGTCCATGATCATACTCTTACTAGGATAATGGACTATCTTAACACATAGATCTTTAATCAAACCAATACATTGAACTTTGGATGAATCAAATGAGAACAGGTCCTTATAGAGTCTGGTTATGTCTAGATTAAGAGTTTCCATTATAGATTTAGGCATTAAATTGGGGGAAGCTCCACTATCTAGCATAATATTATGTAATATTTGGTCATGTATAGTAAGACTTAAATAAAATTGGGGTACTGACCCATCCGAATGTTTTCCATCAACATTGGGAACAAAAATTAGTTCAGGCCTATCTTCATTCATGTTAATTGTATCTTCATTTTCATTCACATTCAATACATCAGAAATCATTGATCTATATAAATCATTTTTAGCTAGTTCTACTAAGGGAACAACTATTTTCAATTTGGATATTTCAGACTGCATATTAAATGTTGGCTGAGATCTAATGGTTTGAATCACTTCTTCTTTGGGAACTATTTTTTGTGATGACTTTTCTTGAGTTTCTACTGTTTTTCCTTTGTTTTGAGCTCTTCTCTTGTCTTATATCTGATTTTCTTGGTTTCTGCTATCCTTTACTGTTTTTTCAGGGGTATTTTGGGGATTAGCAGAAGTCTTATCAGTCTTATCAGGTTTAAAGTCTGATATTTTAAAGTCAGTAGGATTATTTCTTAGCTCAATGACTATTGTTGAATTGGTGGCTTTGGGAGAATTATCTTTGGAATATTGTGCCACCTCGTCAGTAATATCTACAATTTTTGGGCCTTGCTGCTTTTTAGGACTGGTTGGATTTGAACTCTGTTTTCCATCTCTGGGAAGAATTTGCAAGAATTTTGATTTAGAATTATTAGACTTCTTTTTGTTTTGTTCTTGTTGGTTTGGAGCATTACTCTTTATAGCAGGATCATTGTTTTTCTTGCTCCTAAGGTTGTATTGACTATGAATTTCGTTTATTGCAAAATCATAACCTTGTTTATAATCATAGGATTCTCCAGATTCTACTTTGAGATATTGAAGTTCAAAGAGTTCTTGGTCCTCCTGGGTGAGGAAAATGGTATTGTTCTCATCGATTCCCATAACAATTTTTATATCTTCCTCCTCATCAACACTGTTTTGTGAAATTTTTGCAAAGTTTTCTTGAAATGGGGTTCTTATATTCTAATCAGGGGAGGGTTCCTTACTTTTCCCGGGGTTGGTGTTTTTTTTGTAATTGGGATTCCAGATCTGGGATTGATTGTACCATTGTGGTTTCTTTTCAATTTGATCCAGTCTGTCCACTACTTTTTCTAGTGTTTTAGTAATGAAATCAAATTTACTATCTAAGTGAGATGCTTCCTCTTTAATAGTAACCCTTCTTTCATTTCTCATTCTGGCCTTCTTTGCAAGTATGTTGATTTCTACACCTACAACATTTTGTTGCATTTGCTCTAAAGTATTTGCATCCCTTTCCCTAATTTGGTAAGCCATGTCTACGTCAAAACTGTCAGGGAATTTTAGTAGCACTGAATATGGGGTAGGTTTAAGGTCTGCATGAATGGCATTGTATACGCTGTTATATCTTGTGCAGAAGTCTTGGATAGTTTTATTTGGGGCTCTCTTTACAGCATCAAATTCAGATAGTATTTGCATAGGGTTCTTCTTTTTCTTCCATTTATTAAGGAAGGCTCTGTGGAATGCAGCTAGGTCTGCTATGCTACCAGGTGCTAAATCTTTAAACCAAGTTTTCACCTCTCCAATTAAGCTCTGAGAAAATAGTCTCATTTGGACATCAGACTCATCTATCTCATAGAATTCCCAGAAATCATTCATTCTAGTAATGTGTTGCTGTGCAGTAATCTGTGAAAGATTATCAAACAGTGGAATATATTTTTGATAGTTCTGGGGCATGTCATGGAGATTCTGAGGCAAGACCAAGGGAGCATATCGGGCTACCATGGCTTGAATTTTAGCTGGACTGGGAGGTACAGTTGTGGTAGGAGGGATGGTACTGGCTACTGCAATGGATGTACTTGAAGAGCTTGGTAATGGGGATGAAACATAAGTAGTATGGCTAATGGTAGTTGTAATGGGTTGGGTAAATGATGGATATACTACTTTGGGTTGCAAGGGAAGCTCAGGGATGAATGGATCGGTTGATGAACTAGTAGTGGATTGTGGATATGATGAGTATATGATTCTTTTGGGTAGAGGCAACTCAGGGCTTATGGGCTCTTAAGTTGAACTGATAGCAGAATCAGTAAATGATGTGGCAGCATACAGAGTTGAGTATGATGCTGGAAACACTGTTGTATATAGTTTAGAGACTGGGGGTTTAAATTTAGACAAAAATTTAGCTAACTTAACAGCTTCTTCAATGTCTTCGATTTTTGTGACACTTACCCTTTTAACTGGACTTTTACTTTCAGTTTGATCTGATTTAGTAGGAACAGAAATAATTTTATGTTTTTCACTTACATAAGAAGCAAAAACTGGATCTAAAACAATTTCTTTTAAATCCGATTCAGATTTTGTTCTAAATAAATATTTCTCAAACTTTAAGTCAAAACCAATGTCTGATAAGCTTACCAATTCTTTAGGTAAAGAATTAGCTCTTCTCAGAGGTATTTCAGTTTCAGAACTATCAATTTGTTTTTTCTTATTTTTTCCTATCTGGTCAGGATTATATACTATCTCTGGAGGATTACGATCAGGGTTGGATCTAGTGTATTAGACATTCTTGGGAGCCAGAATGTTTATTGGGTAAAGTACCCACAACCTTTAAACTCAATCTTAAAGTAGAAAAGATATAATTAAAGATCTTCCTTCAAGACTAAACTTAAAACTAGAGAGTGGTTAGTTGCCCAGTGGAGTCGCCAGTATGTTATCACCCTAGTAATTGGAGAGTGGTTAGTTCCACAGTGGAGTCGCCAATATGTTATCACCCTAGTAATTCTCAGGTTGTGGGATGGGGAATTTTGTAGTTAAGAACACCAGGGGTAGCCAAGAACTGCTTTTGGAATTCAGTATCTAGCCTTCCTGAGCTCCGGAGAGGGATCTCTCCTTATGATTTAGCTTTGTTTTGGTAAAATATTTTAGGCTAGCTATGAGTAAAAAGTAAGGCTTGTTTTAAAATATTGGTGGGAATAAAGAGATTTCAAGGTAAACCAAAAGGATCTACCAGAACATTGGGCAATGGAGTCAACTCTCTAGGCAGGTAGAACTAAGAAATAAGTCTTAGAGATGCAAATGTGCTAAGGGCAAGATAGATGACCTTCTAAGGCTTTGTATAGGTTTGATTTGATGGAGTGGGTGGAATCTGAGCAAAAGGGCACTTAAGAATCCTTAAGCTACAAATAAGAAGATTGAAGGAGGGGATCTAACTGGGACCTAGAGAAATTAAGAATTCTATGGTCTGGTTATCAAGCAGAAAACATCAAAATGCAACAAGTTTAAAACAGGGAGCTTATTATCACTAATCCTATTTAATTTATCCTTAATTGATCATTACAGAATAGAAACACATAATATGAATGAATGTAAATTTCAAAAAGAAATACACTGAAAATAGGAAAAAACAAGACTTATCTTGTCACCACGATAATCCTTAGCTATGATGTCTCTAATCTCGTTTCTAGTCTGCTGCTTCGCTAATTGACTCACCAAATTCAATATGTCCAACAAAATGACTATAATTGTCTTGAGAAATTTTATTCCACCCTGAATACTTCAAATTATGAAGTATTTATACACTAAAATTGTTTAGAAAATATATTAGAAATTGAGATAATGTTTTAAAGAAAAATAGGAAAAAGTGCATAAGAAGAGGGACAACAGCAAAACAGTTTTCAAGCTGTCCTCTTTTACAAGGGAAAATAGAACTGTTTTATCTTATCTAAACTGATTTTTGATGTGCTGTGAGTATTTTACGGCAATAAATACATCTTCACGTGGATGATATCTTGTGGGTACTCTTTCTTTTTTCATTTTCGATTTGATACTCTTTATGTCTTCTGCTTTTTTGATCGTTTCTTCTTTATCAATAACGACCAACGATGGGGTGCAGTTAGCGAGTACACTTTAAACACGATACACTTTACGACCTTTGATTTTTCACCACAAGGGTAAAAGTAAATATGAGTTTCAGTAATATTTCTATCAAATTCACAATGGATTTGTGATTCTTTTATTCTGCCGGTGGGAATCTTCATATTCTTCGATTTCTGTAATTTTCATTAGCTTCGGTATATTTTGAGGAAAAGTTAGGCTTTACGGTGAACATATGCTTGATTTCATTTTCCAAAAAGAATAGATTTTCAAAATACTGAAGAAGTACTTTGCCACTTGGTGATCCTTGTGGCAGTGGTTGTTTGGCTTGCTCTTTTGCATGAGTTTTGATTTTTAGATCATAATCTTTCTGTGGCATCAACTTGTCATTCAATGAATGAATTTCTGGCAAACCTGCTTCTGATAATATTTTTTATTTTGCCCAAAATCTTGAGATGGCCAAATTCATGTCTTTACACCTGTCTTCCAAGTTATTCATCATGTTCCTTTTATTCAGGACTTTCTTGATTTGTAGGATGGTCTCTGTCATATCAATAATTTTCAACTCTTCCAACTCTTCCCTGTTTTTGCTGTTCAAAAAGGGTATGAGTTGAATTGCTTGAGCTGGCTTATTTTCAATCTCTCTCTTATTTTTGTCAATTTTTGTATTAGCAGCCTGTAGTAACTCTTTTTGCTCATAAATTATTTGAATTGAAGGCCATTGAGAGTGAATGCCTTCAATGATTTTTTTCCATAAATGATTTTTAATATATACAACCTGATCAGTAAGATTCACCTGTGCTTGAAGAATTCTCACCTGTTCTTGCAGTCTATCTACCCTCTGTTCATGCCCTTTGGAAGTAATCAAGGCATCTCTTTTGGAAGATTCTAGATTTTTTATAGTGCCTTCCAAATTAGGTATTTCTTTTTCTTTAATTGACATGTCTTCCATGGCTCTAATTATGGTAGCTTTGTCTTGTATTGTATTTACTTGTGAAGTTGAGGAAGAAGAAGCAGATATTTCATGAGAGCTTATTGGCACTGCGGTGGCCATTACTCCTTGTGGTGCCAAGTGTTCTGCTAATGTGGATGGTACAGTTGTACTTACAGTAGGGATTACTATAGGAATGTGGACCTGCTGAGTTTTCTTTAGGTTTTCATTTTCTCTTATGGAAGCTTCTAATTGATTTTCCATTTCTTTTATTTGGGTAGTCATCTTAAGAACACGTTGTTTGAGTTCATCATTTTCAGTTTTCTGCTGAAGAATTTCCTTTTCTTGAGGATTTTCACTTTGGGGTAACTTTAGCTATTTTCTAAGGGCAGCTATATCCTCATTTTTCTATTTTATCAAATATTTTGCAACTTCCATGTTAGCAGGATCAGCTCCTGCTTCAATTACCAAATATTCTAATGCTTTGATTCTCAAATTGTTGGCATATAGTGAGGCTTTGTCCAATTTCATTTGATTCTGAAGGTTGAATACTATTTTTTCAAGCCTAATAGATTTCATAGTCTTACTAACAATTTTAGAATATAGCATTTCAGTATTTCTCCTATGAAATTCTATTTGATCCAATTCATCAATAGCATCTACATCAACTTCAAGATCTGTTTTTGAATAATCTGCTACTGATTTTGGGTCGGCCACTATAGGTTTCAAAAATGAGATTACTAATTTATTAGAAGAATAATCAAAGGCTGAAAGAAGTCTGTCCTTGTTTCCAGGCTTTTCCTTAAGGAATCTAGAATATGTTTGATTCTTGATTTCTTCATTTTTCTCTTTGATCTGTCTGAACCTGATTTGAATTTCTGACTCGGTGTCATCAGTTTCCTTAGAAGAACAAGGCATATCAATGTTTGTTTGACTATCTACCATGACTGTATCCTTTTGTTGTGTTCCAATTTTGACATTTTGAAGCTCTTTAAGTGTTTCAGTTACTATTCTTGTAGCTTCATCATCAGTTTCATTATCTTCAATATTAACAGATTTATTCCTTTCTTCATCTGTCAATTTACTTTTCTTGCTGTAAGGAATTGTGAATCTTTTATCCTGTATAGTTTCAGCTCTGAAACTATCTCCTTCTCTGTTTCTTTTATGTACACTTTCAGTTTCTTTGCTCACTGTAGCCACTTGTGTTTGTTCAACCTGTTTATCCTTTCCATTTTTTCTCTGCATTTCCAATGAATCATCATCAACTAGAGTGTTGGGCTCCCATTCAAGTTTGTTAGCATACTTTTCAATATGGGGCTTGGAATCATGCAAGAAGACAGGCAACTTGCATTTCACTCTTAGTGTGCTTAAAATACCTTGTGGATCATAATTCCACATGAAACTATATGGAAATTTGTACTCTTTCAATTTCACATTGATTTCATTGGCTACTTCTCTATTATTTACAATGAATGGCCCAATTTGATTCTTCAGTTTAAACTCGGTCTTTTTCTTGGAAGCTATGAAATTAATTTCATCTGTATTCAATAGCTACCTCAAATATTCCAATGCAAATATCCTTGTTGTGACAAATCTTGGTAGTTTATATAGAGCCAGGAGTGCACCATATACTCTGATTTCTATGTAACTTCTATATAAATACCAGTCCCCTATTTTACAGTTCTCAGAAAACTATAGAATTCTCTTTGTCTCTTCATTGATTCTAGGGTTCTGCTCTTTGTTCAACAGATTCATAGCAGGCACTAAAAATAGGTCATTGAAATCTGCAAAGCTATTTTCTCTATTCCATTTTCTTAGAATTGATGACCAAAACACAACTGACAGAACATTTCTCTCTGGATCGACTTTCTGAAATTAAATGGGGAAGTTATCTGCTTGATAATACAAAAAGAGGTGAAGCAGATATGATGTGTATCTAAAGACTCCTTCTTCTGGTAGTCTTGACAACTGATAATGCATGTTTTCTGCAATGAATTTAGCAAAATTGTACATTATGGAAGGGGACTGGCCAGGACTCAGAGTTGATACAAAACCTAATATAGCCACATCTACGAATTCATCATTGGTGTATCCTAATATGAATAATAGCATTGAGACTATTTTCCTAGTTTCATCTGGGAAGTCAAATGTATCAAATGGAGGATTAAGCTTGGGAATATCAACTTTCTTAGGACAAAAAGTCTGGAAGATTTTGAATTTAGAAGCAAATTCAAGTTCTAGGTAATTTTGAGTCAACTCCTCTATGGAAAATGAAGCAACATTGGGGTCAGGATTCAGTTGTAGCATGGAATTTATTGATTCTTCATTGATGTAAAACAGGTCCTCTCTATCTTTGTTTACAATGCATCTTTGATCTAGGAGATAAAATGATTGGCATACTCTGAAAAAATCAGGGGATGGATGAGTTTGAGGAACAATGTATTTTGGAAAATTGGACTCCCAAACTGGAATATCTTTGTCATCTTTTTCTACAGATTTTCCAAAGCACCAATTATAAACATCAAGCAAGTTAAATTCTACAGTAGGGTCCAAGATTCTATAATCAAGGTCAACTAAGGGACTATTCTCTAGAGAAGTGACTGGAGGCTGGACTGGCTTGACCACCTCTGTAGAATCAACAGTGAGTGCAGGGGTTGGTTTGTCAATTTTGGAAGACTCAGGCTGAGGGAATTTTGCAGAGGCTTTTTTTTTAGGCTTTGGGCCTCCATTTTTAGGGGTCACTTGTTTCTTTGTCATTTTTTAAACTAAATAAAGCAAGCTTAGACGGTTTGCTTAGTTCTTTTATTAGAAACAAGGGTTTCTTGGTGAATTTTACTAGTAAAAAGGGTTTCTGAGCAGGGTTTTAATGCTCAAAATGTATGTTACGATCAATTTCAGCAGTGAAAAAGACCGGGGTTTGGGAAAAAACTGCAAGAAACGGAAATTAGGGATTCTGGGGAAATTTTGGCAGAGTTTCCTCTATAATATGGATATTTTTCGGCAATTTTATATGTGCAATTCAAGTGATTTACAGAAAAATAACAGGAATTTGATGCTTAGAGGGTAAGTTTTGACGAAAAATACCTAAAAATCAGTGTAATTGGGGTTTGAAGATGTTATGCAATTGCGCTTGATCCTCAATTTCTGCAGAATTGGTCTTTTTGAGGGAAATGTAGCACTTTGTGGTCGAATTGCAAGGCAATTTGGTTTCGAAAATGGTGCTGGATAGTTTATAAGGAGTAAAAAGGCTCTGTGCGGGCTCTTAGAGGTTAAATGGTGAAATTATGAGGGAAAAGGCTTTGCAAAGGATTTTGGAGTTTTAAACGTAAAAAGGTGAAAATTCATTAAAAGGTTATAAGTTTAATGTATTAAACCATAGTGAAAACCACGGTTAAATCACATTAAATCACGGTTAAACGGGTTTGGTTTTTGGAATATCGCCAGTGGTATTCACGCAGTTCATCGGTGGTAAGCAGTAATACGCTTTTCGAACGCGATGCAATAGAATCGTGACACGTCGATGCTGAGTGGTTTGGATAAACCACCCATTTTGTGCGACTTTTACAAAACATTCATCGATTACTTTGTGAGCGCGAAAATGCGTTATCACCGTCAGATCTGACTTTAGGAAGTGGACGATCAGGATTAAAAGGGGAGGTGTGGGGAAAAGTTATTTATCGGGTGCAATACATGCCGTAGATCTTAGGAGTAAAATGAAGATTAACGGTTATAATTTTAATCGCGATGGGGAAGGGAAGGAATAGTAATAATCTATCACATTGAGTTACAACCGTTTGATCAAAAGGATAGATGGGATTAGAGGGCTGACTTTCATCCCAAGGGAAATAGGCCTTTTAATGAGTTTTATGTAAAAAATAGGCTTTCTCCAATGGAAAGGGTGATCGGAGGGTTATTCAGTGTTTTAACCAAGGTTAGGGATTAATGTAATGGAATATATATTGTGGGAAAGGGTTTAGATTACAGATTTAACTTAAGGTTAGGGAATCGGGGGAGGGAAATATACATGAAATGGGTTCATTTTTGTTGAAGTTTGGTTTAGATGAAACTTCGGGGACTTTCTGGCTTAAAACATATATAACATATGTTTAAAGATTTTTTATATATTTTTATTTATATGGTTAGTTAAATCGAGAGGACTTAATTACCATAGGGTCAGGATTACATATAAGGATAAAATTAGCCAAAGGGGTTATAAGGGGGGTTTTTATTTAAACATGTGGGAATAAATAACTTTGGCTTAACTTATAATAAGTAGGTTTTTTGGGATTTATTTATAAAAAGGAGTTGTATAATAGGAAAAGGTTAGTTGTATAGGGAGTTAATATATAAGTTAAAGTTAGTATGAAAATAGGACATGGTATACTCAAAACACATATTCATAACAAGTAAAGTGAATTACAAGATAATTTTCATTTATCTTATCACTTAGCTCATGATATAATGTTATTTTGAGGGTTTATTGCATTTAAATGATGTAGGAAGTTAGCTAAATAGGAATTACAAATGCATTTAAGTAAAAATGAGATTTTACTTAGGCTTTTTCAAGGGAATGAGTGTATGAATGGTACATGATGTGATTAAGGGATTAATATAGACATTTCACATTTTTAACTAATCAGTCATAAAGCCTTGGGTCCGGTCCCAACAAAAGTCAAGGAAATGCCTTGAGCCTTTTTGACTGATAGTTTAGAATGTTTCATGACTATGGGAAGGGGGAGTTAGTTATTCTGAAGCCCATGATGAATGATATTTTTCACCTTCTTCTACCTACCCATCTTACCATGCTGACATTTTTTCTTCTTTTGTAGTAAGGTGCATTTAAGCTAGCAACCTTCACAGCATTTATTCTTTCTGAAAGCAAGTAAACTATCTAAATCTACACTTATTTCATCCATGAATCCAAATTGAACTGTTGGATTCATTTTATTTTTCTACCTAACTACTGAATTGTTAGGATTAAACTATCTAACAACTCATTATTCTCTATCTACAACAATGGAAATTGAATCAATGACAAGTTAATATTGAACTATTTAACTCATCATGGACTAATGGCATTTATTAACACTCTACCATAGTCAAAAAGTAAAAAGTAGTGGCGTTTATGCTTGCTCACTTTCATGTTTTATTCATTTTTACTTTTGGGTTCTTTTACTTTTTCTAAGTCCTTTGATTGTTCTTTTAGGACTTTTCACCCTCTTTTTGATTTTTTGATTTTTTTTATTTTTTTACAAAAATATGTGAATACAACTTGCAGAAGGAAAAGTATGTACAGATTTACAAAATTACCAATAGTCAAGTCAAAAATTATGACCCCTATAGAACCCTATATTATAGGTTGCTAACACATTGTACATACCATTGTTTGAAGAAAAGGCCAAAAAGAAAGAAAAACACAAAAACATAGTAAAGAATGAAAAGAGGGAAAATTCAAAAACAAGGTACAACCCCTTACCCAAAAAATAGTAATACTGAAATTGTGTAAGTCTAAATGCCACTACTGGTGAAAAAATAATGGCTTGTTTAGTCATCTAGCCTAATCATGGCTGAACATGTTTTAAATTTATTGTTGATAAGTTAGTGAAAAGAATGCTGGTCAAATCACTGAAGCTTGATTTGTCGAAGAAAATAGATTAGGAAAGAAAGAGACTAGTTCCACATGCTCAAAACAGAACCAAGGAGAAAAATAGGAATGAATAGCAAACTATGTATCCCAGCCCTGATTTTTCTAGTCTTATTTTGTACAAAAATAAAATTTGTGTGCATCTTGTTTTTATGCCACAAACCCATGATAAATCAGATTGTCTAATCCTGATTTAGTCATGTTTTCAATTTCATGTTCTTAAACTAGTGAATGTATCCTGTCAAACAGTTTAACCTTGACTGTTGAATAGTATAGGTAGAGAATCAAAGGAGTTCATTAGCCTAATCTGAACTCTCGGAAGAAATAAATGTAGAAGTATATAGTTGTTTGCTTTAAAAAATAAAAGGATGTCAAGGTTGCTAGTCTGAATGCACCTAAAGAAGAAAAAATGATAAGCAAGTAGGTTGGGTAGGTAGAAATGAAATTAAGCTATTCATATATTTCATATTTTTAGATCATAGCTTCAAGCAAGCATTAGCAAGTAAAGAAAGGTAAAAATCTGCCCAAAGGATGAGGCACTAGTCTCCATAAAGCTAGAGATATGAAATTATGGACACCTCCTGAAAAAGGAGCTACCCTCCCCAAGTGGAGCCACTGTTAGTCATCAGTAATTTTTACCTGTTTAGATGACTAGATGCCTTGTCATGGATTTCTAGAAACAAAATTCAAAAATCATGTGAGTTCTAGAAATCTCCTCAAAAAGAAAATTTTCACTATCCCGTTTCTCTCTCAAGCATGGCCAATATATCACCTAGATAAGAACAAATCCTGGATTGATGTCCCTCACTATCACTATGTTTTCCACCTCTGCTTATAACACTATGTCTCTGTTTGCCTAAGCCCTCTATTTTCACACCTTGTTTCGCTAAGTAAACCAAACTTTTTCCCCTACTCACCAAGTGCCTCAAGAAATGGTGGTTTCAAACCTCCCTTTCTAAATCCCTTTGAAGTAAAACAAGTTTTTCTCGTTGTCTAGGATGGTAGTGCATAATAGAGTGTCAAAAGCCTCTCTCCTCATCCAAAACCTGATTCAATATTTTCAGTCAAAAAACCTATTCCAAGGACATTACAATGAGTCAAATAGGGTCACCTAGGTTATGCACTATCATGTTTCTAAATTCACTATTTCCACAGGTATTAAAAAAGTGAATTCAAGAGAACACAAGGATGAGGCTTATCATTGTCCAAAGAACATCAAAGACATCCAATGGTATCCTCTTGATCAAGCAGTAAGCCTGCAAAGGAATATTTACCATGTGCAAGCATTTCTGCAGAAATGCTTTGTAAATGGTCAACAACAGAATAGAGGCAAAGAAGGAGACCTAAAAAGATCATAAAGGCATCCACAACTAGTAGTAAGATGCAACAGGATTAAGTTTACAAGGAAAGATCATGATCTCATGATAGATTGTTATGAAGTGTTGCCCATCAAAAGGCCCATGCAGGTCCTAAAAGATAGTGGCACATAAGAAACACCGTACACCAATAAAAAAGGATCATTAAAATTTTTTTTGGCCTCAAGCATGAATCTTGTAGAGGGACAACTTCCCTTTGCTCACATTCCTGCAAAGAAGAACAAAAGGCCATCAGATTAGCCATGAGATAAGTTAAAAGAGGAGGATCATCATAAGAGTACCAATTATTGTGGTTCCTATGATTTGGTAGATTTGGAAATACCAAATGATAATACAACATCAAACCACTTTGGGATCTCAGGATCTAGCCCTCCTGGATCCAGAGAGGGATCTCTCTATAAATGTAAAGAATAATGTATCCTTGAAGGTCAATTTAAGGTATTAGGCTAGTTATAGGGCACAAGGGTTGTTGTTTTGTTTTGTTTTGTTGTTTGGTTGGGAAACATGAAATAAGGGTTCAATGTAAGGTAAAGAAGTGAGTGAAGAAGGATTTTGGAAATGGGAAGATAATTCAAAGAAAATACAAGTCCATTGGGCAATGGGGTCATAAAAGGGTTTACTTGCAATTCAATATCCAAGGCTTTCAAATGGGCTAGTCATCTAAATTAGAGGATCTTTAAAGATGATAGTATGGGATGAAATGATAGGAAATGAAGGTGAATGACAAGGAAACCTTCCAAGGTGAACACTTAGGAGAAAATCTAGGGACAGGGCATGCCTTAACCGTCTATGATCAAACTCCTAATGAGGCTAACTCTTCAGATAATAGAAAACATTCAAGATGGACACAAAGTGAAGCCTAAGATCAGAGAAAGACTTTTAACCTTATCTGCTTTTGACATTCAACTTAAGGGATATTAGAAAGGAAAACTTTGGAAAAGGACCCTAGTGAGACAAAGCTAACTCTAAATCTCCCAGTTTCCCAATTCTTTCAGTTAAAACTGGGCAAGAACATCTGAGAACAGACTCTAAATTCATACATCAGCAAGCATGGATAAAACCAACTACTATACTGGTTAAATTATCTTGAATTTGTTCTTAGAATACACACTTAGCAGAAAACATCAAAGATAAGAAGAGCAGGTAGCATTAGGGCACTTTACAACAGTATATCCTAAGCTAGATTACTGATTCTTATCAGAGAAATGAAATGTGATACATAACAAAGCGACAAAAAATAAAGATAGAACACTTCACTACTGATTTAGATCAAGATCCAATGAACATGCTTGTCATATTAAAGAGCAACACCAGTCACATACATCATTGTCCAACAACTTGATATTCAACTAGAAATCATCTCCCAACCTATTTTACAACTAATACACACAGAACTTTATCTCGATGAAACAACTTTCAATCCACGGTTGACCAACATTTACAATGTATTTCTGAAGAGTTCTTATAGCTGAAAATAGTGGCAGTAGAGGTAGATAGTGTTAGAGTCAGTCTTTAAATCCCTCCGTCAGAGATCATTTCTTTTATTGCATTTCATTTTTAGGTGTCTCATTCAGTCCATTCAGCTGCATTCCGTTAGGGGCATGCCATTATTTGACAGAAGGGCCTTCTCAGTCATACCCCTCATGCCTTATCCTGCTGGCTTAGGTATGTTTATTGAAGTTTATTAAAATCAATTTTACAGTCATTCATAGTCATGTTTCGTCTCTTGGTCAGCAAAGAGTTATTTTAGGGTTTTTTAGGTCTTTCTAGGTCTAGGGTTTCACAAGTTTCATCTTCAGAATGTCAAATAATGCCCGCAGGCCATGAGGATGTCTTCAATAAGTTTTCATTTCAAGATTTCCACCATTAACAATGCTCAAGGATGTTTCTTCTTCAAAACTCTGTTTTGAAGAAGAAATCGTCAAATTAACTATTTGTAATAAATATGTATTTTTAAAGTTTTCCTTCATGAAATACTTCAAATGCAGCCCTGGTCATTCTTTGCTGAAATCCAATGCCACCATCCCTGCAAAAGTTGACAAGATTCATCATCAGCTCAAAAATCAGTGGAAACAAACAACAGAGTATGTATTAAAGGTGAAAAGTGTCAAAGTTCAAAATATTGCAGAAATGGGTTTGTCAAAAGAAAGAATAAAAGTCCTTTGTATACATGAGATATTTTCACATTCGACAATCCATTTGCACACCAAAACATCAAAGAAAATAATACAAATCATGAAGAAGGAAAAACAGTGTTTCAAGGCCGAAATTATGGAGAAATGTTGAGCGCGGCGCGTTGGGTTGGTGCGCAGCGCACATGGCGTGCGCAGCGCACATAGCGTGCGCGACGCATTGGGAAGATTTCTGCAGTGTAAATTAACACTGGCGTGGCGCACTCACTAGGTGTGGCACACTGGTAGTGCGCGCGACGCACAGAGCCTCCAAGACAAAAAAATCATCATTGCTTCATCAAAAAACCAAAGCAACTCCACTTCTTTTGCTCCAAGTAAGTTTGCAAGCTCTGGCCTTTGATTTTATCTTGTGTTGGGTGTTGTTGGAGGGAGGAATTTGAAAGTTAGGAGGTTGAAAATATAAACCCTATATTTTACAAAAACTGCTCCTAGGGTTTATATTTGAATTTTAAGGGGGATTTTTGTTCCAAGTGCTTTATAGCCCATTTCCTACCTGTGGTTCCTTTCCTCCTCACTATAACACTATCACCCATATCCCTTCCCTAATTCCCTTATAAAATTACTCATATCACTTATTCCTAAAATCCAATTACCCTATCCCTAAACCTTACCATCTCCCATGTCATTTACAAAAATCCCCAAATCCCATATCCCAAACATGTCAAGTGATTGTCCCATATTTTAAATCTACTTGACAGAAACTCCACTTTTCCCCACTGTTCCATATTCCTCATAGTCCCTCATTTCCCTTTGGCACATTTGGCACTTGGAGACGAATTCACCGAGTCCTAATTTCCCATTTTCAACAAATCAAAAATACACTTTTCATACACATTGCAACACCATGACGAACACCGACACATCCTATGAACAAGACAGTGATTCCGCCACTGAACTGCATGCACCAGGAGGACACTGAAACGGTGAAAAAGGCCAGATCCACTCCAAATATTGGCCGAAGCCTCTTTGGATAAGCATGGAACATGATAGGGGACCTTCACTCTAAATTTCAGCAAATTTGGAGTAAATTTTGTCATTTTTGAAATTTTGGTTGCAAAACAGGTTTTTCTGCCCGACGCGTCGCGCCACTTGGCGCGCGCTTACGTTTGAGAGATCTTCTGGAGGAAAATTTTACATTTTTGGATTTTTTATGGTAAATTATGCATTCTCAGGAATGGCTGAGAGATTTCATGAAGTTCTGGGTGGTCTTAAAGGTCAAAAACACTCCAAAAATGGCCTTTCTGCCACTTTTTGCACCAGCAGGAACCAGTCTTGGGAGATTGCATTTTTGGAGGAGAAAATGACATCCAAATTGAAAAATTACACTTGGGTTGGATAGCAGACAAACAGTTCTTTCCAACGAGCTATCATGAGCTCAATTTGGACTTCAGGAAGTGCCCCAAAAACAGGCTCAAAGTGGCGCGGCGCATTGAGTTTTCTGGCGCGGTGCATAGAGGAATTTTGCCCAATTTTCACCTTTCAGCTTAGAAATTCGGCCAGTTTGACTAGTTTCACTTCGTGATGTAATTATTGTTCTATATTGATGTAATTTTATGGCTATGATTTAAATTTGGCATGTTTTTTCTTTTTCTAGAGGATTCATTCACAAAAAAGTGAAAATTAAGTGAATGGATTAGTTTCCCAGCATATAGAGGCAAGTTGTTTGGCTGCCTAGATTTCAGTTCCATGTTTAGAATTGGTTGAAACAGCTCCTAGAAGGATGAGCTCGACCCCTAGAAGCATGGGAAGGGGTTAGGATGGTCTATATATTGTATTTTCTGAGACATTTTTAGGGTTGGACTCTTGGGAATAGTTTGGCACCTCATTGTATATTCATTTCAGCATTTTTGGCAAAGGAAAGACCAGAGTTTTGCAGCACTTGTTGGGATCCTTGTGGCTCTGAGTTTTGATGATTTTTTTCTCCATGTATCTGTAAGTTTCATTAATGTTTATGTATGCCATTTCCCTTCTCTTTGCTTACAAAATTAAACAAATGAGTAACTAAGGTAGAATTCATTAGTTTGTTGGTGCTCTGCCTTAAACTTTTGTTTAGTTTTATATTTTTTCGTCAGTTTGAAGAGGATCCTTGCACCTTATTTCCCTCTTCAGCTCCTCAGTAGTCTTTTCTATCCATTCAATTAATATAAGGCATCAAATTAATTGCCTTCCCTGCCCCAACTTGAACTCTGCAAGAATTTGGCCTCATCCCCAAGCCCAAAAATTGCCTTTCCCTTTTTCCAGCAAAAACCCTAAAAATAAAAAAAATCCTCCTATTTGTATATCTAGCCTAAGATTAGTTGTTGTTTCAGTCATCTCAAGCCCCATTGAATACTTTTCGCTGATATTGACCCGGAGAGAGCCCTCTCCTGTTCTGGTAGGGCTAGCTACCAGACTGAGCGTGGTTTGGTGTTACCCTGAATCTCGCCTTCCTTTAGCCTAAGGTGGATTTGGGAAATAACAGATAGAACTTAAATGCATCATTAAAACAGAGGGAGAAGTGTTTTACAACCCATTCTATCTTAATATCCCTGTATTGACTTTTAGTACTCTTTGGATGAACTAGGGGTCTTTGACATGCTGATAATTACTTCAGAGATATGTTTCTAAGATACTTTCTAGCTGTTTGTACTCTGTTTGTACTCTGGGACAAGTAAGGTAGATAAATGACTTTTAGGCCTTCCATAATTTGTAACTAATGCTCTGGCAATCTTAGGACTTCTGTCAGGGTGATAATCTTCTCAAGAACTTGATGGAGAATAAAAAAACATTATGGGAACTTGTCCTTTCTTGGGAAAGAACATTCTACTGATGTGAAAATGCTGATATGGCTTGTTTCATGCGCTTTAGGCTTTACTAGGCCTTTTGGATCATTTTAAGGTCTTCAATCTGTGTTTCTGTCTTTTAATCACTGGATTATAGCGTTAATCTTCAATAACAGGCCTTTAATCTCTTTAATCTCCCACTGATACTCTTTGTCCGCTTCCTTTCTGGTTTGTCTATGGATACACAGGTTTCAATGGAATCGGAAGGTTTGAAACAGATTTAATAACTCCGATTTGGATAAAGACATGCTTTGAACCCTTTCTGGATGTCTCTCCTACTGTCTCTGGCTTTGAGAAATGGCATTCTGTGCCCTGTATTACCCTGCAAAAACAAAATAAACATGTTATAAAAAATCCATGGGAGTGGAGGAGGATGTTGTGGAGGCCCGGTGGAGATGGTGGCACGGTGATGGAACTAGTGGATAAGTGGAAAAACGGGTAAAAATCATGGCAGAATGGAAGAAAACTGGCCTGATGGAGGTCTAGTGCGAGGACGGTTTTGGACCGTCTGATTAGTCTGATGGATGGTGATCAACGGTCGAGATTCACCGGTGGAGTTGTTTTAGAAGGTTAGGCAGAAGAAATAACTTTTACTGTTAAAACATAAAAGTTGAATGTTTGGGGGAATACAAAGGAAAAAGGTTAAAATGAAGGAGATCGTGCGCATTTGGTGGTGGTATCGAGAGGGTGGAGGAAGATTAAACATGGGCCGTCGGATCATGAAAGAGATCAACGGTGGAGATCTTTTGATAGAGCTCTTTTGGAAGGTCTGATGAAAGTAATATGGATGAGAACACGATATAATATGAGTCGTCTAATTAAAGCAATCGATGGTCAGGATTAAATGAAAGACTATATTGGTGAGGAGTGGTTTTAGAGGAAAACTGCTGGTTTCATGCAACTTTGGAGTGGTTTTGAAACTTTTCCAAAAAAACATGATATGCCTCGCTGCCTGACACGTGTCCTCCCAAAACCACTTTTATCGCGTGATTTTGAAACATTAAACCTAGGATGCAAAAATTACGCGATATGCATTCTCAGTCGTTGGATGAAAGGCAGAGAGATCTGACGATGGGAATGAGAGCGCGATATGGAAAGATGCACAGGCGATAAGGTGGGAAGAGCCAACGGCGGATTAAATGCTGACCGTCGGATCTACAAAATGGACGGTGGAGATCTAATCGGGGATCGGTGGAACAGTGACATGGAGGAAGGGTAAGGCAGAGTGTGATGAAATTTGGACCGTCAGATCTGGCGGGATGGACGGCTACGATCAAAAGTGGAAACTCCTGTGTGGGGTATGAAATGGGCGGGCGGAAAAGATCTTGACCGTTGGTTCTTGTGGATTCAACGGCTAGGATTGAATCACATGATCGGCATCGGCGAAGAGGAAGTGAATAGGGCATTGGATTTGCACGATGTGATTGAGCACTGGTCGTCGGATCTAGAAAGGATCGACGGTCGGGATTAGATCGGAAGGGGAAACGATGAAGGGCTATGAACGGAGGCTCGATAATATCTCAGCCGTCGGATCTAGAAAGGATGGATGTTCAATATTAGATCAGGAGATCGCACAGGTGGAGGGCGAAACGGTGGACGGGCATGATGCGATTTAGCGCTGACCGTTGGATCTCGAAAGATCGACGGTCAATATTGAAGCGGAGGTCTATCGAACAAAATTTCATCGCATCCGAGAAATATAAGAAACAGAGGAAAAGGTGGTAAAGGAAAGCTCCAATTGCGATTGCACGATGGGGCTTAGCACCTGGTTCTGGTGCCGGGTCATATGCGGAGAAAGGGGCTAAGGGCTAAGCCGAAAGGGGCTTAACGCCTTAGTTAAAAAAAGGGTGTTTTTAGGCCAAAATCAATTTTTTTTAAGGAATTTCTTGGCTTTTGGTAAAGGGGAAAAGGGTGTTTTAAAACTGTAAAAGGGATTTTTAGTGGCTTTAAAGGATTATAGAGGCTTTTTAGAGGGATATGGAGGTTCCAAAGAGGAAAAGGAGGCTTAATGAAAATGAAGGGAAATGAGTGAAAATGGGCAATTACAGAGGCCTTTTGAAGCATTCTTTTTCACAAAATAGCAGGGTTCTTCAATGGAAACAGCAATGAAGGTATTTTAAAGGATAGAAGACACATGG